>JAREIK010001345.1:83360-160860 GCA_029783825.1 Sapria himalayana
ATATTGAACTATCAATCTATCTATCTATATATTTGTCAATTTATCTTTTTATCTATCTATATATCTATGTGTCTATTTGTTTTTCTCTGTATATGTTTATCTATCTATGTATCTATATATTTGTCTATCTGTCTATTTGTTTATATGTATATATGTGTATCTATATATATATATATATATATCTATCTATCTATCTATCTATGTGTCTGTCTGTCTGTCTATTTGTAAATTTGACTATCATGTTTATTTGTCTATTTTTCTATCAGGTCTATCTGTATATATGTCTATATGTCTATCTGTGTATTTGTCTATCTATCTATTTTTCAATTAATCTATCTATCTAATTGTCAATTAGTCTATCTATCTATTTGTGTATCTATTTATCTATCAATCTATCTATATGTCTATATTTCTATGTCTTTTTATTTATCTATTTTTTTGTATATCTATATATATGTCTATCTATCTATTTATTTATTTATCTGTCTATCTTTCAAATTGTCTATCTATCTATCTGTCTATCTGCATATCTTCCTTTTTGCCTATATGTCGATATGTCCTTATATCTATCTTTCTATCTATCTATTATAAATCTATCTATATGTCTATTTTTCTATTTATCCATGTATATGGCAATATCCCTATCTTTTTGGATATCTATCTATCTGTCCATCTGTCTATCTGATAATCTATCTCCTTGTCTATCTGTCTATATGTATATCTATCTAACTGTCTAAGTATCAATCTGTCTATCTAAATGTCTATCTATCAATATGTATATCTGTTTATCTATCTATTTGTATATTTGTCTATCTACCTATTTGTCTATCTGTCTATAAGTCTATAGGTCTATCTATTTATCTGTCAATCTGTGAATGTGTAAATGTATCTATCTATATGTCTATCTATCTTTCTATCTATATGTCTATTTTACTATATATCTATTTATATATCTGTTTGTCTATCTATCTATTTATTTATTTGGTTATCTTTCTATATGTCTATCAATATATTTGTCTATTTGTCTATCTATCTATTTGTCTACATATTTATCTGTCTAACTATCTATTTGTTAGTATGGTTATTTATAAATCTGTCTTTGTGTCTATCTATCTAATGTCTATCTATTTATCAGTCTATCTGTTTATCTAATTATCTACCTACCTATCTATCTACCTATCTATCTATATGTCTATTTGTCTATTTGTATATCTATCTATATGTCTACCTATCTATTTGTGTATATGTATATCTGTGTATCTGTCAATCAATCTATCTCTCTATTTATCTATATGTCTATCTTTTTATATATCTATCTGTCTTCTTAACTATATGAATATAATGCGGACACACCAAAAGAGTTTTACGCCCTTATTATGCTCTTACCGCCAAATTTAGGTAAATATCTATCTATATGTCTGTCTGTCTATCTCTCTATCTATCTACCTATCTATCTATCTGTCCATCTGTTGATATATATATCAATATATCTATCTATCTATTTCTATATGTGTCTATTTGTCTATCACTCTATCTGACTATCTGACTATCTAACTATTTGACAATCAGAATATCTATCTATCTATCATCTATCTATGTTTTTATGTATCTATATGTTTATCTTTTTATCTATCTTTATATCAGTCTATCAGTCTATCTGACTCTCTATCTATCTATCTTTATGTATATCTATCTTTTTGTTTATCTCTATAATCATTTACTTGTCTTTCTGTCTATTTCTTTAACTATCTTTCTGTCTATGTGCCTATCTAACTAACTGCCTATCTTTCTATTTGCATATCTGTCTATCTTTCTAGCTATATATCTATATATCTATATTTCTATCTATCAATCTATCTGTCTATATATTAATATTTCTGCTTGTCTATCTGTCTATTTGTCTATCTATCTATCTGTCTATTTGTTTATATATCTATCTGTCTTATTTTATATATATATATATATATATATATATATATATATATATATATATATATATATATATCTATCTAAATGTCTATTTGTCTATCTATCTATCTATTTTTCAATCTATCTATTCATCTATCTGTCTGTATATATGCGTATCTACAAATCTACCTATCTGCCTATCTATCTATATGTCTCTTTGTCTATATGTCTATCTTTGTAAATTTCTAACTATCTATCTATTGATTTATCTATCTATCTAGCTATCTGCCTATCAAGCAACTGGCTATCTATCTAACTATCTAAATGTCTATATATCTTTCTGTCTATCTATCTTTCTATCTATCAATATATCTGTTTTTCTATCAACCTGTTTATTTGTCTATCTATCTATAAGTATATCTATCTAACTGTCTATCTATCAATCTAGCAATCTTTTTGTCTATTGATGTGTTTGTTTATCTATCTGTCTCTTTATATGTATGTATATCTATCTGTCTATCTGTTTGTCTATCTATCTATCTATCCATCTATTTATCTACCAATCTGCATATCTGCCTATATGTCTATTGACCAATCTGTCTATCTATCTATCTATCTATATCTATCTATCTATCTATCTATGTGTCTATCCATTTTTTTATTAGTCTCTCTATCAATCTGTCTACCTATCTATTTGTTAATCTATCTATCTGACAATGTGTATATCTATCTATTTGTCTATCTGTCTATCAATCTATCTATCTAACTATCTATCTGGTCAATATGTCTATCTATCTATCTGTGTATATGTCTGTATGTCAATCTATATAACTATCTATTTGTGTCTATCTATATTTATATCAGACTATATGTCTAATTATATATATATATATATATCTATCTTTATCTATATGTCTACCTTTCTATCTATCTACTTGTCTATATGTCTATCTATATATTTGTCAATCTATCAATCAATCTGTCTATCTATAAATTTATCTATCTATCTATCTATTTGTCTATATATATATATATATATATATATATATATATATCTATCTTTCTATATGTCTATCTATCTATATCTCTATATGCCTATCTATCTATAAATATATATATCTATCTATGTATTTATCCATATGGTTATTTGGCTATTAAGCTATCTGTCTATGTGATGATCTGCCTTTTTGCCTATATGTCTATCTATCTATCTATCTATCTATAGGTCTATCTTTACATATGTTTATCTATTTATCTATGTATCTTTATATATATATATATATATATATATCTGTCTGTCTATATATCTACCTACATACCTATATATCTAACTGTCTAACTAGCTATCTATTTATATGTGTATCTAAAAGTAAATCTGTCTATTTATAAATCTATATAAATGTCTATCTATTTATCTATATATATGTATATATTTCAATAACTTTTTCTATTTTA
The DNA here is from genome assembly GCA_029783825.1 of Sapria himalayana. Taxonomy (NCBI): domain Eukaryota; kingdom Viridiplantae; phylum Streptophyta; class Magnoliopsida; order Malpighiales; family Rafflesiaceae; genus Sapria; species Sapria himalayana. The sequence continues at coordinate 86,724 of JAREIK010001345.1, forward strand.
AATATATCAATTTGTTTATTTGTCTATCTTTCTATCTATCTATCTATCTATCTAACTAACTAACTATATATAAATATATATATATATATATATATATATATATATATCTTTTTTTTCTATCAATCAATCAATATATTTATCTATCCATCCATCAATCTATCTATCAAAAAATCATTCAATAAATAAAACTATCAATCAATCAATCTATATATCTACATATTTATTTACCTATTTACCTACCTATCTATCTATGTATCGATTTATCTAAATATCTATGTAACTATCTATCTATCTACCTATCTAGCTATCTGGTAATCTATCTTTTTTATCTTTTTATCAATCTATCTATCTATCTATCTATCTATTTGTCTAACTATCTATCTAAATATCTATATGTCTAAGTATCTATCTATATGTTTTTTTGTCTATCTATCTATTTGCCTATATATCTATCTGCCTATTATCTATCTATCTATCTCTATATATATTTATCTATGTATCTATAAATCTGTCTATTTATATATCTATCTATCAGTATATATGTCTATATGTTTATCTGTCTAACTATCAATCTATCTATCTATATATCTATCTTTGTATTTTTCTATCAATTAATTTGCCTAACTATTTATCTATATTTCTATCTATATTTTTATGTATCTATCTATCTATATGTCTGTTAGTCTAACTAACTATCTGTCTGTCTATCTATTTGTAAGTTTCTCTATATATATGTATTTCTCTATATTTGTATGTGTGTCTATTTATCGATCTATCTATATATCAATCTATCTATCTATCTATAAATCAATCAATCTATGTATCTATTTGTCCATCTATCTGTCTATTTAGATATCTAGCTATTTATCTACCTATTTGTCTATATGTTTATCTATCTATCTGTCTATTGGACTATCTGTCAACCTGTCAATATAAATTTATATCTATCTCTCTATCTATTTATCTGTCTATAAATCAATCAATCAATCTGTCTATTTGTATATATATATATATATATATATATATCTTTTTATCTGATTATCTTTTTATCTATTTCACTATCTATATGTATATCTATCTATTTGGCTACATGTCTATTTGTCAATATGACTATCTATCTATCAATAAATAAATAAATATATCTATTTGTCTCTCTTTCTATCTGTCTATCTATCTCTCTCTCTCTCTATATGTGTATATGTTCATTTATCTATTTATCAATCTATCTGTCTATTTGTCTATCTATCTATCTATCTATTTGTCTATCTATCTATCTTTTTATCTATTATCTGCCTATTTACCTATCATTCTATCTACATATCTGCCTATCCGTCTATCTATTTATCTATCTATCCGTCTATCTATAAATTTATATATAAGTCTATCTATCTATATATGTATATGTCTATATGTTTATCTGTCTAATTATATATCTATCTATATATTTATCTATCTATCTTTCTATCAATTAATCTATCTACTATGTATCAGCATATCTGGCTATCTGACTATATGGTTATCATGCAATCTAGCTATCTATCTATCTGTATGTATGTCTATTTTTCAATCAATCAATCTATCTATCGATCTATATGTCTATCTATCTATCTATATATTTATCTAACTATCAATCAAACTTTCTATCTTTCTATATATCTATTTATTTATCTATCTATTTATTTATCTATCTATTTATCTAACTAACTAACTAACTATCGATCAGTCTAAAGGTCTTTTTGTCATCTATCTAGTTGTATATATATTTATCTATCTAACTATCTATCTATCTGTTTAATGTCTATCTATCTATCTGCCTATCTATCTATGTGTCTATCTGTCTATTTGTCTATCTGTCTATCTACAAAAATGCATATGTTTCTATCTGTCTATCTATCTATCTGTCTATCTATCTATCTATCTATATATCTATCTATTTTTATATAGCTATCTATCTATTTCCCTATCTGTCTATCACTCTATATGTCTATATATCTATATACATATATGTTTATATGTTTGTAAGAATATATTTCTATTTGTCAATCTTTCAATATGTCAATATGTCGAGATGTCTATCTATCTATGTATCAAGTTGTCTAACTATCCTTCTGTCTATCTATCTATATGTCTATATATATATCTGTCTATATGTCTATTTGTAATTTGTCTCATTGTATATTTGTATTTCTATCTATCGGTCTATTTGTCTATCTATCTATCTATCTATCTGTTTATCTATCTATCTATATATCTGTCTATCTGTCTATCTATCTATATTTTTATCTGTCAATCTTTATATATCTCTATCTATCTATCTATCCATCTACATGTCTATATGTTTATCTAAATATGTATATATATACCTATCTATCTATATATCTACTTATTTGTCTATATGTCGATCTATCTATCATTATATATATATATATGTGTGTGTGTGTGTGTGTGTGTGTGTGTTTGTGTGTGTGTGTGTGTGTGTGTGTGTGTGTCTCGATCTGTTTTTCTGTCTATCAATCTATCAATCAATCTGTCTATTTGTCTATCTATTTTCTATCTATCTATCTATCTATCTAATTATTTGTATATCAATGTATCTATATAATCAACTACTTGCCTATCTTTCTATCTGCATATCTGCCTATCTATCTATTTGTCTATCTATCTTTCTATAAATCTATCTATATGTTTATCTATCTACATATCTAATAATCTATTTATCTATCTGCTAATCAATCTATCTATCTATCAGCTATTTATCTACCTATATACCTATCTAGTTATCTTGTTATCTGTCTATCTATTTGTCAAACTCTCCATCTGTCTATATATTTATCAGTCTAACTATCTATCTATTTATCTGTTTATCTCTAAATCTCTATGTCTTTCTATCTAATTATTTATCTAATTATTTACCTATCTATTTGTCTATCTATCTATCTATCTATCTAGTTGTCTATCTATTTATCTATCGATCAATCTATCTATTGATAAATATGTCTATCTGTCTATGAATCAATATGCCTTTCTATCTATCTTACATCTTTCTATTTGTATATCTATCAATCAATCAATTTGTCTATTTGTCTATCTATCTATCTATCTATTTGTCTATTTGCCTTTCTATCTATTTTTTATCTATCTTCCTATCTTCATATCTATTTATTTTTATACCTATCTATCTCTCTATCTATATATCTGTCAATTTTCCATCTAACTATCTACTTGTCTATCCGTCTATCTCTCTAGATGTCTATCTATCTATCTACAAATCTATCTATATATCTGTAAGACTATATGTTTATCTAACTATCTATCAATATGTCAACCTGTCCATTTGTAAATCTGTCTAGATGTCTATCTGTCTATCTATCTATCTATCTATATTTCTATGAGTCTATCAGTCTATCAGTCTAGCTGTCTATATGTCTATCGGTCTATTTGTATATTTGTCTAGATGTATATTTGTCTATCTATCTTTCTATCTATCTATCTGTCTATCTTTCTATATATCTATCCGTCTATTTGTATATCTATCTATATATATATATATCTATATATCTATCACTCTATATGTCTATCTATCTTTCTGTCTATCTGTTTATCTATTTATCTATCTATCTATCTGTTTATCAATTTAACTATTTTTCAATCTATCTATATATCTATTTCTCTATCTATTTATCTATCTTTCTTTCTTTCTATCTATCTATATATCTATCTGTCTGTTTATCAATTTAACTATTTTTCAATCTGTCTATCTATCTATCTATCTATATCTCTCTCTATTTATCTTTATATATGATAATCTTTCTATCTATCAATCCGTCTATATGTAATTTGAATATCTATCTATCTATTATCTATCTATATGTCGATTGATCTATATGTTTATCTGTGTATCTATCTATCTATCTGTTTGTATATTTGTCGATTTGTCCATCTATTTATCTATCTATCTATTTGTCGATTTGTCTATCTATCTATCTATTTATCTATCTATTTTTCTATCTGTGTATCTATCTGTTTGTGTATATATATATATATATATTACCATCTATCTATTTTTTATCTATATATCTATCTATCTATCAATCTGTCTATCTATCTATCTATTTGTTTGTTTATTTATAAATTTGTCTATATGTTTATCTATCTATCTATCTATGTATATGTCTATGTGTATATCTATATAACTATCTAACTATCTATCTATCTATTTGTGTATCTTCCTATCTATCTTTTTATATGTCAATATGCCTATATATATATATATATATATATAAATCTTTTTTTCTTTCTATCTATCTGTCTAGCTGTCTATTTGCCTATCTATATCTCTCTCTCTTTGTCTACCTATCTACCTATCTACCTATCTATCTGTCTACCTGTCTATCAATCTATCTATCCATCTATCTATCTGTCTAGCTATCAATCTATCTATATTTCTATCTAGCAATACATCTATCTATCAATATGCCTATCTTACTATATATCTATATATTTGTCTATATGTCTTTCTGTCTAACTCTTTATCTGTCTATATGTTTTTCTATCTATCAATCTATCTATTTGTCTAACTATCTTTCTGTCTATATGTCTATATGTCTTTCTGTCTATCTATCTATCTATATGACTATCTATCTATATGTCTATCTGTCTGTCTATCTATTTGTTTATTCATCTATTTGACTATATGTCTATATGTCTATATGTCTATCTGTCTATCTATCTGCCTATCTGTCTATCTGTCTATCTAGCTATCTACATATCTATCAAAAACTCTATCTGTCTATATGTATTTTTGTCTATATGTTTATATGGCTATCTAGCTATCTAGTTTTCTATCAATTTGACTATCTATCGTTGTGTCAATATAATTAATTGTCAATCTATATATATATCTATCTGTCTATCTATCTATCTATCTGCCTATTTGTTTATCTGTCTATCTATCTATCTATATATTTGTCTATTTGCCTATTTTCCTATCTTTCTATCTGTCTAACTATCTAAATTTTTATCTGTCTATCTGTCTATTGGCCTATCTGCCTATTGGCCTATCTGCTTATTTGTCTATAAGTCTTGTCTATCTGTTTATCTATCTATATGCCGATTTGACTATCTGATTATCTGTCTATCTATCTCTCTTTCTATCAAAATATCCATGTGTCAATTTATCTATCTTTCTATCTGTCTATCTATATGTCTGTCTGTCTATCATTCTGTCAATCTATTTAGAAATCTATCTGTCTGTATATTATTTATCGGTTTATCTGACTATATGTCTTTCTGTCAATCTGTGAATCTATCTATCTATCTGTCAATCTCTCTATTTTTTCATCTATTTGTCTATCTGTCTATCTATATATCTATCTATATGTCTTTCTCTCTATCTGGCTATCACTCTATCAAACAATCTATCTATCCATCTATCTGTCAATCTATTTATCTGTATATATGTCGATCTATATATCTGTCTACCTTTCTATCTGACTATCATCTATTTGCTTATATGCCTATATGCCTTTCTGCAAATCTATCTATCTGCCTATCTATCTATCTTTCTATATTTTAATCTATCTATATATATATATATATGAATCAAAATATCTATCTATCTATCTATATGTCTATTTGTATATCTATCTATCTATTTATATATTTCTTTTCCTATCTGTCTATCAATCTATCTATGTGTCTGTCTATTTGTTTATTTTTTGATCTGTATATCTATCTGTCTAATTATCTATCTTTTTATCTGTCTATCTATCTATGTGTCTATTTGTTTATATATCTATCTATATATATGTATGTCTAATTGTCTATCTATCTTTTTATCTATCTGTACATATGTCTATCTCACTACAAGAAAAATACCATATAGCTAGGGATAATTCCCTAGCTAAATGGGCATTTTCCACCGCTAAATGGGATATAGTGATGGATTACCTTCGGATAGGTTCCCAATCTAAAGTTATCCTCGGAAAAATTTAGCCAGGGAAACTCTCCTTAGCTAATAATTTAGCGACGAAAAATCCCTAGCTAAAAAAAATAATTTCCTGAGCTAAATTAGTAAGTTAAATGAGATTTTCCATTGCTAAATGGAAATAACGACGGAAGATATCCCAAGCTAAAATGCTCGTTACTAAATATTAGCGATGAAATTTTCTATAGATAATAAATTTAGCGACGTAAATATCCTTTGCTAAAATAAAAATAACCCTAGCTAAATTAGCAAATGATTTATCACTTGATAATTTAGAATGAGATTTTTTCCTAACAAAATTAGCTAGGGACTTTCCCTAGCTAATTTAGCAAGGGATTTTTCGCTAGCAAATTTAGCTAGGAAAAATTTGCTAAATTATTTAGAGAATTTTCTCTAGCTATTTTAATTTCAAAAACTATTTTCAAAATTTAATTTATTTTAAAATTTTTCTATTAAAAAATTTAATATTTTATATCAAATTGAATAAAAAACAAACTATAAATGATAATTTATAATAATAAAAAAAAAATTATTTAATAACCTATTCTAATTCAATATTTTACATAATTAAAACAAAAAATAACAAAATTTTATAACAAATTTATTCATCAATGTATCGACAGACTGTGCATAAAGTATAATCTATCTATTCATTGTCATTGCTTTCTCTCCCTCTACTCTTTTGATCACCATTTTTCAAATGCGACGAAGCTGTCTAAGTCACGACACGATAATTTTAGTGAAAAATCCAATCACTTATAAAAGCTTTGTATGAGGAGCAATCATGTATCATATCTATAAAAAATTTAAACTACTCAGTCAAATATTAAAAAAAAGTTATGTTTTAATAAATATCTAATACTATAGTATATATGTAAATATATACTAGCATTTTACTCGTTCATATAATACGGTAGTATATGTACATAAAAACTAATGTATTATGTATACATATATACTGAGTACAAATATACTCAATATATACGTACATATAATACTGTAGTATTATATGTACGTATATACTGACTTTATATGTACGTATATACCACATTTGTTGCTGTTGCTGCTGCTCCTGTCGCTACTGTCTCTCCTGCCACTACCACTGCCGCTACCAATCCCGCTGCTGCTACTGCTGACCGTTGCTATAGCTGCTGCCGCTACTGCCGATGCTGCCACTACTACCGATGCTACTGTCACTCTCGGTATATACGTACTTATATACTCCATATATACGTAGATATATAACTCAGTATATATGTACATTTATACCAAGTATATATGTACTTATATACTACAGTATTATATGTACGTATATATAATCACATAGCCTTAGATGACACACACACTTGTACTTTAATGCAAATACACATACCATCAAAGACAAAAGAAGAAAATAATATAGGACTTAAAAAACATACATATATGTCTTAAGGCATGGTCAGCATTTCTCGTTCTTTTTCTTCTAGTACTCCACGCAGATAGAGAATATTGTTACACCCGCACATGGAGTATAACATACTATATTTACAAACCAATAACCTGTAACAAGTAGTCGGGGACACAAATATATATGATTTATGTATGTATATACTGCAGTACAAATGTGCGTATATAACAAATATATACGTACATATATACTATAGTATAAAAGTACATATTTACTAAATATATACATACGTATATACTGTAGTTTATAAGTAAGTATATACTGAGTATATACGTACAAATATACTCAATATATACAAACATATATACTCGGTATATAAATACTTATATACTCAGTATATATGTAGATATATACTCAGTATATACGTACATTTATAAAAAGTATATATCTACGTATATACTACAATATTATATGTACATATTTATAATCCCATAGCATTAGATGACACACACACTTGTACTTAATACAAATACACATACCATCAAAGACAAAAAAATAAAATAATATAGGACTTAAAACACACACGTATAGGTCTCTCAAGCATGGTCAGTATTTATTGTTCTTTTTCTTCCGGTACTCCACACAGATAAAGAATATTTTTACACATGCACATGGAGCATAACATACTACATTTATAAACCAATAACCGATAACAAGCAGTCGCATATCTGAACTGTGATGATGCATATCTACACAAAATAAGAGTGTCAAGAACAAACCTACGTTTGCGTGAAATTAATTTTTTTGGTTCATCTCCCTCCTTCAGAAAATAAGGTATTGTTCCCGGCACCATGGAGGCCCTACCAAGGCTTTTACCTAACTATAATAGATTAAAACTCTACCCAAAAATTTCGAGGATACAAAATATATTCATAGATATATAAAAATTGTTATTATAGACCTGAACAAACAAAAATTGAAGTTGATTGTCATACATCTTAAACAAAATGTAATTAAATAATTTAATATTTTTATATTAAATTGAATAATATTAGAAACTATAAATGATAATTTTTAATTAACAAAAAAAATTAATTTAATAACTTATTCTAATACAATATTTTATATAACTAAAACAAAAAAAATAATAAAATTATATAACATCTTATTAATCAAAGTATCTACCGAAAGTGCATAAAGTATTATCTAAATATGCATTGACGTTTTCTCTCTCTCACCTTCTCCGATCACCAATTTTCTGTTGTGAAAAAGTTGTCTAGTAACTATGCGTCATGTCTGTTGAAAAATCCATTCACTTATAAAAGCTTCGTCTGGGAAATAATGCGGTACCATATCTGTAAGAAATTTGTACCACTCAATCAAATCAAAATAAATAAAAAAAGCTATGTTTTGATAAATGTATATTATTGTAGTAAATTTGTACATATATACTAGTATTTCGCTCGTACATATATTATTGTAATATATGTACATATAAACTACAGTATTTGCTTACATATATACTGAGTACATATATACTCATTATATATGTACATAAAATACTGTAGTATTATATGTATGTATATATTGACTATATACATATGTATAGACCTCATTTGTTGTCGTTATTGCTGCTGTCGCTGCCATTGCCACTGCCACTCATGCCGCCACTGCCACTATCATTGCTGCTGTTGTTGCTGCTGCTAGTGATGATGATGCTGTCATTTTCGCTACTAGTGATGCTGACGATGTCGCTGACGCTACCACTGCCACTGCCACCACTACTGCTATCGTTGCCGATATCATTGCCGCTGCCAGTGATGCTGACGCTATCATTGTCGCTGCTAGTGACGCTGCCACTATAGCCGACACTGTCGCTGGCGTTGTTGCCGACCCTGCCACTAGCGCTGCCACCGATGCTGCCGCCAACGCTGTCGCTGCCTCTACCTCTGCCACTACTGTCGCCAGTGATGTCGTTGCTGCTGTTGCTGCCGCTGCTGCCACTATTGTCGCTGCTACTGGCACTACCGCCCCTACCGCTCTTGCCACTGCTACTGGTGGTGCTGTCTTTGCTATCGCCCCTACCACCATTGTCGTTGCTGCCATCCCTTCCACCGCTGTTGCCGCTACCACCCTGGCCATCCCTGTCGCTTATGCCGCTACTATTGTCGTTGCTGTCACTGTGACATTGTTGCCGCTGGTGCCGCCGCTGCTGTCGCCGCTACTGCCGCTACCACTAATGCCGCCCCTGCCACTGTTGTCGTTGCTGCCGGTGCTACCGCCACTACTACAGCAGCTGCCACTGCTACCGTCACCGCCGTCGGCGTTGTTGCTGCTAGTGTTGTTGCTGTTGCCACCCTTGATATCGCTGCTGTTGATGTCGCCGCTGCCGCCACTGTCGCCGCTACCGCCACTGTCGCCACTACTGGTGCAGCCGCCGCCACCACCGCTACCACAGCCGCCGCTACTCCCTATTTCCCCCAGTGTTCCCGCTGCCACCGCTGCCGTCACTGCCGCCACTGCCGCCGCTACCGCCATTGCCACCGCTGTCGCCACTGCCGTTAGTGCCGCCGCTGCCCCAGCTGCCTCCGCTGCTGCCATTGCCCCCACTTCTACCACTACCGCTGATGCCCCTACTGCCTCCCCTACCACCACTGTCGCCACTCCCTCCGCTGATGCCGCCTCCGCTGTCTCTATCACAACTACCGCTGCTACCTCTACTTCTGCCACTATCACCACCACCGCTGTCGCAGCTACCGCCACTATTGCCAATGTCGTAGTTGTGGCCACCACCACCGTCGCTACCATCGCCACAGCCACCGTAGCCATCGCTGCCGCCGTCATTACCGATGCTGCCACCGTTGCCGCCGTCACTACCACCGCAGCTGTTGCCACTACCGTCGCTGTCGTCACTTCTACCACTATCGCCACTACCGCTGCTACTGCTACTGAATATAGGCTTTTACATACCTATAATAGGCTAAAAATCTACCCAATAAATTCGGAGACACACAAACATATTCACACACACACACACACACACACACATATATATAAACAATTATTATAGACATGAACAAACACAAATTAAAGTTGACTGTCATACAACTTCAACAAAAATCCAAAAGATTTCCATCAATTATGTTTATAGAGAAAGAGAGTACAAAAATAAAATATTTTAGGAATAATAAAGATAAAATAAGCTATCTCTCCTTTTGATAAAACTGAAATTAGTAAATATGGGATCCATGCATTGGAAGGACTGTGGCAATATGTGAATGCTTTGAATCAGAATTTTTTCATGTGTCTCACATAATTATCTTGCAAAGATTCATAATTAGGTTAATCAGAAAAGCAAAGAACAAAACCAGAATAAAAAAAAATTTAAACCTACAAAAAAATATCATAATTATTTGCTACACATGGACAAAAATAAATAACAGTTCAGAAATAATTCTCATACAAAATCATCTTCATAATTAGTAGGGAATTTTGTGTTATCCTCTCTTGTGAGGTATCATAGAAGAGGCTAGCACAAATAGTTATGAGCCTTATTTATATTATATGAGCCCGACCAACAGACATTCTCATGCTATGTGCTTACATATTATTGATATTATATCTTTTACCATTTAATTTCAAGTTAGTGCAACAAATTAGAATTATCCCAAATATAATTATATGTTAGGGTACATATAGTATATGTGGTTATAAATAGTTATATATAGTTAAACATATAGTTATATATAGATATATACATACAAGTAGTTATATGTAGTTATACATAAATGTATACAAAGTTATAAAAAAATATATAGATTTACATATATGTATACATATATGTATACATTATTAAAAATAAAGTATTATTTATTTATAAGAGTTTTTTATAGTTATACAAATATTTATATATAGTTATGCACATATAGTTAAACATTATGTTGTATGTTTTTATACATATAATTATAAATATAGTTACATGTGGTTATCCATATAGTTACACGTATAGTCAAACTTATATTTATACATATATGTATATATATTTTTTCATATAATTTATATGTTTATACATATAGTTATGTATATATATAGATATACTAAAATATATTTTTTATACTAATATATATTAAATATATGTTATTAATTATATATTTAAAATATAGTTATGTATAAAGTTTTTATAGTTATACATATAGTAAGATAGAATTATTTATAGTTATATGTTATTATACATATAATATATATATAGTTATATGAAGGGAAAATTAGAGTGGGTATCTCATATTTCAATTGCTCTTGTCCATATTAAAATTAATAAAAAATAAAAACAATGTGTGAACTAGAAACATGCTAAAATTATAATATTTTCTTTCAGGCTGATGCATAAAGTTCCATGACATATAGCTTAGATGAAACAAGGTGTAAATTAGGAATGTTGATGTGTCAAGTGGGTTGGGCAACATAGGCACATCATGATTCATCAATGTCTGGCACAATATGATTCATCCATGTTTGGCCTGGATCAAAGTCATGTCGAGTGGGCATGACCATGCCTTGAGTTAGACCTGGCATGCCTCGTGTGCCTGACATTATAGCATGACCCATTAGCATGGGGTTTTTAGAAAAAGTAGTTATTTTTTTAATGGTTGGTGTTGCCTTGTTAGCTAAAATATTAATACCCATTATAGGTGAAAATATTTTTGAGCCATTAGATTGCATTCGACCGCTTATTTGTAAAAATTTGATAGCTTTCGAGTTTCAGCCCTAAAATAAGTGAAGAATAAAAAAAAATAATTTTTAATTTAAAAATTTATCTATAAATACTTAATTGATATAATTTTATTTTTATAGTTATATTATACTTTTTTTTTCTTTTTCATTATTCTTATATTCATATTGTATCCTATTTGTGATATTTTGTTAAATAATTTATAATTTTAACATGTCTTGTATATCATGTTTGTGTTAGTTTCATGAGCAGTTGATTTCAGGTACAAAAATATGAGGTACATATTTAAAGTATTGAATACACACATAAAGTTAAGGTATTCATTGTGATAATGTTTAAATAATTAATTTTATTTGGTATATTTTAGATCAATAATTAAATTTAAATAATGTAAATAATTTAAAATTATTATTTTTCTCCTACTTTCAATTCAATCTCATACATAAAAAAATGATAAATGTTGAATAATAACAATAACTTGACTGAAAGGTTCATATCTGCAACTAGGTTTTCCCTTATCATTTTCACTCATTTGCCTAAGAAACAAAAAAAATAAGCAAAATTTAGTAATATGTATGTACTTACCAAAATAAAAAAAATGGAGTGTCGGAGAAGATCTTTTATAGTATATATTATAAAAAATATATATATATGTGGAGTACTTATGATATTGCTCACCTTAAGAGATATGTTGATCAATATACCAAAAGACATGATGCATTAGATTTCAAGTAAACATAACTGAGCTATGAGATCTTTGAAGTTGGATCTACATCAGGTTAATTGTTCATCTTCATTTATCACAATGAATTTGTGAGAGAAGATGTGATGAAATTGATTATTAACCAGAGTATTCTAGTTAGATTTCTAGAAGATTATAAAATAATTTCTATTATGCTAATTTACTTTCGATCTAATAGGAATAACATAATAAAATATTTTAAATTAAAAAGTAATTAGTAATTAAGAACTTAGCAAAAAGAATGGAGTGTTATCCTTGAAGTCCGGCTTATAGACTAGGCTTGAATCATGATGATATATTATTTTCATTTCTCACCATTATGTCAATTTTTAAGTAGAAACTTAATAATTTTTTTCTACCTAGTCAGTAGATCAGAAAATTAATATTAGAGTCACTGGCCATAAGATTATCTAGCTTTTTGGAAGATATTATTTGTTATAAATCGGCCGCAACTGCATATGTCATTTTTTTAGTATAAAGTGTAATTCTTAGCCAGCCAAATATCCTAATTTTTGTATCATCATGATTAAAAAATAGAATATATCCACGTGGACTATTGAATCGTCATAACTCAAAGTAAATCTTCTCTCATAAAAGTTAGACTCTCTTCATAGTCAATTTGATTTATACTTATTGATACATATAATGACTCAATACGACTATTATCATAATTTAAACCAATAAGTTTAGTTGTAGCATACATGTCCATGTCACTTAACTAGAGGTCCAATCCAAGTGGCATAACAGAAGAGTAAGTAAAAGTAATTGATCCAAATATGTTTTATGGATTCTTATTTTTCAAACTCGCTAACAAATAAATTATGCTCAAAAAAATAATGTTAGTACTCACTAATATTATATTAAACTCTTATAATTAATTGTGGATCCTTTTTATATACTAAAGTAACCAAGAAAGATTAAGCTCAAAGTTTATGGTTTCATCTTATGTTTTGTGGAGAGATTATGAAAAAATAAATATTTTTTAAAATTATGAGGAAAGTTAAATGTTGTATCTCTATTATGCATGATCTGAAAGAGTATAATATAAAAAATAATATAAGAGGGTAACTATTTGATGAATTAATTTTTGGTTGATTTATAGGTTATCTAAAATATTTCAATTAAATATTTATTCTTTCTTTTTAATAATCCTATTTTTGTTAAAGATTGTAACATGGGAAGTCTAATGTATGATTTTATGATTCAAACAGTAAATGTTATTACTATTTGATACATATATTTTAATATATTATTATTTTTAGATATTTGTATTAAATTAATTATTTTACTATTTAATAAAATAATGTTATAAAGTATCACTACAAGAAAATATCAATTCAGCTAGGAAATTTTAGCTAGGGATCAATCCCTAGCTAAATTGCAAGGGATAATCTAGGGAATAACAAGAGATTTATGATCTTTTTTTGGAAATAAAAGCAATGGAATAGCGAGAGAATTTTTCGAAAATTCTGCTCAAAAAAGCATGGGATTTAGCATTTTCGATAATGTAAAAATTATATTAACATACATTAAAATTTATACTAATTTAAATCTAAATTAATTCAATGTATGATAAAATAAAAAATATTTTAAAAAAATATCTAAATTGACGAATAAACTAGTAAATATTAATATTATTATAAGTTTTAAAAAAATTTTATGAGTATAGATAACTTTTAAAAAAATAAATAATATAAATCTTGAAAATCTTGAAATATAATAAAAATATAATTTTTTTCAATAAAGTTAAAAGAAAATAAAATAATAATTATAAATAAATATATAGATGTTTAATCCTACTGAAATTTATAAAAATTAAATAATTGAGTAATATTTTTATAATTAGCTTTAAACATTAAGTTTTTATTTCATATTATCTTTGTAAAAATAAATATGAATTCTTTAACAATTTATAACCATAAAATATAAATTTTTATAGATTTTTTTAATATTAAGAATATTTTATAACTTTTAGGTGAGTGGCTAGAAGATAAATCATCTTTTTATTCATGTCTTATTATATGAAGTTTGTTAATTTCATACCTATTTGATATTTTTTTAATGCAAAGCATATTTTTTTTATTATTTATATATTTATTGTTTATATAATATTATAATAAAAAATTGTAAGGTATTTGTTTTTCATTTGTACCTTGCTACAGGCACATTAATTTTTGTTGAAAAAATTGTGATAGTAAATAAAATTAATGAGTATTTTTTTATTATATATATATATATTGTTTATTTAATGTTTTAATAATTAAAAATATTAATATTATCGTAAAATATACATTCTCTCTCTCGACATGATGCATCTCTAACTGAGTCGAAATCTTTTTCATTATGTCATTATCTCTCGATGCCTATTAAACAAAAATTCATTCGAGGTTTAAGTTTTAATTTGTTATTGATTTGAGGTACGTTCATTGGTTATCATTGAATTGCTTAATCGAATAGTAAGCATTTTTATTCTGTTTTTTTGTTTCCGAATTTCTTCTTTAATCACCATACGGTATGCTTGGATAATGTATAAAAACTTATTCGTATAAATGCTTAATGCATTTATGATATAATACGTTGTCATTGTGTGAATTCTGATCCATGGATATAGTTTTTATTCTGATGTGTTCATCGATTACGCATTGTGATTACCAATTTTTTTTTCTTGTCACCATACACACCATGATATAAAGTTTGGATACTATTTTTGTTTCCGAATTGCTCCTCATTCCTCCCCAATATATAAATAGTATATATACTTAGGTTTGCCAACTTTATATCTACAAAAAAAGTATATATCAATATTCAAGTGTATTTTATACATAACTAGTATACATACTTAAGTACGTCGACTTGATATCTACAAAAATAGTATATATCAATTTGCATGTGTATTTTATACATAACTAGTATACATACTTAGGTATGTCGACTTGATATCTACAAAAAATATTCAAAAATGAGTAATGATTGAATACAAAAATAAAATAAAACAAAATATAATATAATAAATAAAATAAATAAAATAAATAAAATAAATAAAATAAATATAATAAATATAATAAATATAATAAATAAAATAAATAAAATAATAGTTTAGCATGTCAAATTAAATTAAATTGATTATACTCGATTGAATCAGTTTGACCTATTCTACCAACTTCTAGAAAACTCAATAATATTCACACATATAATTGAAAATAACTATGCAAGAGTTTCTCAATTCACTCTGAAATGTTCTCATGATGTGTTGTTGTGTGCTAGGAACCCCAAATCACTTTTATTTACAGGCAAGATTCCAAGTTTTTAAATTTTTGATGCAACATTTAGTAAGCCAACACATAGCTTTCACATGTCAAGTCAATCCTTGGCAGGTATATACATCATCATATAACAAGCACACTTTTAAGCACTTGGCAATAATGCACGAGAACACATAGTAAGCACATAATCAATACTTATCACTCGTGTAAGCTAAGACATGGAAATCATACATACTAACACATCCTATTCATGCAAGTAAGCATGTGATAAGCTTTAAGTCAACATATGATATAAAAATAATTATTCTTATTAATTTTTTTATAGACTTTATTGTAATTTTTCTACATGATTCATTTATATTATTATGGTTGCACTTATCTTTATCAAAGATTATCATGGTGTGTGTGTGTGTGTGTGTGTGTGTATAAAGATTTATATTTATCATGTATCTAACATTTTGTAAATTAAATTTATCTGAAAATTAACTCAAACATAATAACTTCATATTTATGTTTCTTGAAATAAAACACTTATATTTCTAATAATTTCAATATTCCTTCCATAGATGTCTCTTAGTGTGTGATTCCTTGTGATCTTTCTTGTGTTAGTGATGAGTAGACTTGTTGAATCAAGTTTAGTAATATTAAAATAATGATTTCATACTGATATAATAAGATCAACATATAGCAATGTGTCATGGACACTCAAGCTAAGATAGTATAAAATATATGAACCATACTTTTTTGTACATAATTACTATCAAGAATAATATTTAAACAAAATAGCATAGTAATAAAAATCTGAACCAACAACATGGTAGACTGATCGGCAAAAGATGATGAATACTCTAACACTGAAAATATGAGTCCGATCCTCGTAGATGTTGGAAACATTTTCTATGGTGCTATAATTTATCATGCTATTCAGATGTTGGGACGTGAGTTTTACCTATTCTAATCATGAAGCCTCATAGTTTATATACGAACCAAATAATAATTTTGGGTTGAGTTTGGGAGAAGGGTAGGTAGATAAAAAAAGTATAATATTTTAAATCTATAATATTTTTGATTTAGATAGAGGATATAAAAATATTAAAAATATTTAGAAATATTTAATGTTTATAATCCCCACAATTTCATGCAACATAATAAATTTTTTTCTACCAAATAATGTTTTATCAACTTTGATTTATGATTTTAGCCATAACATTGTAGTTTATTATTACTCTAACAATTCAACTTCTACCAAATTTATATTAACTATAATTTATACCACTAACAACATTGGATTATGAAGAGTTTGGATATCTCTATAACGTGGATTAATTTCATGCCACACAAGAGTATTCTTTTTACGATAACATTCGTTAGGACACCCTTTTATCATGTCGTGTTAATAACATCATCTTTTAACACATGGTAATTTTTATGTGCGGCAATGTGTTTATTTTAAACAATTTAAAAAACTAATAAATATGAGTAGCAATTGTTAGTTGAACGTTGTAGTTATTAGTTGAGTACCATAACCATTAGTTGTAACCTACAAGCTTGAATTAAGTTTCATGTTTCAAAAATTTGTGGCTGTTGTATCTTGTAATAAATAGTAATAAAGAATATAAGAAAATATGAGAAGTATTATGTAAATGTATGTATCATTAATGAAACATTAATTTATAGTACTAGCGAATATATGTGAGTACTCTTTTATGTGAGTACTCTTTTATAGTTTAATAAGATATAAACATATTTACTAATTAATTTTTAGTCCATAATCTATATTATAAAATAAAATTTCATATCTTAATAAAATAAATATAAGTTATTATAATTTCAAAAACATCAATACAATATAATAAAAAAAATAGTAACATATCATAATAATACAGCAAAATGAATCATAAAGAATATTAATAAGTTGTAAATAAAAATAAAAATTTCAAAACTATTGAG
Source organism: Sapria himalayana (assembly GCA_029783825.1). Classification (NCBI taxonomy): domain Eukaryota; kingdom Viridiplantae; phylum Streptophyta; class Magnoliopsida; order Malpighiales; family Rafflesiaceae; genus Sapria; species Sapria himalayana. The sequence goes on from JAREIK010001345.1 coordinate 104,781, forward strand.
AATTATATTGTTTTTTTATATATTTTTACCTTGAGATACAGGGATGAGATGATTCATATAGATTAAAAGTATTTATAGTTTTTTTTTTGTATTTATAAGTGAATTTTTATTTAATTTAATAAATGATAATGTCATTTTATAATTTTTATTCATAATATTATATTATTGTGAGTTTTTATTTATTTTATCCAGTTGTTTTATTTTTTATGGGAATACTCGATATGTAAAGTTTCATCAATCATTTTTATTCATTATATAAAGGCATGAGTCTTAGTTATATATTATTATTATTGAGTATTATCTTTTTATATCATTTCTTTTTCATTTTCATGTATTAATCTTCATATTTTTTCTCAATATATATATATACATACATACATACATACATATATATATATATGGACATGCAGTTATATAAAAGAAATTTATGATGCTTTAGCAGAACATCTCTTCAATATAGAAGTAGTAGTTAATGGCCATTCAAAGTAACTTCTTTCTCATGTGGAAAATTGTAGAAATATAGTATTTCTTTTATCTCTCTCTCTCTAAACATCATTGTAGGCCATATTTTAGATATTTATTGAAGTTGTATGACTATATATAAATAATTGGATAATTATATAACAATCCATATAATTAAATATAACTATATTTGTAAGTATGTATACATATATGTAAATCTATATATTAATCTATAACTTAATATATTTATGTATAACTATTTGTATGAATATATCTATATATAACTATATGTTTAACTATATAAAAATATTTATAGTTATATATACTATATGTATAATAACATATAACTATAAATAATTGTATCTTATTATATGTATTACTATAAAAGCTTTATACATAACTATATTTAAATATATATTTAATAACTTATATTTAATTTATTTTTGTATATATTAGTATTCAAAAATGTATTTTACTATATCTATACCTATACATAACTATAGGTATAGATACATAAAATTATATAAATAAATATATATACCTACATGTATCGATATAAGTTTAACTATACCTATAACTATATGTATGACCACATGTATGTCTACATATATGTAAATCTATATACTTATTTATAACTTTGTATATATTTATGTATAACTAAATATAACTTCTCATATGAATATATATATATATATATATATATATATATATATATAACTAAATGTTTAATGATATATAAATTTTTATAACTATATATATTATATGTATAATAACATATAACTATACATAATTTTATATTATTAATGTATAACCTATATTTAAATATATAATTAACAACATATATTTAATATACATTTTTATATATTAGTATTAAAAATGTATTTAGAATATCCATACCTATATATAACTACATGTATAAATATATGAAATTATATGAACAAATATATATACATACATGTATAAATATAAGTTTAACTATACGTGTAACTATATCTATAACTACATGTAACAATATTTATACTTATATGTATAAAAACATACAACACAATGTTTAAATATATGTGTATAACTATATATAAATATTTTTATAACTATAAATAACTCTATATAAATAAATATGACTTTATTTTTAATTATGTATACATATATGTAAATCTATATAATTGTTTATAACTTAGTATACATTTATTTATATTTACTTATAACTACTTGTATGCATATATCTATATATAATTATATGTTTAACTATATGTAACTATTTAAAACTACATTTACTATATGTATCCTAACATATAATTATATATGAAATAATATTAATTTGTTGAACTAATTTGAAATTAAATGGCATAAGATATAATATCAACAATATGTAAGCACGTAGAATGAGAGTGTCCGTTGATTAGGCTCTTATATGGTATAATACAAATAAGGGTCATACTCTTAGCTAATCATAGCCCTTGGGCATCAGGCTCAAATATGAACTTATGTATGACAAAAGATGTAATATTTGATAGGTTTATATAGAAGAAATTTTATTTTCTTTTATATAATTTTTTATTCTAACACTACACTCTCTATGTCTCTCTCTCTCTCTCTCTCTCTCCCTCTCCTCCTTCAAACATAAAATGTCTTTTTTTGCTTTAATTTCTTGTGCATTATTGTACTTTGCACACTTTATCTAGTATAAATGTGATATCTATTAATCTTTATCGTGCTAAAATTTATGTTATCTATTAATGTAGATTCTGCAAATGCATTGCCTCGATATTCATGATATTTAAATTTTAAATATTCATCTGTAAGTAATTTTATTTTATTATTTGTATATTTTGAAGTAATAGAATGTTTTAATTATAATAAAGATTGGACGTTATTTTTTTGTTAATAAAATAGGGCAAAATGAGCTCAGATCGTCAGTGGATGTACAGAGGGGCTATTAATGGATTTTTGAATGAAAATATTCTCACTAGGCTTGAAACTTTCATCAATTTTGTATGTAGTCAATTGAGATTGATTGATGGAGAAAAAATTTAGTGTCCATGTAATCATCGAAAGTGTCAGAATATCCCTTTTCATGATTCAAACACTATAAGATATCATTTGGAAAAATATGACTTTGTGCCAAATTATTTTGATTGGATTTATCATGGAGAAAGAACAATGACTCTGAATATTGACCAAAATGAGGGTATTGAATCATTTACTTGTGGTGAAGAATCATAAAACACATACCATAGAATGATCATGGAAGCTACTAGTGCTGACTTCAATATGGATTACATGGATGTACCACAAAATCCTGAAGAATCATAAAACACATACCATAGAAGAATCATAAAACACATACCATAGAAGAATCATAAAACACATAGCATTTCAATTTTATGAAATGCTTAAAGCTACAGATAAAGAGTTGTGATCTGGTTCTAAAACACATTCGCAATTGTCACTTGTGGCTCGACTATTAAGAATTAAGTTAGAAAATCATATGTCTGAGAAAATATTTGATCATGTGACAGAACTGGTGAAGGGGATTGTTCCGGATGATAATTTGATCACTAACAACTTTTACAACACTAAGAAGTTGCTACGAGGAATGGGTTTACCAGTAGAAAAAATTGATTGTTGTTTAAATGGATGCGTGTTATATCGGGGTGGTGATAGTGATTTAATTAGCTGTAAGTTTTGTGACCATCCTCAATTTAGGAAGGCACTTCGTGTAGTAGAAATGTGATAAATTGAAGGTTGTCTTTAAACAGATGTATTATTTTCCATTAATTCCTCGATTACAAAGATTATATGTATCAAATGCTACAGAAAATGATATGAGGTGGCATTCCGAGCATGAGGTTGAAGAAGGGGTAATGCGTCATCCATTAGATTCACCTGCTTGGAAGCATTTTTATTATATACATCAAAATTTTGGAGCAGAAAGTCAAAATGTGAGATTGGGTCTCTGCAATGATGGATTTCATCTATTTGGGTAATCTGGACAATAGTATTCAACATGGCTAGTGATAGTGATACCTTATAACTTGCTTCCGTGGTTATGTATGAAGAAGCAATATATGTTTTTGTCAATATTGGTTCTAGGGCCTAAAAAGCCAAAAGGCATGCTTGTTGTTTTATTACAGCCTCTTATTGCAAAGTTAAAAAATTTTTTGGGATGTTGGCGTGAATACATATGATATCTCAAAGAAGAAAATTTTCATTATGCCGGTAGCCCTTATGTGGGCGGTAAGTGACTTTCTTGGATATTCAATGTTGTCTGGTTGGAGTGCTGTAGAATGATTCGTATGCCCATATTGCATGAAAAATTCTGATGCATTTTGACTCAAATTTAGTGGTAAACAGTCATGGTTTGATAACCTTCGTAAGTTTCTACCTATGAATCATCCATTTCGAAGAAACAGAGCCGCATTTCAAAAAAATAAAACTGTGATCAGAGTTGAACTAGTAGTTCATTCAGGAGATGAAATTATTATAGAGAATAATAGTTTGGGTTTGAAGAAGGTAATTGAAAATGATGCTACTGGAAGTAATGGACTAATAAGCAAATTATTTGGCGAGAGAAAACATAGTATATTTTGGGATTTGTCCTATTGGAACTCTAATTTAATTTTTCATAACTTAGATGTAATGCATATTAAAAAAATGTTTTTGACAATGTTTTCAATACTATCCATAATGTAGACGGAAAGACAAAAGATACTTTAAAATGAAGACGAGCTGAATGATTATTGTCGGCATCCTGAATTGAAACTGAATGAGGAAACAAAAAAATTTCCTAAAGCTTGTTACACACTTGATAAGAAGACAAGACAAATATTGTGTGAAAGGGTTAAATATTTGAAATTCCCTGATGTATATGCATCAAATATGCGTAGATGTGTTGATATAAAGAATCTTAAGTTATTTGGAATGAAAAGTCATAACTGTCATGTATTTATGTAGAGATTAATATCAATTGCATTCCATGAATTATTTCCATTAAGTGTTTGGAAGGTCCTTACAAAACTTAGTTTGTTTTTCAAATAGCTAACTGCAACCACAATCAAAATAGATGACATGGTAAGGCTGGAGAATGACATTCCACTTATTATTTGTAAGCTTGACTAGATATTCCCACCTAGTTTTTTTGACTCAATGGAGCATTTTCCAATTCATTTGGCATATGAATCAAAGATTGCAAGGCCAGTGCAATTCAAGTGATGTATCCTTTTGAGAGGTAAATATATATAATTTGTTGTGTTTTATTATTTCATACTTTAAGCAATATTGTAATTTAATCAAATTGAAACCTAAGATTGTGGTTTTAGGTATCTTTGTAAGTTGAAATTGAATGTTATAGAAACAAGGAAAAATTTGAAGGTTCAATTTGCAATGCATATTTAGTAGAAGAAGCATCATCATTTTGTTCTTATTATTTTGAGGATCATGTCAATACAAAGAATAGAAATGTGCCGCAAAATTATGAAGGTCATGTGATGGTAGAAGATGATTTTGTTGACAAACTTTCTGTCTTAAAACACTCTGGAAGAGCATTTGGAAGAGCAATGAAAAGATGTATGCCAGATGAAGAGTACAAAGCAACCCGAAGGTATGTTTTACTTAATTGTGAGAAGGTTGCACCATACATTGAGTATGTATACATAAAATGGTTGCAGGTTTAATCATAGTTTAATTTTATCTTTAATAGGAATTATTAAAAATTGATATACATCTTTCTTTCTTTTTATATTTGTGAAGTATTTATGTTGAGCAGTTAAAATATAGGCAACCAATAATTTCCAGCAATGATGTCGATTATATGCTAGAAACTGAATTTGCGAATTGGTTCAAAAATTATGTGAGGATTATTAAGTTTTAAATTTTGAATTATTTAATTTATTATTATCTTATATTTATTAATATCAATTTTTTAATCTGTCACAGGTAATTGATCATTCAAATGGAGATTCAAATATTTTTATTCATAATCTAAGTAAAGGCCCATTTCGATATGTGACAACTTATCCTGGGTATTTTGTTAATGGATATAAATTTCACACAATCAGGCACGGTTCTTCTAAAATAACATTGAATAATAGTGTATGCATAAAAAGTGCATGATATAGTGCAGATGAGATTGATTATTATGGTCAACTCAAAAAAGTTAATGAGTTGAAGTATCTTGGACTCAAAAATAACAGGATTGTATTATTTAAGTGCGAGTGATTTGATCCTACACCAAATTTGGGCACAAAAATTTATTTGGATTATAAGCTAGTGGATGTTAACCATAAACACATATATAATAGATATGAGCCATTTATTATGATAATTCAAACTGCTCAGGTATATTATTGTACATATCCGAGTTTATCTCGTGAAAAGAGAGATTGGTGGGCGATTTGCAAGATCAAAGCTCGATCAAAATTTGAAGTATCAACATCACAACAAAGAAGTGTAGACTTAGAAATTACACCGACATTATAGGGAGATGACATAAATAATTTTGAGCCTTTGAATGTATATGAAGATCCAGAAAATTTATGTGACTCAAATGGTGGCATAATAGAAATTAAAGATGATCAATTTTTTTCTGAAGATGAGTTTGAACTTCTATCGGAATCAGATTAAATATCAAAAGAACCATTGGAGGATGATAGTGATGCTGATAATTAAATTGTTATAATTTTATTATAAATTTAAACTATCAAAAATATTTTATATTTTGTTGAAATCTATCAGTTGTGTTTTATTAGAAAATACATGATTGTTCATCATATTTCTATTTTTTGTTCTTTGTTTTATTTTGTATAGCAAATGGTGCCTGAAGGGCATGGCCGTGGTGGAGATGGACATGGACACAGAAATGAACCAAATTCATCTAGTATGTTAATCATGTTGCAGAATCAATACCATCACATAGCCACCATATCCCGACTTCAACATCACAATCACCATCTCTATTTCTATCACCATCACCATCATTGAGACCTCTACTATTACCTTTATCAGATGTAAGCCCACCACCAATTGTGCTTCCTGCTCACACTTTTGATCCATCTCTATCTTCTATACCACAATTTATATCGATTGTTCCCCCATTTACAATACCAACAACATCATCAAATGTTGTGCCTTCTTTTGTAGTCAGTGCAAAGTTAGAAATTGATATTGTGGATGAGAGATAAAAGAAATATTTAAAAATAACTTGAAAAAAAAATTTTTATGTTTTAGTCAGTAGTTTTTTTTATATTGTTATGATTTGCTTATTTTCTATGTTATTTATTTATTTGTACAGTTTTATTCCATCTCACAAGTGTTCGACTATAATTACAAAGGCTTTCAAGAAATTGGCCGATGCTAAAGCTTTCTCCTGGAAGAAAGTTTCTGAATCGACAAAGGATTCATATTTTAATGACTTTCATGTAAAAATAACAAAACAAAAGAATTGAAAAAATAATTATCTAATTACTTAACTTTTATGTTTGCTAATATTCAAACAGTAAATAATTATGTTCTTATTGTTAATATAAATTCTTTTGTCATTTTTCTATTTATAGAATCAGTGCACATGGTCACCCAAATTTGATAGAAAGATAAGTCATTATGGGAGATAAAAGCTGCTCAATGGTATTCTAATTTTGTCCATAAATTAAAGAAAATGAAAGAAATGTCTGATTTTATATTCGAGAAAGACTGGCCCAAGTGGCTTAATTATTGGGATGAGCCAGATGTGAATAAAAAATCAGATATTTCCAGCAAAAATGAACTAAGTATGGTTGCTGGAATATGTACAGGAATCTATCGACACATTAGAGGTTCAAAGTCGAGCATTGAGCACACTCGAGATTTGGTAAAAATTTAAAATTCCAAACATATTTATATTTTGTGGTTGTCCTAATAGTCCAATAATTATAATCTTTGCATGGTATTAATAATTTTGTTAAATTTTTTTATCATTTGTTTTTTTATGAATTAATAAAAATATATTCTTGGCTGGAGAATTGGGTCGAGATTCAAATTTGTATGAGATTCTCAGGAAGATGCATGTGAAGAAAGTTGATGGCTAGTATGTTGAAAACAAGTCTCAGATGATTGCAGTAAGAAAGTGTTATATTAATTAGAATTTATAAAACTATAGTACATTATACAAATTATTTTGAATGCAAAATATTTATTTTATTTTTTTTAATCTAGAATAGTTTTTATCTCTGTTTTATCTTAGGACCTAATGGAGGAACGTGTGACAGCTTCTCATCAACAAGTTGGGGGTTCTATGGATCTTCAACCAATTGACTATGATCCTATTTATTTGGAGTCAATAGGAGGTCGAAAGAAGTAGTGAGTGTACGAAATCAGCTCTAAGGGAGTGACATTTTGTTGTATCAGTCATGCTTCTAATTCATCTGTCTTAGTAATGGTGAATGAGGCGATCGAACAATAAGCATTGGAAAACAAATGAACGTATTGTAGATATAGAGACTGAAATGAAAAAGAAGGATGAGTAGATAACTAATTTGATGGAAGAAATGCAAGAAATTAAAGAAATTAAAAAAGTAATGCAACAACATATGTCCTATATGGAGTCACAATTAGCAGCATTGGTGCATCAGATATCATTCCAAGATCTAGTTGTAAATCTTCACTGGAGAGGCTAGCATTCCCTACAAATTATGAGGATGACTGAGTATAATAATTATTTCTGAACCGTTATTTATTTTTGTCTGTGTAGCAAATAATTTAGATATTTTTTTGCAGGTTTCAATTTTTTGTATTATGGTTTTGTTCTTTGTTTTTTCGATAAGCCAAATTATGAATCTTTGCAGGACACATTATGTGAGAGAAAAGAAAAAATTTTGATTCAAAGCATTCAGACATTACCACGGTCCTTCCAATGCATGGGTCCCATATTTACTGATTTCAACTTTATAAAAAAGAGGGCTAGCTTATCTTATCTTTATTATTCTAAAAACATTTTATTTTTGTGCTCTCTTTATCTCTAAACATAATTTTTGGATATCTTTTGGATTTTTGTTGAAGCTGTATGACAATCAACTCTAATTTGTGTTTTTCATGTCTATAATATTTGTTTTTATATATCTGCGAATATGTTTTTGTCTCTTAATTTTTTGGGTAGAGTTTTAGCCTATTATAGGTATGTAAAAGCCTATATTCAGTAGTGGCAGTAGCAGCAGAGATGGTAGTGATGGCTATGGCGGCAGTGGCGACAGTAGCAGCGGCAGTGGTGGCAGTGGTGGCAGTGGTGGTAGCGACGGCAGTGGCAGCATCAGCTGTAGAGCCGACATCAGTAGCAGTAGTGGCATTAGAGGCAGCAGCTGCAATAGCCGCTACGAAGATACAGCGGCGGGGGCAGAGGCAGCACTGGCAGCTACTACAGTAGCAGCGGTAGCACTGGTAGCGGTAGTAGTCGCAGCGACAGCACCAGTAGTGACAGAGGCATTGGCCGCGGCAATAGCCGCGACAGGAGTGGCAACGGTAGTAGGAGCAGCAACAACGGCAACAAATGTGGTATATACGTATGTATATATTCAATATATACATATAATACTACAATATTTTAAGTACATATATATTGAGTATATATATGTACTCAGTATATATGTATGCATAATACTGTAGTTTATATATACATATACTGCAGTAATATATGTACGAGTGAAATGCTAGTATATATGTACATATTTACTGCAGCAATATATATTTATCAAAACATAGTTTTTTTTTATTTTGGTTTGATTTAGTGGTTTAAATTTCGTACAGATATGGTACCACATTATTTTTTATACGAAGCTTGTATAAGTGAAGACATATTTCAACAAATATGAAGCACCGTGACTCGAACATCATTTTCACCGCGGAAAGTTGGTGATCGGAGGAGCAGTGGGAGTGAAAGCAACGTCAATGCATTGATAGATTATACTTTATGCACAGTTGGTAGATACATTGATTAATAAGATGTAATATAATTTTGAATTTTTTTTGTTTTAGTTATTTAAAATATTGTATTAGAATAAGTTATTGATTGATTTTTTTTTAATTTAAAATTTTCATTTATAGTATCTATTTTTATTAAATTTAATTTTAAAATATTAAATTATTTAATTAAAATTTTGTTGAAACTGTATGACATTCAACTATAATTTTTGTTTGTTCATGTCTATAATAACTATTTTTATATATCTGTGAATATGTTTGTGTTTCTCCAAAATTTTTGGGTAGAGTTTTAACCTATTATAGGTTTGTAAAAGCCTATTATCATCAGCAACAGTGGCAGCAGTTATGGTAGTGGCGGCAGTTACGGCAGTGGCGGTAGTGGCGCCAGAAGCGGCATCGGTGGCAGCTGTAGTAGTAGTGCCGGTAGTGGCGGTGGTGGCATCGGCAGTGGCGATAGCAACAATAATAGCTATAGTGGCTGTAGCAGAGGCAACAGAGGCAGCGGAGGAAGTGACAGTATTAGCGGTAGAGGCAGCGGCTGGCAGCAGTAGCGGCGGCAGCAGCGGCTACACTTGCGGCATCAGCGGCAGCTGCGGCTGTAGTGACAGCAGCAGCAGCAACAACAACAAAAGCAATGGTAGCAGCTACAGCAGAGGTAGTGGAGGAAGCGGTGGCAGCACGACATCAGTGGCAGTAGTGGCTACAGAGGTAGCAATGGCAACGGCGGTAGCGGAGGCAGCAGCGGCAGCAGTGACAGTAGAGGCTGCACCAGTTGTAGCCGTAGTGGCAGCGATAGCGTGGCAGGGGTAGCAACGACACCGTGAGCATCATGAATGACAACAAATATGGTATATACATACGTATATATTCAGTATATACGTACATATAATTCTATAGTATTTTATGTACATATATATTGAGTATAAATATACTCGATATATATGTATGCATCATACTGCAATTTATATGTACAAATACTGTAGTAATATATGTACGAGTGAAATGCTAGTATATATGTACATTTTTGCTGCAGTAATATATATTTATCAAAATATAGTTTTTTTTAATTTATATTGATTTGATTTAGTGGTCTAAATTTCTTACAGATGTGGTACCACATTATTTTCCATATGAAGATTATATAAGTGAATGGATTTTTCAACAGACATGAAGCAATATGACTCAGACAACTTTTTTGCAGTGGAAAGTTAGTGATCGGAGGAGCAGAGAGAGAGAATGTAACGTTAATGCATTGATAAATTATACTTTATGCACAATCAGTAGATACATTGATATCTAAGATGTAATATAATTTTTGTTATTTTTTTAGTTATTTAAAATATTGTATTAGAAGTTTATAGTTTCGTTTATAATTTTTGATATATTTAAAACATTGAATTTTTTTTGTTTAATTTAATATTTTCATTTATAGTTTCGTTTTTAATTAAAATTTAAATAAAAATATTAAATTATTTTATTTTTGTTTAAGCTAAATGACAATCAACTTTAAGTTTGTGTTTTTTCATGTTTATAATAATTGTTTTTTATATATCTGTGAAAATATTTGTGTATCTCACAATTTTTTGGGTAGAGTTTTAGCCTATTATAGGTATGTAATAGCCTATTATCACCAGCAGTAGTTGTGGCAGCGACGGCACCGGCGACAACGGAAGTGGTAGCGGCGGTAGAGGTGGTGGCAGCATCAGCGGGGAATGCAATGGCGGTAGTAGCGGGGGCTGCAGGGGCGGCAGCAGCGGGGGCTACAGCGGTGGCAGTAGTAGAGGGAGCGGCAGCGGCTATATTGGAAGTAGCGGTGGCAGTGGCGGTAGCAGCAGCTACACAGGAAGCACCGGCAGTACCGGAAGTAGTGGCAGAGGCGGCAATGGTAGCAGCGGCGGCGGCGTTAGCAGCGGCGACAGCGGTAGCCGTGACATGCAGTGGTAGCACTGATAGCGGGGGTCACTGTGACAGCAGTAGTGGTGGCTGCAGCTTCGATAGCAAAGGCGGTGGTGGCTGTGGCGGCAGCGACAACAATAGTATTGGTTTTGGCAGCGACAGCGGCAACGGCAGCTGTGGCATGAGCAGCAGCAAGAGTAGTAGCAACAACACCAAATGAGATATATACGTGTGGATAAAGTTAGTATATACGTACATTTAATACTGTAGTATTTTATGTACGTATATACTGAGTATATTTGTACTTAGTTTATATGTACACATAATACTATTGTTTATATGTAAATTTACTATAGTGATATATGTACGAGTGAAATACTAGTATATATTTACATATATACTATAGAATTATATATGTATCAAAACATAACTTTTTTTTGTTATTTTGACGGAGTAATTTAATTTTCTTATAGATATGATACCACATTGTTCCTGATACAAAGCTTTTAAAAGTGATGAGATTTTTTCACTAGACATTATGTGCCGTGACTCGGACAGCTTTGTCGCAATAAAAAAATGATGATCAGAGGAGTAGAGGGAGAGAAAGCAATGTCAATGAATGGGCATATTATACTTTATGCACTGTCGATAGATACATTGATGAATAAGATCAAATAAAAGTTTGTTATTTTTTTGTTTTAATTATATAGAAAATTGAATTTACATAATGATTTTAAATGATTTTATTTTTTGTTTATTATAAATTATTTATAATTTCAATTTTTATTCAATTTAATATAAAAATATTAAATTATTTAATTAAAAAAATTTAAAAAATTTAAAAAATTTAAAAAATTTAAAAAATTTAAAAAATTTAAAAAATTTTTAAATTATGAAATTATTTTTGAAATTAAAATGGCTAGGAAAAATTCTATTGATAAATTAGCAAGGAAAAAATCCATTGCTAATTTAGCTAGGGATTTTTCCCTAGCTAATTTAGCTAGAGAAATATTAAAATTAGCGACGGATATTCCGTTGCTAAATTTATTTGTTAGGGACGATATCCGTGTCTAAAATTTATAGACCATCACTTTAGCTAGGGAATCATCCGTCGTTATTTTTGTTTAGTGGTGGAATATCTTGTTTATCTTGCTAATTTTGCTACGGAATTTTTCTTTTTTAGCAAGAGATCTTTCCGTCGCTAACCTTTTAGCTAGGAACACTTCCATCACTAAAAGTTAGCAAGAAGCACTTTAGATAGGGAACCAATTCATCGGTAATCCATCACTATATCTCATTTAGCGACGAAAAATACCCATTTAGCTAGGGAATTATTCCTAGCTATATGGGATATTTCTTGTACTGTATGATATAAAGTAAAATAGAAATAATTCCTACATGATGCACATGTTTCTTTTTCTTAATATAAATTCTAAATAATGGGTGGTAAATTATCTAGTTTTCAACTCATTATGACTAGGAACTATAGTAAATTCCTAGACTATTTATTGTGCCATCTGGACTCAAGGTAAATTACTTCTCCGTGGAAATCTCACTTTATTCAGAGTTGATATGATTTATATTTTTCAGAGCAAATAATGATCTCATAGTCATAGGAGGGTAATCATTATTTGAATTAGTAAGTTCTTATGTAGTTGGTGGTGATCCTCTCTAGTCTCTTATAATTGGAAATTTAAGTGGGGTTATAGGGGAATGAGGAAGAATAATGAGTCTAAATATAATTAGATTATTATTCTTCCTGAATTCACAAAAAAAATGAGTTTTGCTTTAGAAATATTTCATCACTCTCTAATATTATTGTTGGGTAATTGCACTTCCACGGGTAGTGAGATTAAGAAACAGAAAACAACAGAAACACAGAAACAAGCAATATATATATCCTAATCCAACAGCATCCACGACATAATCAAAAAATGAAAATATTCAACACAGGAAATAACGTGGTTTGCTAGTCGCTCAGTACGACTAGCTACCTCCATCAGAAAATGCTTATGCATTACAGATTAAAACGAAGAATCAGAACATCTTACAATATGCAGCATTCGGCAGTCACAAAATCACACAGAGAGAGAGGAGAGGGAAGATGAACAGTTTAACCAGGTCAAAAACAACCGCCCGAAAAAATAAATACAAATCATTTTATACAAAAAATAAACATCCGGTTCATTTAACCGAAGTGGGTCGGATCATGGAACAGGCCAGGCTCTGCTCCAAAAATTTCGGGACCTCCGTTATTGTGCTACTACTACATCCCCGGACTTTTAATATTTCCTTTCCTTCACTTACATGAAAATATTAAAATAGATTATTTAGTAAAAAATAAATTACATATACAACAATTATCCTAGACATTAATGAAAAATACTTGTACTATTTTATATAATAAAATAATCAAGAAAAATAAATAAAATAATTAATTTTAGAATCTCTAGAAAACATGCTAAATAATTTTTATATGATTCAAAATTTGAAAGGACACACAGTCAATAATGATTGAAGAATACATACACACTTACACACATTGTCACATACTTGCACACACACTATCATACACTACCACACACTTGCACACACACTGTCACACACTTGCGGATACACTATCACACACTTGCGCATGAATATGTAAATATGTGCATGAAATTGTACACATTGTTACACATTGCACTTTGTACCATCTACATTGATATAGTTGGCATCGACATACATCTCATGCAATGGCCATGCGAAGGAGAGATGGTAGGGCACACATTATTTGTGCATTCTTTGGAAAGAGGTATTGAACACGCATAAAATGTTATACACACTAAATCTGTGATTGTGATGTTATTATCTACATGCACTTCTCTCTCTAAAAATTTTAGTATTTGTGCTCTCTAAGGTGCTAGCTATAATAACATGATGAAAATAAATTCAAAATATCAATACTACTCATGAAAAATAATGTACAGTGATGTATCCTTATATAATGGGAAATATGAATTGGGACATCTCATATGTCGAGTATTCTCATATGTAATAAAATAAACAACTAATTAAAAAAAATTCTAAAACTATAAACAAATGGAAACTATAAAAACTTTTAAAATAAATGTATATTAAATAAATAATGTCGATTTTGATTATTTTTTAGATATTTGCTCATGTCTGGTATTAGATCTGTCTTTGAAATATTTAGTAAGATATTTTTTTTGTCCGTCAGATCTGTGTGAGCAAAGATTCTTTCGATATGATACATTTAGATGAAAAATGAAAGCTCACTAGAGATAAAATTAAAAAGAAGTTAGGATATTATATCATATTAATTGATAATTATACAGGTTTTACTTGTTTTTTAAATTTTAAATTACATTTTTTTATTACAAATTATATTTTTTTTTATTTTCAGTCATTTCATTAAAAGATATGAAATCATCTTTATGAAAATATAAAAAATAGTAGAAGTAGTAATGTATCAGCTAGTTTTCATACTTTATGTATGAATCTTAATGTTATATACCAGACTTCATGTACGGACACATCATCATGAAATGCGATTTTAAAAAGGATGAATAGATATTTGATCGAGATAACTCAGATTTTTTATCGAAGTATTTTGAAATAGTCTTCCAGAAATGTATTAATCAAATATATATTATCAATTGAATATTTCTTTTTTCTTTTCTTATAATATGATTTTTAAAATCATTTAATTTGGAAAAAGAAATTATTTAATATCTCTCAGAGTATTTTGGTGTGTTTGTTTTGTTTATCTTTTTTTTTTCTATGACAAGATAAGGTAATACCTAGTACTTTGAGATTTAATTTTCTTGGTTAATCTAGTATCTAAAAAGTATGCCAGTATTTTTAACCAGAATTTGACTGAGTCTTAGTAAATATTGATATTTTTTAGTAGACTCATTTTTTAACGATCCTAGAAAAAGAGTCCAGATGATATATGTGAGTAAATTAATTTTCAGGCTTTCCTAAGCCTCCAATGAGAAGGGACGATCACTCATCGATTACAATTGAATTTGGTTCACTTTATGATAATATTTATTTGAAATCATCATATTGACCAATAAGTACAGATCAAGTTAACTCTAGAGAGAGTGAAGTTTCACAAGAAAGTAAATATCTCTCAAGTCCATAGAACTTGGTAATCCTCGGGTCTACTCCAATTCTGGCTCGTGATGATTTAGAGACTACAAGACTTGATTGTACAAAACATAGAGTTTGTATTGAGAAGGGACATGCATTACATGTTCAGAGCATCGAAAAGGCTCTCATGTAGCCATGTGTTCTGATCACCAATTCCTATGATATTAGTCTTCTAATCACTCTTCAATATAAAGTGAAGATTTCTACCCAACATCTTATTGTATAGGTATTTTTGTACTGTGATACTCATGTCTCATTCTCAAATATTATCTCATTTAAGATGATATCATGTCTTATGATTTCCTTTGTAAGATATGCCATAGGTGGGTGTTCATTGTAAAAACATATCTA
Organism: Sapria himalayana; assembly: GCA_029783825.1. Taxonomy (NCBI): domain Eukaryota; kingdom Viridiplantae; phylum Streptophyta; class Magnoliopsida; order Malpighiales; family Rafflesiaceae; genus Sapria; species Sapria himalayana. The sequence goes on from JAREIK010001345.1 coordinate 120,594, forward strand.
GAATAGGAGATATATTATCATAAGATAAGATGTATTGTCAGTAGGTTTACTCATATATTTTATATTAATTATTAAAATATTTTTCTCTCAACTTGATAAAATAGTCATCATACAGATTTTATTTCTTTGGTGGTCTCCCATAGTTAGAAATAATCTGCATAGAGATATCCAATAGGCCATGGTGAGTGGGATGTCATATTTTTTAGGCTTAGTCTTGCCATTATGTCACACCTAGCATTACATGGCTCTGAAAATGACAACCTGGTATGGCTTGTCGGCTGCCAGGATCATGTCAGGCCAAACCTTGACATGCTTGCACACAATGCATGAAGCTAGCCTAAATTCATTCCAATCTAGCATGTATTCATTTTAGGCTTGCATGACTGCATGAATTAATTCTAGACTAGTTGGGGTTCATTATAGGCTAGCCTGATCCATCTTAAGTTGGCCTAGGTTCATTCTAGACTAGCCCAAGTTCATTCTAGGCTAGCTTGGAATAAGGGTTTCAAATGGGTCGGGGTGGCCCGGGCATGACCTAGATCAGTAGTACCTGGCCCAGCATGGCATGAATCAGAACTATGCCTCGGGCCAAGTCACCCCATGGTAGGGTTTTTGGCATGCTGGGTCAACATGAGTCGTGCCTAGTGCCGGGGCCAACGACACGATGAACCTTTTCGAGCAGGTTTATTTTTTTTTTAATTTTACCACCTCATCACAGGCCGGTCTATTTTTTAAACACATTCGGCAACATGATTGATTTTTTTTCTAATTTTCCTCTCTATGTCATTCAGCATGGTGAGGACGACCGTGCACTTTGTCGTGCCTATCGGGCTGTTATGCCTGGCATGGAATGGGATTTAAAAAATGCCATGCACTACATGGCCGTGCTAATAAAAAACATGTCGTGCCAGCATGGCATTGCATGCTTCACACCCCTAGCTCGGATTCATTCTAGGCCAGCTCGACGTCATTCTAGGATAGCATGAGTTCATTCTAGGTTAGCTCACATTCATTCAAGGCAAACTCAAATTCATTCCATGCTAGTGTTCCATGCTAACCTAGATTTGTTCTAGGCTAGCATGCATTCTTTTCAAGCTAACTTGGGTTTATTCCAGAATAGCTTGCATTTGATTTAGACTAGAGGTGTTAAATAGGTCATCTCATCCCGACATTACTCATTTTTTTTTCACAACACGACATGGTGATGTTGTCCACTGGCCCAACAAGGCACGGTGAGCATAGCAAAGTGCACTGCCATGCCTGACTGTGCTGAAAGGCAATGATGCACAGAAGAGAGAAGATTTTAAAGTTTTAAATAATCTAATTTTTTTATTTTGAATTTTAAATAACTTGTGATTTTAAAATTGTTAATGTTTTGAAATTTTTGCATTAGTTCATTCATTGTTGATATAAATAATAAAAGTTAAATCGTGATTACTTTCTAGTTAGGAAATAAAATCATAATTTTATTTAGATTCAATAATTTTGGAAGTAGAAGAGAGGGATTAAAGAGAGAAAATAAAGTTTGAAATGCATTTAATCACTCGATATGATATATTTGCCAAATAGAAGAAGAGGTCATTGTGATGATCATCGTCGGGTGTTTCCGGCAGTTGGATTGGAATTTTTTTGTCCCAAAGGACATCTTTGATTGACGGCCCACTGGTTACCACAAATGACAGACCATACATTGTTAGTACTTAGCACTTAGCATGGTGATTGTAACACGTGTTATAATTTTAACTGATTTGCTTTATCAATCATATGTTATAATTGTCGCCATTGATTTTAATGTGATCCATAAATTTAAATGATATCTGATTATCTCTGTAACATTGTAAATTTTTTTTTTTGCTTTTTTTTTATTTTTTCTTGTTCTTCTAAAACTTACCCCTTAATTCTTCCTCAACAAAAACATTGAAAAAGTATTATTAAAAAATTAGGTTCTTTTTATGTCATATTTTTTTTACTACAAAGAAAAAGAAAACAATTCATCACATACACTTGTGGTGTATGTGTGTTTGTGTGTGTGTGTGTGTGTGTTTCCATGTGCGCGCATGTGTTTCTTATGAAAGTTGTGCAACTTGAAAATAAAACTCAATTCACTTAGGCAGATGTTTTGATGGAAGGAAATATGGATATATATATATGCTTACTTACAAGCATGCATGTGTGTATGTGTGTGTGATTCTCATAGATTTAAGTGTAATTATGTGTAAATATGAATATAAAGTGCATATACATTTTGTAAGAGTTGTGTTTTACAAAGAGAATATTTTTTAAAATATATATATGAAGTGCAAATGTTACAAATCATTTGGGTAATATTAAATGGGAAAATTATACTTGGTTTGGAAAATGAATAATTAATGTTTAGTGGTACTAATTTTAACAATTTTTTTTGTCCCACTCAAACTTTGCACAAATTATCTTTTAGCTAATTTATAAATTTTGAGGGTATGGGGTCGGAGAAGATAAGATACTTGTACTAACAATATTGTGTCACAACTAATATAAAAAAATTATGTTTATGTATCCCAAATAGAAATTATATTTGTTTTTTAAATTAAGAAAAAATTGATATTTCATACAATAAATTGAAAAAATAATAATATCTTGGTGTATTGACAATAATCAACCTGATTCTATCATTTGTCATAATATATATGTATGTATGTATCTATAAAAAAAATCGGCAAGCCTTTTTAAAAAAAATATATAAAAGAAAGGATATGGGAAATGGGTTAGATCACACAAGAATCCAACTTGCATTTTTATAAAAATCAAAAATATTTTATAATTTATATTTCTTATTTTTAATTTTATATATATATATATATATATATATGTATGTATGTATGTATGTTCTATCTATATATTGTTTATATACAATATATATGTGGTAAGTATATGTACACACACACACACACACACAATGGGTTAGATTAAATAGAAATCCAACTTGCATTTTTCTAAATATCAAAAATATTATTTAATTTTTATTTTATTTTTTTTATATTATACATATAAATAAATCATATATATACTATATATACAATATACACACCTACATTCTTTTATATTTATATATATATATATATATATATATATATATATATATATATATATATATATATTATGTGTATGTGTATATCTATATATATTGTGTTTGTGTGTGCATATTTATTATATATATATATAATTTATATATACATATATAATTTTTATATATATATATATATACAATATACCTATATGCATACAAAAACAAAGCAATAGGGTATACTTTTCGTTTGATGCCACACTAGAGTTCTTCAAACTGATGAGAGAGATGGAGATGGAATCACATACGATAGCATAGAAAGATTAGTGCGCATTGTTTATTGTCGCATATGATTATTGCAGAGCAAATCACATGAGTCTATCTGAATTTCATTACATGATCAGAATCAAATTAATGGAATGACTTACGGGAAAAAGGTGCATGCATTCTGATAAATCTCTTCCTGATCGGCATCACTACCATGTGCGTAGTAGAGAGAGATGTTTTGTCTTCAAGAGGCCCCCTCAAGAATCTAAGCCCGTTGGAGTTGGAGTCTTGCGAGGGTTTATAGATAAGGTGAGATAAACTACAGACGCGGACACTAATTTTTTTCGAGAAGCTCTCAGGCGTATGTTAGAGTTGAAATCCATATATTTGTAAACTTCATTTTTTATACATATATGTATAAAAAATCAACTAAATATAACAAAATAAACAATAAATAAATATATTTAAATAAAAACTCTTTTTTCAATTCATTTATTTATACATATATGTTAGAGTTGAATTGATGATAAAACTCTTTCTGATATATATTTAAAAATATACATATATTTACATAAAGACTCATTTTTTTCAATTCATTTTTTTATTCATAAAGACTAATTTTTCAATTAATTTTAGGATTTACATTTAGTTATATATTTTTATACATATATATTTATTACATATATATAGATTTACATAATGTATATATAGCTAATTAAACAATAAATAATTAAAATGACTCATTATTTTATTTATTATAAAATTATATTTTCAACAATGTTTATGTGTGTGTAGCAAGGTTCACATGAAAAATAAATGATTTATAATTTTTTATTATAAAATTTATTAAACAATGATTATATAAACAACTTCAAAAAATAGATGTTTAGCTTTATAACTAGAAAAAAAATCAAATGGCTACAAAATTTACAAACTTCATATAGCTAGACATACATGAAAAGATGATTGATCTTTTAGCCACACTCCTAAATGTTATAAACAATCTTTATATTAAAAAATATATAAAAATATATATTTTATAGTTATAAATTTTTAAGAATTCATATTAATATTTATGAAGATAATATGAAATAATTTTAAATGCATAAAATTTCATATTATTTGATATCATTTATAATTTTTAAAATTCTAAAAATTACTTAAAGTAAGAAGATAATTAAAAAAAGTTATTTTTTTTATTTTAATAAAGACTGAATATTAAAAGCTAATAATAAAAATATTACTCAATTTTTTAATTCTTATAAATTTTAATAGGGGAAAACTTCTATGTATTTATTTTTAAATAATAATATATTTTCTTTTAAATTTAATTAATAAATTTAAATTTTTATTATAAATAAAGATTTTCAAATTTTGTATTAATTATTTTTTAAAAAGTTTTTTATAATCATAAATTTTTTTATACTAATAATAATATTAATATTTACTATTTTAATTATTCGTCAATTCAAATATTTTTGAAAATATTTTTTATTTTATCATAAAATGAATTATTTTATATTTATATTAATAGAAATTTTTATGTATGTTAATTTAATTTTTAAGATATCAGAAAAAAGTATACATATTGAATTAATTATTTAATGTTACTTTAATATAAATTATTAATATTCTTAATTAAAAATTTTAGAAAAAATTTTTGTATAATTTTTTTAAAAATTAATACATCATAAAAATACTTATTTTAGTCCTTATTAATATAATTATTTTTTTTATTTTTATATTTTTTAAATTATTTATTTATAATATTCTTTTTATATAATCTTACGAAGAGAATTTTTCTTTCAAGGATCGCTCATCTATAGACCATTAACATACATTTAATTAACAAAATTAAATAAAATAATAAAACTAATAATAAATTAAAAAAAAATAAATAGTAAAATATTGGCTAGGGAAATTTCATCGTAAAATCCGTCCCTATGTTCATGATTTAATTAGCGAGAGAAGTTCCGCCACTAAATTTATCGATATATTCTGGATTTAAATTGCTAGGAAAGTTTCGTCACTAAAATCTATCGCTATATTCAAGATATAATTTGCTAAGTAAGTTCTGTCGCTAAAATCCATCGCTATATTCTGTATGTAATTAGCTAGGAAAATTCCATCGCTAGATCCATCGCTAAATCCGTCGCTATATTTTGGGATATAATTAGCTTGGGATTTTTCATCGCTAAAATCTGCCACTATGTTCTGAATATAATTAGCTAGGAAATTCCATCACCTAAATCCATCACTATATTTCGGATGTAATTAGCTAGAAAATTTCCGTCGCTAAATCCATCGCTATATTCAGAATTTTATTAGCTAGAAAAAAATCTATTGCTAAATCCATTGATAAATTCCTTGCTTTTCTTGAGCGCAATTTACGCAAATTTTCTATCGCTAATCTGTTGCTAAATTCCCCACTTTTCCTTGTGCGGAATTTACTAAAAATATTCCGCCGCTAATCCATCGCTAATCATTTGCAAATTTTTAATTCAATGAAAAATCATAAATCCCTTGCTATTCCCTAGCTAATCCCTAGCACTTTATCTAGGGATTGATCCAGAGCTAAAATTCCCTAGCTAAATGATTATTTTCTTATAGTGTCTGTCTATCTATTATCTATCGATCTATCTATCTGTCTGTCTATCTATCTGTCTGTCTATCTATCTATCTATTTGTTTATTTTTCTGTCTATATGTCTATCTATCTATATATCTATTTGTATATATGTTTATCTATCTATCTATCTGTCTACTTGTTTATTTGTCTCTCTATCTATCTGTTAATCTGTTTGTGACACCCCATCCCCCAGGGGGTCCCATTCATTCCATCACACAATAATGTGTAATAAAATAAAATTTTCTCAAATGTGTCAAACATTTTTTTTCCATTTTATTTGCTTAGCGGAATAAAAAACATTACATATTATTTAAGCTACAACCAACTTCCCTTCACATATGCGATCCACTATGTAGATCTGTCATCTGCCCTGGACCTGTACCTAAAAAGGGGTCCCACAATAGATTGAGCAAAGCTCAGTAGAGATAAAATTCTATAGAGTTACTCTCTACCTAAGTGCACATAAAAAGTCATGCATATATATTAATGCATATTCTAGTATAATGTTTATATGAATGCAATTATGGATGAAATGTTTATATGCTCATATTACTGAGTCCCATCGACTTCATCACACATGCCAAAGCTAAGTGTTACATATTATATATATAGATATATATGTAGATATGTATATATATCTATAGAAATATTTATTTTTTTTCGAATTATTCCGAAAAATATGGACATTCTCCTAAAAATATATTGGATATTTTTCCGAATAAAATATGATTTTCTTAAATTTACTCCGAGAAATATGGACCTCATCCGAAAAACATATTGGACATTTTTCTGACAAAATATTTTTTTTCATTGGATATTTTCGAAAAAATACCATGTAACTCAGCCTGGATGTTGTCCCGATACGAATACGCAAATTTATAATAGCCATGCTCCAGAAAAAATAGTGTGTAACTCAGTCCGGACGTTGTCCCATTCGAGTTCGACAAATACAATCCATATACCGTTATATGTATATATATATATATATATATATGTATATATATATATGTATGTGTGTGTGTGTGTGTGTGTGTGTGTGTGTGTGTGTGTATTGCACCCATCAATGTATATGGAATATTCTTGTGCATATGAAATGCAATTATAGCATTTATGATTAAACGAAGTTTCAGACATCGAAATAACAATCCAAACAAAATTCACCTGCAATAAATTTTACTAAACGAACCCCGTAACCTTTTTATCAATTAACCATTTCAAATGACATTTCTAAAAATTCTAATTGAAATATAAAACATGAACATTTATAGCCTTTAAATAGTAAGAAATTCTGATAAGAGAAAAATACTACCTTCTAGAAAATTTCATGAAAACATTATAAATTTGATATCAAACTAAAGATCTCGTCATGTAGAGTAACTTTAGTTCTTGGACTATTCTATTCTGACTCCAGAATAATCCATTATGATCAAAAAAAAATTAACGAATCTTTTATTTTTTCCCCTATACTATTTATATGCCCCTATGCCACCGAAGCATTGTTTTATTTTTATCAATGTTCTCCAATTTCTAGGATTTCTTACATTTTTTTTCTTTTTTTTAATAATATAAATAAAAATTATTATTATTATTATTAATTTTTTTAATGTTTGAAGCCTAGACAACGCATGCACAGCCACATGCGGACGTCATGGAGCTATCTTTAAGTTACGTTTATTTTATATAAATATATATATATATATATATATATATATATATATTCTAATAATTATTTAAATAATTAAAAAAAATAACTAAATTTTGACTTTCTAAGAATTTAATGAAAGTTGACACCATCGCTATATTTTCCAAAACAAATTCAATAATGACATTCATTTTACCATCATTGTTCTAAAATTTTGAGTTTATTTTTTTTGTAGTGCAAAATTAACATTTTGGCCATTTTTTCATAGAAACCAAATCATGTTATTTATATATTCATTTTTTTTGTTCGGGATTTCACACTGTCTATCTGTCTATCTATCTATCACATTATCTATTTATAGAGCTGTCTATATGTCTATCAGTCAATTTGTCTATCTGTTTATAAATCTATTTGGTTAACTGTCTATTTGTTTATTTGTCTATCTTTCTATCTATCAATCAAACTTTTTATCAATTTGTGTATTTGTCTATTTGTCTATCTCTCTATCTATCTATATATTTATCTATCTATCTATCAATCTATATATCTATTTGTTTATCTATCTAAATATCTATCTGTCTATCTATCTATTTATTTATTTGTATATTTTTCTATCTACCAATCAATCTATAATTCTATATGACTATCTGTTAATCTGTCTATCTATCTATAAAGTTTTCTAAGTATATGATTATCTATCTTATTATTTGGCCATATGGTAATCTATCTATCTATTTATCTATATATCTTTATATATATATATATATATATATCTGTTTATCTATCTATATCTGTCTATGTATATTTCCTATCTGTCTATTTGTCAATATGTCTTTTGTTTAAATATCAATCTATCTATTTATCTATCTATCTACCTATTTATCTGTCTATCTATCAATCTATCTATCTGTCTACCTATCTATCTGTCTATCTATATGTATATCTATTTGTATATTTATCTTTCTGTCTATCTATATATCTTTCTATCTGTATATCTATTTATCTATTTATCTATTTATCTGCCTATATTTCTATTTGCATATATGCTTATTTGCAAATCTACCTTTATACCATTCTACCTATTTTTCTATCTGCCTATCTATCTATCTGTCAATCTATCTATATATCTATCTATCTTTTGTCTATATGTATATATGTCTATATTTATACATGTCTATCTATCTATTTGTCTATTTGTCTATCTACCTATCTTTATATTTGTCTCTTTGTCTCTCTATCTATCTATTTATCTATCTATCTTTCTTTCAATCAATCAAGTAATCAATCTATCTATCTATCTATCAGTCTGTCTGTCTATCTATCAGTCTAAATGTCTATGTGTCAATCTATCTAACTATCTATCTATGTGTCTATCTATCTATCTTATGTATATCTATCTATATATCTTTGTTTCTATCTATCCATCTATCAACCTGTCTATCTATCAATCTATCTATCTATGTATGTATGTATCTATCTATTTTTTATCTGTCTATTTATTTATTTATCTATCTATCTATCTATCTCTCTATCTATCTATCTATCTATTTATCTATACGTCTATCTGCTTATATGTCTATAAGTATATATGTCTATCTTTTAATATGTTTATCTATCTATATGGCTATCTGGCTATATGATTATCTATTTATCTGACTATATAACTATATGGTTATGTCTATCTATCTTTTTGTCTATCTATATATCTTTCTATTTGTCTATCTGTCTCTCCATCTATTAATCAATCAATCAATCTGTCTGTCTATCTATCTATCTATTTATCTATCTATATTTTCTCTATCTATCTATCTATCTATAGATCTATTTATCAATCTAGCCACTTATCTAATTGTGTATCTGTCTATTATTTATTTATCTATCTGTCTATTTATCTATCTAAATGTCTTTCTAATTATCTATTTATCTAATTGTCTATCTATATATCTTTCTTTCTATCTATTTGTCCTTTCTATTTGTATACTTGTCTATTTATTTATCTACCTATCTTTCTATTTTCCTATATGCCTATCTACATATCTACCTTTCTACATTTCTACATATCTGTCTTTTTACCTATCTATCTATTTTTTATTAGTCTATTGATCTATTTGTATATCTATCTTTTGTCTATGTATCTATCTGTCTACAAGTCTATCTGTCTATCTATCAATCTTTCTATTTGTCTACTATCTATCTATCTATCTGTCTATCTATATACCTATCTATCTAACTATCTGTTTATCTATTCATCTTTTGTTATATATATATATATATATATATATATATATATATATATATATATATATATATATATATATATATATATCTATTTATCTATCTATCTGTCGATTTGTATATCTGTCTATCTGTATATCTGTCTTTTTGACAATTTGTCTAACTATCTATCTTTCTGTCTATCTATCTATTAATCTATTAATATATATATGTATGTCTATATATATATATATATGTGTGTCTATCTATCTTTAATCTATCTATCTATCTGACTAGTCTATTAATGTGTCTATCTATCATCTATCTATCTATGTGTCTGCCAATCTGTATATCTATCTATTTGTCTTTTTGTCTATCTATCAATCTATCTTCTATCATATGTCTATCTGTCTATTTATATATCTATCTATCTGTCTAGCTGTCTATCTATCCATCCATCTATCTGTCTGTCTATCTATATATCTATCTATCTATCTTACTATATGACTATTTTTCTATGCATTTATCTATCTATCTGTATTACTGTATATTTGTTTATCTATAGATCTTTTATCTATTTATATATCTATCTATCTGTCTATCTGTCTTTCTGTCTATCTATCTATCTATCTGTATACCTGTATATCTATCAATCTATAAATCTTTCAATTTGTTTATCTATCAATCTATGTATGTATGTATCTATCTGTTTGTCAATCTATCTATCTATCTATATATCTATGTATATGTCTATATATATATATATATCTATCTATCTATCTATCTATTTATTTATCTATCGTTCTATATATCTATATGTGTGTGTGTGTGTATCTAACAATTAATCAATCTATCTATCAATCTTTCTATCAATCTAAATATGCATCTATCTATCTATCTATGCGCCTATCTATCTATCTGCCTATCGATCTATCTATCTATATGTCTATATATTTGTTAATCAATCAATCTGTCTATATATCTATCTGTCTATCTGTATATTTGTATATCTATATATTTGTATATTTGTCTATTTGTCTATCTGTCTATTTATCTATCTGTCATTTGTCTATCTATCTATCTATCTGTCTAAATGTATATCTGTCCATATATGTCTTTATATCTATCTATCTATCGATATGTCTATCTGTATATCTATTTACATGTTTATATATCTATCTGTCCATTAGTCTATATATCTATTAATCTATGTATCTATCTATCTTTTTATTTGTTTATTTTTTTATGTCTATCTATCTATATGTCTATTTATTTATTTGTCTATCTATCTAGCAATTAATAAATGTGACAATTTATCTATTTCTATATCTCTCTATCTTTCTATCTTTTTATCTCTCTATCAAATTATTTGATGATTTTTCTATCTATCGGTCTATCTTTCTATCTATCGATCTGTCTATCCCTCTATCTGTCTATTTGTCTATCTTTCGATCTATATATCTATCTATCTATCGATTTATCTATGTGTCTATCTATCTATCTCTACATCACTATTTCTATCTTTCTATGTGCCTATCTATCTATCTTACAATTTAATAATTTATCTGTCTGTCTACTTGTCTATCTTTCTTTTTATCTATCTATGTATCAATTCGGTTATCTGTCTATCTATTGATCTAAGAATTTGTCTATCTGTCTATCTATTGATCTAAGAATTTGTCTATCTGTCTATTTGTCTATCTATATATCTGTTTATCTATCAATTTATATATATGTTTATATGTCTATATGTCTATCTGTCTATCTATCTATCTGTCTGTCTGTCTATCTGTCTATCTGTCTATTTGTCTATCTATCAATCTGTCTATCCATCTATCATCTATCTATTTGGCTATATCTCTATCAGTCTATATGCTTATCTTTCGATCTATCTATCTGCCAATCTATTTATCTGCCTATCTGTCTATCTATCTATCTACCTATCGATTTGCCTATCTATTTATCTATTTAACTATATAATAGTATATATGACAATCTATCTATCGATCTGTCTATCTATATATCTATCTTTCTATCTATATATCTATCTTTCTATCTATTTATCTATCTATCTATATGTCTATCTGTCTATCTATCAATCTATTTGTCTATCTATCTATAAGTCTATCTGTCTATCTATAAATCTATCTATATATCTATCAATCAATCAATCTGTATCTCAATATATCTATCTATCTATCTATCTAACTAACTAACTATCTATTTGTCTAGCTGTCTAATTGTCTATTTCTCTATCTATCTATTTGCCTATCTTTTTATTTATCTATTTGTCTATCTATCTATGTGCCTATTTGCCTATCTGTCTATAAAAGTATATGTCTATTTTTATATCTCTCCAACTATTAATATGGCTTTTTGTCTTTATATTTGTCTGTCTATCTTTCAATATGTCTTCCTGTCAATCAATCAAATTATTTATTTATATATCTATCTATCTCTTTAGCTATCTATCTATCTGTCTATATGTCTGTCTAATTGTATGTGTCTTTCTATCTATCTGTCTATATATCTTATATCTATCTATCTATCTGTCTGTCTTTTAGTTTGTGTGTCTACCTATCTGTCTATTTATTGTTTGTCTCACTATAAATGTATGTATGCATCTATCTATCTTTCTATCAGTCTTTATGTGTGTTAGTTAAAGTGTCAATATATATATCTGTATGTCTATTTGTCTATCTGTCTATCTTTCTATCTTTATATCTATTTATCTCTCTATCTATTTATCTGCAAATCTATCTATCAGTCTATCTGTCTATATTTCTATCAGTCTATTTGTCAATCTAAATATCTGTATATCTGTCTATCTATCTATCTATCTACCTATCTATCTATTTGTCTATCTATCATTCTTTTTATCTGTTTATAAATTAATTTGCCTATCTGTCATTCTATCTATCTATCTATCTATCTAACCTTTATATTTGTTTATCTGTCAATCAATCAATCAATCTAACTATTAGTCTATCTTTCTGTCAATCTGTCAATCTGTCAATCAGTCTATCTTACTCTCTGTCTATCTATCTATCTATCAATGTATATGTCTATAAGTCTATCTATATATTTTATCTTTCTATCTATTTGTCTGTCTATCTATCATTATATCTGTCTATATATGTATATGTATATTGACTATTTGACTATATCTATATCTATCTATCTATCTATTTGTCTATCTATATAACTATCTATATCTATCTATATCTATATCTATCTATCTATCTATATGTATGTCTATCTATCTAGCTATCTATCTATCTATATGTCTATATATCTATCTATCTGTCTATGTATCTATCTATCTATCTATCTATCTGTATATCAGTCTATCAATCTATCTTTCTATATGTCTATATGTCTATTTGTCTATGTGTTTATTTGTCAATCTGTCTATATGTCTATCAATCTATCTGTCTACCTGTCTATCTATCTATTTATCTATCTGCCTATATATTTATCTATCTATCTATTAATCTTTCTATCTGTATATCTATCTATATTTGAATCTGTCTATTTAATTATATGTCTTTTTTGTCTATCTGTCTACTTATCTATCTTTCTATATGTCTATTTGTCTATGAGACTTTCTACCTATCTATCTAGTTGTCTATCTATATATTTGTCTATCTCTTTATATGTCTATATGACTATCTATCTATCTATCTAATTATCTGTCTATCTATCTACCTTTCTATCTACCTATTTGCCTATCTGTCTATAAGTCTATATGTCCATCTTTCTATATGTCTATTTTTCTATATGGATATATAACTATCTAGCTATTTGTCTATTTGTCTATCTATGTATCTATCTATATGATTATCTGTCTAATTTTCTGACTATTTGATACGTATTTATCTACTTATCTATATTCTATCTATCTTTCTATCGATCTACCTCTATATTTGTCTATCTATCTATTTGTCTATTTGGCTATCTATTTATCTATCTATATACCTATCTGTCTATCTATTTATCTATCTTACTATATGTTAATCAATCTATCTATCTATATATTTATAAATCTATCTATCTTTTTTTGTATCTATCTATCGGTCTATCTATCTATGTATATGTCTATCGATTATGTATCTATCTATATATCTGCCTATTTCTCTATCAATCTATCTATTTCTCTATTTATTTATCTATATATCTATCTATTTATCTATATATCTATCTATCTATCTAACTAACTTATCTATCTTTTTGTCTATTTGTCTATTTGTACATATATCTATCTCTCTATCTATTTGTCTATCTATTTATGTGTGTATATGTGTCCATCTATCTCTTTCTCTATCTATATGACTTTCTGTCTATCTATAAATCTATATATATGCCGATCTATTTATCTATGTATATATCTATATGTCTATCTGTATAATTGTCTATCTATCTATCTACCTGTCTGTCTAGCTATCTTTCTATCTATCTATCTGTCAAACTAACAATTTATATAAATATCTATCTAACTATTTATCCATCCATCTATTTATCCATCCATCTATTTATCTATCTATTAATCTGTCTATCTATCTATCTATCTAAGTGTATATCTATCTATTTGTCTATTTGTCTATCAATTTATCTATCTATCTATTTATCTGTCAATTTGTCTATCTATTTATCTATCTCTATATCTATCTATATGTCTATCTACATATATATAGATATTTCTATTTGTCTATCTAACTAAATATCCATCTTTATATCTAATTAACTATTAATCTATCAATCAATCAATCAATCTTTCTATCTAACAATCTACATATCTATCTACCTGTCTATCCGTCTATCTATCTATCTATCTATCTGTAAAACTATCTATCTGTCTAATTGTCTATCAATCTATTTGTCTATCCATCTATTTGTTTATTTGTCAATCTGCATATTTAGTCTATCTGTCTATCTGCCTTTCTGTCTATGTTTATATCTGTCTATCTACCAATCTTTCTATTTTCCTATCTGGCTATCTGCCTTTTTGCCTATCTATCTATCATTCTATCTTTTTTCCCACTATCTCTCTATCTGTCTATATTTCGATCTATCTATCATACTTTCTGTCAATCTATCAATCGATCAACCTATCTTTCTATCTTTATGTCTATATATCTTGCTATCTATCTATCTATTTATCTATCATTTTATTTGTATTTTGTCTGTCTATCTATCTGTCTATCTGTGTATCTAACTAACTCACTATCTATCAATCTACCTATATACCTATATATTTATCTGCCTATCTGCTATTTATCTATATGTCAGTCTATCTATCTACATATTTGTCTATCTGTCTATCTGACTATCTATCTATATATCTATATATCTATCTATCTATATGTATGTCTATCTTTATATCTAACTATCAGTCAATTTGACTATCTATCTATCTATCTACCTGTCTATTTGAATATATATATATATATATATATGTGATTATTTGTCTATCTGCCTATTTATCTTTCTATGTACATATTCATCTGTCTATCTTTCTATCTATCTGTCTATCTATCTATATGTGTATATAACTATATATCTATCTATAAAACTTTTTATCTATCTATCATTCTATCTACATGTCTATCTGTCTATATGCCTATCTTTTTATATTTCTATATGTCTATCTGTAAATCTATCTATCTGTTTCTCTATCTATCTTTCAATCTATCTATCTATCTATCTATTTGTCTATCTATCAAACTATCTATCTATCTATATATCTATATATCAATCTGGCTATCTGTCTATGTGTCAATGTGTCTATCTATATTTCTTTCTATCTATCAATCTGTCTATCTGGCTATCGACCTATATATCTCTCAATTTATCTATCTATCTGTCTGTTTGTCTACCTGTCTTCTATATATCTAACTATCTGTCTATCTATTTATGTGTATCTGACTATATGTCTATTTATCTATCTATGTATCTATCTATAAATCTTTCAATGTACCTACCTATTTATCTATCTTTATATCTGACTATCTTTCTATCAATATATTTGTCTATATCTATATATGTTAATCTGTCGATTTGTCTATCTTTATATCTGTAAAGCTGACTATCTATCTATTTGTCTATCTATCTATCTATCTATCTACCTACCTATCTATCTATCTGTCTATCTATCTAACTGTCTATATGACTATCAATATATCTCTCTATCTGTATATCTATGTATCTATCTATCTGTTTATCTATTTATCTATCTATCTCTCTATCTATCTATATGTCTATTTGTCAATCTATTTACCTATCTATTTGTCTTTATATCTATCTATCTATGTAACTATTTGTCTACCTATTGATCTTTATATTTGTCAATATGTCTCTCTATCTATCTATCTGTCAAACTATCTTTCTATCTTTGTGTCTATGTATGTATCTATCTATATATCTATATAACTATCTATCAATCTATCTATCTGTGTGCCTATCTATTTATCTATGTATCTATTTATCTGTCAATCTATCTATTAATGTGTATATGTGTTTATCTATTTATCTGTCAATCTATCTATCTATCTACTTCTCTATCTATCTATCTATCTATCTGTCTGTCTATCTATCTATCTATCTGTTTATCTCTCTATCTATTTATCTATCCTTATGTCTTTCTATATATCTATATATCTGTGTATATGTCTATATGGCTACCTTTCTATCTTTATATGTGTCTAGCTATTTATTTGTCTATCTAGATATTTGTCTATCTATCTGTCTATCTGTCTATCTGAATATCTATCTATCTAACTATTTATCTATCTGTCTGTCGATCTATCTATCAATATTTCTATCGGTCTATATGTCTATCTATCAATCTGTCAATCTATCTATCAGTCTATCTGTCAATCTATCAATCTTTCTATATGTTTATCTTTCTATCTATTGATCTTTCTGTGTAATCTATCTATATGTCTTTCTGTCTATCTCTCTATCTATCTACCTGTTAATAAATCTATCATTCTATCTTTGTGTCTATCATATTTTTATTTATCAATCTACCAGTATATCTATCTATCTATCTATCTATTTGGTTATCAATCTATATGTCTATTTGTCTATCAGTTTATCTATCGAAATGTCTAAATGTCTATTTGTCTATCTGTCTATCTATCTATCTATCTATTTTTCTATATGTCTCTCTGTCTATCTATCTATTTACCTATCTATTTATCTGTTTATCTGTCTATTTGTCTATCTGTCTATATGTCTATCTATCTATATGCATAACTATCGATCTTTCTATCTATCTAAATTTCTAGGTGTTTATCTATCTGTCTATCTATCTATTTATCTATCTATCAATTTATCTATATGTCTATATGTCAATCTATCAATCTATCGATCTATCTATCTATATCTTTATTGTCTATCAGTCTATCTGTCTATATATTAATCTGTCTATCTATCTATCTGTCTGTCTGTCGGTCTATCTGTCTAGTTGTCTATTTTTCTATATATCTATTTGTTTATCTATCTATCTTTCTATCTATTTATATGTCTATTTTTTTATCTGTCTATCTGTATATCAGTCTATCTGTCTACCTATCTATCTGTCTATCTGTCAATCTCTCTATCTATCTTTTTGTCTATTTGTTTATTTGTTAATCTTCTTATCTGTCTATTTGTCTATTTGTCTATCACTATATTTTTATATCTATCTATGTGTCTATTTATCTATCTATCTGTCTGTCTGTCTATCTATCTATCGATCAGTCTATCTCTTGATCTGTCTATCACTCTTTCTGACAATCTATCAATTTGTCCATCTGTTAATCTATCAATTTGTCAATGTGTCAATATAGTTATTTATCTAATTATCTATATATCAATGTTTAAATTTGTCTGTCTATTTATCTATCTTTCTATCTGTAAATCTATACAACTTTCTATCTGTCTATATGTTTTTCTGTCTTTATGTCTTTTATTAATCAATCAGTCAGTCAGTCTATTTATTTATCTTTTTATTTGGTTATTTGTCTTTTTGTATATTTTTCTTTCTATGTATCTTTCTAGCTATCTATCTTTCTCTCTATATAACTATCTATCTATCTTTTTGACTATCTATCTATCTATCTTTTTTTATTTATGTCTATCTAACTATTTGCCTATCTACATATCTGCATATTTATCGATCTGTCTATCTTTCTACCTCTCTATCTATCTAACTCTATATCTTTCTATCTGTCAATCAATCAATCAATCAATCAGTCTCTCTATCTATCTATTTATCTATCAATCGATATAACTATTTATCTATCAATATATCTATCTATCGATCTAACTATCTATCTGTCAATCAATCTATCTATCTATCTATATATCTATCTGCCAGTCTATCAATCAAACAGTCTATCTATCTATTTGTCTATCTTTTTATCTATTTATTTATCTATCTGTCTATCTGTCTATTTATCAATATGCCTATATGACTATGTGTGAGTATATTTATCTGTCTATCTATATATATCTATATATGTTTATATCTTTATCTGTCTAACAAACTAACGATCTATCTATATGTCTATCTGATCTATCTTCTATCTATATATCTATCTAACTAACTATCTATATATTTTATATATCTCTCTATCTATCCTTTTATATATCTATCTATCTATTTATATATATTAATATCTATCTATCTACTTATTTATCTATTTGGCTTTCTAGCTAGATAGCTATCTATCTATCTATCAATCTTTTTATAAGTCAATCTGTTATTTGTCTAACTGTGTATCTGACTATCTATCGATTTGTATATCTATCTATTAATCTATCTATCTATCTATCGATATGTCTATTTTTTTTTCTATCTATCTATCTACCTACCTACCTATCTATTTATCTATTTGTCTATCTGTCGATCTTTCTATCCATCTACCATCTATCTATCTATCTATCTATCTGTCTATCTATCTATCTATCTATTTGTCTTATGTCTATCTAACTATCTGTCTTTCTAACTATTTGCCTATTTCTGTATCTGGCTATGTGACTATCTATCTATCTATCTATAAATGTGACTATCTATCTATCTATGTATATGTCTATCAGTCTATCTGCCTATCATTTTATCTGTCAATATATCTATATGTCTATCTTTCAATCAATCAATCAATCAATTTATTTGACTATTTATTTATCTATTTATTTGTCAATCAGTCTATTTGTATATCTATATATCTCTCTATCTATTTATTTGTCTTTCTATCTATCTATTTATCTATCTATCTATCTATTTGTCTTTCTATCTATCTATCCGTCTATCTGTCTATATGTCTATCTATCTATCTATCTGTATATTTGTCAATCAATCTATCTGTTTATTTGTCAATCTATCAATCTTTCAACTTGTCTATCTGTCTATTTATATTTTTATCTATCTTTCTATATGTAAATCTATCTATTTGTCTATATATCTATCTATCTATCTATCTACTTGTCTATTTATCTATCAAGCTATCTATATGTCTATCTATCTATCTATCTATCTATCTGTGTCTCTATATATATGTCTATCTATTTTTCTGTCTATCCATTTATTTGTCTATATGTCTCTCTATCTATCTGTCTATTTGTAAATCTGTTTATCTATTTATCTATCAATGTGTTTATGCATCTATATGTCAAGCAGTCTATCTGTCTTTTGTCTATCTATTAATCTTTCTATCTATTTATCTGAGTAAATGTATATTTGTCTATTTGTCTATATATCATTATGTTTGTCTGTCTATATGTCTATCAGGTTATTTGTCTATCTATCTATCTATCTATCTATTTTTATATCTGTCTATGTCTATATATCTATCGGGCTTTCTCTTGTTCTGTTTATTGGTCTTTCTGTCAATCTGTCAATCTATTAATCTATCAATCTATCAATCAATCTATCTGTTTTATTATCAACCTATCAGTCTTTAAATCTATCTATGCATGTATCTATTTGTATGTCTATTTGTTTATCTATCTTCAATCTATCTATCTATCTATTTATCTGTTTATCTATATATTTGTCTATTTATATATTTTTTATCTATGTATCTCTTTATCAATACGTCTATCTATCTTACAATCTATCGATCTATCTATCTATCTATATATCTTTGTCTAACTATATATCTATCTATCTGCATATCTACATATCTGCTTATCTATTGATTTGTCTATCTATCTATATGTCTATATATCTATTTATCTCTTAATCTATATATATATATATATATCTATTTATCTATTTATCTATTTATCTATCTATCTATTTATCTAACTATATGTCTATCAATCTATCTATATTTCTATAAAAAAAGGTCTTTCTATCTGTGTATTTGTTTATCTGCCTATCAGTATATCGATCTATATGTCTATCTTTCTAAATGTCTATATCTTTATCGGTCTATATATCTATCTGTCTATCTATCTAAATATTTATCTATCTATCTATCTAACTGTCAGTATATCTGTCTATCTATCTATCGATATGTCTGTCTGGCTGTCTATTTGTTTATCTATGCATCTCTGTATTTGTGTTTCTATATATCAGTATATCTATCTATTGTCTATCTATCTATTTTTCTATCTATCTATCTATATTAAAATATATTTGTATATTTATCTATATGTCTATCTTTTATCTGTCTATATATCTATCTCTCTATCTATATGTCTATCAATTTTTCAATCTATCTATTTAAATATATGTCTATCTGTCTATCTATCTATCTATATATTTTTCTATCTATATGTCTATCTATCTTTCTTTATATCTATCTGTCTATCTGTCTATTTTTCTATCTATCTATATATATTCTATCTATATGACTATCTATCTATTTATTCATCTGCCTATGTGCCAATCTGCCTATGTGTTATTATATATATCTAGCTATCTATAAATCTATCTATATGTTTATCTATCTATATATGTATATGTCTATATATCTAACTATCTAACTATATATATATATATATATGTCTATTTATTTATATGTTTATCTCTTTATCTTTTTATCTATCTCTCTATCTATCTTTTTATCTATCTATTTATCTATCTATCTATATATTTATCTATCTATCTATTTATCTATCTATCTATTTATCTATTTATCTATCTATATATCTATCTCTCTATATGGTTATCTTGCTATCTAGATATTCGTCGATCTATCAATCTGTCTATATGTCAATCCAGCATTTGTCTATCTGTGTGTGTGTGTGTGTGTGTGTCTATATATGTCAATCTATCTAGCTGTCTATTTTTCTATCTATCTACTTATCTATCTATTTATCTATCTATAATTCTATCTATGTGTGTATCTCATAATCTATCTCTTAGTCTATCTATCTTTCTATCTATTTGTCTATCTATCTATCTAAATATCTTCTGTCTATCTTACTATGTGTTTTTCTATATATGTGTCTATATGTTTTTTAAGCAATTTGTCTATCTATCTATCTATTTTTCTATCTCTAAATCTGTCTATCTATCTATTTGTTTATCAATCTATTTGTCTATCATTCAATCTACCTATCTAATGTTTTATCAGTCAATCTATCTACTGTCTATCTTTAACTCTGTCCATGTGTCCATGCTCTATGTGACTATCTATCTATCTTTTTATCTATATATTTGTTTATATGTCTATCTACCTATCTAAATGTTTATATATCTATCTGTCTCACTATTTATCTGTCTAACTATCTATATGTCTATCTATATATCGATCTATCTATATATCTATCTATTTATTTATCAATCAATCAATCAATCAATCTCTCTATCTGTCTATCAATCTTTCAATCTATTTATTTGTTAATCTATCTATTTAACTATCTATCTATCTATCAATCTATCTACTATATGTCTATGTGTCTATGTATTTATGTGTCCATCTGTCTATCTGTCTATTTGTCTATGTGTCTCTCTATCTTTTTGTATATCTTTCTATGTGTCTATCTGTTTATCTGTTAATGTTTCAATGTGTCTTACTGTTTATTTATCTTTCTTTCTTTCTAATTGTCTATCTTTCAATCTATCAATCAATCAATCTATTTATCTATCTATGTATCTTTCCATCTATCTATCTGTCTATATATATATATATATTTCTATCTAATTGTTTGTCCATCTGTAGATCTATCTATCTGTATATCTATCTATCTATCTATCTATCTGGCTATCTGTTTATCTATCTATCTATCTCTCTCTCTATCTATCATTCTATCTTTATATATATATATATATATATATATATATATATCTCTCTCTCTCTCTCTCTCTATCTATCTGTCTATCTATCCATCTATTTTTCTGTCTATCTGCCTATCTATATATCCGTCAATCTGTATATCTATCTATCTGTCTGTCTATCTGTCTATTTATTTATTTATCGATATATCTATTGATCTATCTATATATGTGTTTGTTTGTCTATATATCTATCTATATATCTGTCTATCTGTCTATTTTTCTAAATCATTCTATATATCTATCTATCTATCTATCAGTCTGTATATCTATATATCTGCCTATCTGTCTATATGTTTATCTATAAATATTAATAAATATATAAATATATAAATATATAAATATATATATATATATATATTAGTCTATCTGTCTAATTACCTATCTCTATTTATTTACCTCTATTTTTATATATCTTTCTCTTTCAATTTATCTAACTATATATATATATAGTTATACACATATAATTAAACATAATGTTGTATGTTGTTATACATGTAATTATAAATATAGTTACATGTGGTTATACATATAGATACATGTATAATTAAACTTATATTTATTTCATGTAGGTATATTTATTTTTTTATATAATTTTATATATCTATACCTATAGTTATGTATAGGTATAGACATAGTAAAATACATTTTTGAATACTAATATTCACAAATATATATTAAATATAAGTTGTAAATTATATATTTAAATATAGTTATGTATAAAGCTTTTATAGTAATACATATAATACGATACAATTATTTATAGTTATATGTTATTATACATATAGTATATATAACTATAAATATTTTTATATAGTTAAACATATAGTTATATATAAATATATTCATACAAATAGTTATACATAAATATATAAAGTTATAAATAAATATATAGATTTACATATATGTATACATACTTACAAATATATTTATATTAAATTATATAGAGTGTTATATAGTGATACAATTATTTATATATTATTATATAAATATTTATATATAGTTATTCAACTTCAACAAATATCTAAAATATGGTCAGCAATGATGTTTAGAGAGAGTGAGAGAGAGAGAAGAAATACTATATATCTACAATTTTCCACATGAGCAGGAAGTTAATTTGAATGACCATTTACTACTACTTCTATAGCGAAGAGATGTTCTACTAAAGCATCATAAATTTCTTCCATATATCTGCATGTCCATATATATATATATTGAAGAAAAATATGAAGATTAATATATGAAATAAAAAAAAGATGATATAAAAAAAATAATACTCAATAATAATAATAAATAACTAAAACTCATGCCTTTACATAATAAATAAAAATGATTGATAAAACTTTACATATCGAGTATTCCCATAAAAAATAAAATAACTGAATAAAATAAATAAAAACTCACAATAATATAATATTATGAATAAAAATTATAAAATCACATTATCATTTATTAAATAAAATAAAAATTCACTTATAAATACAAAAAGAAACTATAAATACTCTTTAATCTATATGAATCATCTCATCTTAGTATCTCAAGATAAAAAAATATAAAAATACAATATAATTCTCAATAGTTTTGAAATTTGTATTTTTATTTACAATTTATTAATGTTCTTTATAATTCATTTTTCTGTATTTTTATGATATGTTACTATTTTTTTATTATATTGTATAGATGTTCTTGAAATTATTATAATTTATATTTATTTTATTAAGATATGAAATAATATTTATTAATATATTTTCTGGACTAAAAAATAATTAGTAAATATGTATATATCATATTTAACTATAAAAGAGTATCACATAAAAGAGTACTCACATATATTCACTAGTACTATAAATTACTTTTTCATTAATGATATATACATTTCCATAATACTTCTCATATTTTCTTATATTCTTTATTACTATTTATTGCAAGATACATCCGCCACAAATTTTGTGAAACATTAAACTTAGATTCAAGCTTGTAGGCTACAACTAATAGTTATGGTACTCAACTAATTACTACAACGTTCAACTAACAATTACTACTCATATTTATTAGTTTTTTAAATTGTTTAAAATAAACATATTACAGCACAGAAAAATTACAGTGTGTTAAAAGATGATGTTATTAACATGGCAGGTTAAAGGGTTTCCTAACGAATGTTGTCACAAGGAGAATACTCTTGTATGACATGAAATTCAGCAACATTATAGAGATACCCAAACTCTTCATAATCCACTGTTGTTAATGATATAAATTATAGTTAATATAAATTTGGTAGAAGTTGAATCGTTAGAGTAATAATAAACTATCATTGTTATAGCTAAAATCATAAATTGAAGTTGATAAAATATTTTTTGGTAGAAAAAAATATTTCGTGTTGCATGACATTGTGGGGATTATAAACATTAAAAATTTCTAAATATTATAATAGTTTTATTACCTCTATCTAAATCAAAAATGTGATAAATTTAAAATATTATACTTTTTTTATCTACATACCCTTCTCCCAAACTCAACCCAAAATTATTATTTGGCTCGTATATAAGCTATGAGGCTTCATGATTAGAATAGGTAAAATTCACATCCCAACATCTGAACAACATGATAAATGATAGCACCATGGAAAACATATCCAACATCTATGAGGATCATACTCATATTTTTAGTGTTAGATTTTTCATCATCTTTTTACGATCAGTCTACCATGTTATTGGTTTGGATTATTATTACCATGTTATTTGTTTTTAAAAATATTATTCTTGATAGTAATTAGGTACAAAAAAGTTTGGTTCATATATTTTATACTATCTTAGCTTGAGTGTCCATGACACATTGCTATATGTTGATCTTATTATATTAGTATGAAATCATTATTTTAATATTACTAAACTTCTCAATTATTCCTTCTCAATTATTTTGATCCAAACCAACCTTCTCAATTATTTTAATATTAATAAACTATTTTCAATTTGACATGCTTACTTGCATGAATATCATGTGTTAGTATGTATGATTTCCATGTCTTGGCTTACATGAGTGATAAGTATTGATTATGTGCTTACTATGTGTTCTTGAGCATTAATGCCAAGTGTTTGAAAGTGTGCTTGTTATATGATGATGTGTATACTTGCCAAGGATTAACTTGACATGTGTAAGCTATGTGTTGGCTTACTAAATGTTGCATCAAAAATTTAAAAACTTGGAATCTTGCCTATAAATAAAAGTGATTTGGGGTTCCTAGCACACAACAACACATATCATGAGAACATTTCAAAGTGAATTGAGAAACTCTCACTCAATTATTTTCAATTACATGTGTGAATATTATTGAGTTTTCTAGAAGTTGGTAGAATAGTTCAAACTGGTTCAATCGAGTATAATCAGTTTAATTTAATTTGACATGCTAAGCTATTTTTTTATTTATTTTATTTATTTTATTTTATTTTTGAATTCAATCATTACTCATTTTTGAATATTTTTTGTAGATATCAAGTCGGCATACCTAAATATATATACTAGTTATGTATAAAATACACATGCAAATTGATGTATACTATTTTTATAGATATCAAGTCCCATACCTAAGTATGTATACTAGTTATGTATAAAATAACATGCATATTCATGTATAGTATTTTTGTAGATATCAAGTTG
This sequence comes from Sapria himalayana, assembly GCA_029783825.1. Classification (NCBI taxonomy): domain Eukaryota; kingdom Viridiplantae; phylum Streptophyta; class Magnoliopsida; order Malpighiales; family Rafflesiaceae; genus Sapria; species Sapria himalayana. The sequence goes on from JAREIK010001345.1 coordinate 146,313, forward strand.
GCAAACCTAAGTATATATACTGTTAATATATTGTTTTTGTATACGGTTACCATCAAAATCCACCCAATGACAATGTATTATATCACAAATGCATGAAGCATGTATACGAATAAATTTATATATGAAATCCAAGCATACCATGGTGATTAAAGAAGAGATCCAGAAAAAAAAACAGAATAAAAATGCTTACTCTTCGATTAAGCATTCCAAGATAATTTATGAAGAATAAATGTATAAACATACCTCAAATCAATAACAAATTAAAACTTAAACCTCAAATTAATTTTTGTTGAATCGACGTCGAGAGATAGATGGTGGAATGAGGAGGAATTCAGTTTTGTTAGAGATGCGTCGGCGTCAAAAGAGAGAATGTATATTTTAGGAAAATATTTATATTTTTAATTATTATAACATTAAATAAACAATATATATATATATATATATAATACAAAAATAATCATTAATTTTATTTACTATCAAAATTTTTTCAACAAAATTAATCTGCGTGTAGCAAGGTACAAATGAAAAACAAATACCTTACAATTTTTTATTATAATATTTATTAAACAATAAATATATAAACAATAAAAAAATATGTTTTGCCTTAAAAAAATATCAAATATTTACAAAATTAAAAAACTACTTATAATAACGCATAAATGAAAAGATGATTTATCTTCTAGCTACTTGCCTAAAAGTTATAAAATACTCTTAATGTTAAAAAATATATAAAAATTTTATTTTATGGTTATAAATATTTAAGAATTCATATTAATTTTTACGAAGATAATATGAAATAATTTTAAATGCATAAAATTTCATATTATTTGATATTATTAATAATTTTTAAAATTCAAAAAATTACTTAAAGTGAGATGATAATTAAAAAAAGTAATATTTATTACTTTAATAAAAACTTAATGTTAAAAGCTAATTGTAACATTATTACTCAATTGTTAAATTTGTATAAATTTTAGTAGGATTAAACATCTATGTATTTATTTATAATTATTATTTTATTTTCTTTTAACTTTATTGAACGAATTATATTTTTTTTATATTTCAAGATTTTCAAAATTTGTATTATTTATTTTTTAAAAAGTTTTCTATAATTAAAAAATTTTTTAATACTTATAATAATATTAATATTTACTAGTTTATTCAGTCAATTCAGATATTTTTGAAAATATTTTCTATTTTATCATACAATGAATTAACTTTACATTTAAATTAGTAGAAATTTTAATGTATGTTAATTTAATTTTTAAAATATCGAAAAAATAATTATACTTATTGAATTAATTTTTTAATGTTACTTTAATTTTAATTATTTAGTTTCTTAATTAAAAATTTTAGAAAAAGTTTTTGTATAATTTTTTAAAAAATGAATACATCATAAAAATAGTTATTTTAGTTTTTATTAATATAAATTTTTTTGTATTTTTATATATTTTAAATTAAATATTTATAATATTATTTTTTTTTAATAATTTTACAAGGAGAATGTACGTTTCGAGGATTGCTCATCTATAGACCAATAACATATATTTAATAAACAAATTTATATAAAAAATTAAAACAAATAATAAGTAAAAAAAATTATATAATTAAATATTGGCTAAGTAAATACCATCGCTAAATCCGTAGCTAAATTACAAATTTTATAAGCAAGAGAAAATTGTCACTATATTACGGATTTTATTAGCTCGAGAAAATTTGTCGCTAAATATGTCGCTAAATTATAAATTTTATTAGCTTCGGAAATTTCATCCCTAAATTCGTCACTAATTTATGTATTTTATTTGCTTGGGATATTCGCTCGCTAAATCTATATCTAAAATATGGATTTTATTAGCTAGAGAAAATCTGTCGCTAAATCCGTAGCTAAATTACTGATTTTATTAGCTAGGGAAAATCCATCGCTAAATCCATAGCTAAATTAAGGATTTTATTAGCTAGAGAAAATCAGTCTTTAAATCCGTCGCTAAATCAAAGATTTCATTAGCCGGGGAAAATCCATCGCTAAATCAGTGGCTAAATCAATGGCTAAATCAAGGATTTTATTAGTAAGGGAAAATCTATCGCTAAATCAATGATTTTATTAACAAAAGAAAATGCGTCACTAAATCAAGGATTTTATTATCAATGGGAAATCCGTTGCTAAATCCATCACTAAATCAAGGATTTTATTAGCAAGGAAAAATCCGTCGCTAAAGCCATCGCTAAATTAATGATTTTATTTGCAAGAGTAAATCCATCACTAAATCTACTGCTAAATCAAAGATTTTTTAGCAAGTGAAAAACCGTCGCTAGATCCATCACTAATTTCAGGCTTTTATTAGCGATGGATATTCCATCACAAATCTATTGCTAAATCAAGGATTTTAATAGCAAGAGAAAATTCATCGCTAAATCCGTAGCTAAATCAAGGATTTTATTAGCAAGGGAAAATATGTCTCTAAATTCGTCACTAAATCAAGGATTTCATTAGTAAGGAAAAATCTATTGCTAAATCCGTCGCTAAATCAAGGATTTTATTACCAAGGGAAAATCTGTCGCTAAATCCATCGCTAAATCAATGATTTTATTAGCAAGGGAAAATCCGTCGCTAGATCCGTCGCAAATTTCAGGCTTTTATTAGCGAGCGATGTTCCATCGCTAAATCAACATAAGGATTTTATTAGCAAGGAAAAATCCGTCGCTAAATCAATAATTTTATTAGCAAAGAAAAATTCGTCGCTAAATCTGTCGCTAAATCAAGGATTTTATTAACAAGGGAAAATCCATCGCTAAATCCATCGCTAAATCAAGGATCTTATTTGCAGGGGAAAATCCGTCGCTAGATCTATCGCTAATTTCAGGCTTTTATTAGCGAGAGATATTCCATCGCAAAATTCTTCGGCAAATCAAGAATTTTATCGTAAGTGAAATTCTGTCGCTAAATTCGTCGCTACATCAAGGATTTAATTAGCTAGGAAAAATCCATCGATAATTTCATGCTTTTATTAGCGAGTGATATTATGTCGCAAAATCCTTCACTAAAATTACCGCATTTCTTGAGCAGAATTTATGAAAATTTTCTGTCGCTAATCCATTGTAAATCCATTGGTAATATCTCCACTATTCTTGAGCAGAATTTACGAAAATTTTCTGTCACTAATCCGTTGCAAAATCTATCGCTAAAATCCTTGTTTTCCTTTAGTGGGATTTACGAAAATTTTACGCGGCTAATCCGTCACTAAATCCCCCAATTTTATTTAGCGGAATTTTGGAAAAATTTTCTCTCGCTAATCCGTCACTAATCTGTTGCTATTTTTTTTTCATAAAAAAAATCATCAATCCCTTACTATTCCTTTGCTAATCCCTTGTAAATTAGCAAGGGATTGATCCCTAGCTAAAATTCCCAAGCTAAATCGATATTTTCTTGTGGTGTTACAAATAGACAAACAGACAGATAGACATAGAGATAGAAAGATAAATAGATAAGAGATAGAAAGATACATAGACAGACATATAGAAATACAGATAGACAAATAGATAGATAAACCGATAGACAGACATATAAAAAAATAGATATATTGATAGATAGACAGACATATTGACATACAGATAGACAGACATTTTGACATACAGATTGACAGACAGACAGACAAATAGATAGACAGACATATATACAAAAATATTTATAGATTGATAGATAGATAGATAGATAAATAGATAGATAGATAGGTAGATAGACAGATATAAGCATAAAGACCGACAAATCGAGAGACAAATACACAGACAAATAGTAAGACATATAGATAGATAGTCAAACAGATAGATAGACAAATAGATAGAGTAATAGACTAACAGATAGATAAATAAATAGATAGATAACTATACAAATAATAGATAGATATACAGACAAATAGATAGATAGACAGATAGATATATAGATAGACAGATAGACAGATAGATAGACAGTCAGATAGGTAGACAAATAAACAGACAGATAGACAAACTAGATAGACAGATAGATAGACAATTAGAGTGACAGATAGACAGATAGATAAATTGACAGCTTGAAAGACAGATAGACAACACATAGAGTGACAAATAGACAAACACATAGATAGATGGATAGATATACAAATAGATATACAGATAGATAGACAAATAAATTGATTGACAAATAGATAGATAGGTAGATAGATAGACAGACAGACAAATATAAAGATAGATAGATAGATATATAGATAGAAAGTGAGATAGACGGACATATAGATAGATAGACAAACAGATATATAGATAGATATACAGACATATAAACTGATAGTTACATAAATAGATAGACAAATAGATAGACAGATATATAGACAAATATTAAGACAAATTAATAAATAAATAGACAGATAAATATAGCAAACATATAGACAGATATTTAGACAGACAGATAGACATAGAGATAGACAGATAGATTGACAGATAGATATACTAACAGTTATACAGTCAGATAGATAGACAGATAGAAAGATAGATAGATAGATAGATAGATAGACAGAAAAATATACAAACACACATATACATAGATAGTCATATAAATAGATAGATATATAAATAGATAGTCTGATAAATAGATAAATAAATAGAAAGAGAAAGAGGCAAACAGATAGACAAATAGATAGACAGATAGATAACCAAATAGTCAGACAGATAGAAAGATAGATAGACGAACAGATAGATTGACAAATAGAAAGATAGATATAAAGACATATATACAGACTGATAGATAGACATATAGATTGACATATAGACAAATAGATAGACATAGAGATAGAAATACAAATAGATAGACAGATAAATAGATAGACAGACAGATAGACAGACATACAAATAGACAGACAGATATATCGAAAGATAGTAAGATAGATTTATAAATAGATAGACAGACATATAGATAGATAAACCAATAGACAGAAGATAAACAGACAGATACACACTTAGAGAGACAAAGAGATAGATAGATAGATATATGGACAGACAAATAGATGGACATATAGACATACAAATAAACAAACTGAAAGACAGTCATATAGACAAAAATATAGATAGCAAGGTTTTCAGACTCTGCCAGGGGTATTGACCCGGGGAGGGGAGAGGATCAAAGGGTCAGAGGTTCAACTGGGTCAAACCGGGGATCAACTAGAGGGATAGACCCAGTCTATATATAAAATAAAAAATATATTATTTCTTATATATAAAACTTAATTTTTATTGAGTAATAAAATTAAAGAGATACATCTAATACACATTAAAAAGATACATTCAATACATAATCAAGTTCATACTTCATATAATAATAAAATTAGACAGTTAGCAAGTTACATTAGATTAGACATTGTCATATCCATCTCGAAGTAGTAAAGATAAATAGCTTGAACATCCACTACAAATATCACTAGCTCTGAATATATCCACTCCTAAATCGTTGTCATAAAAATTTTTTAAAAATAACTCATTTAACTTAAAATAAATAAATACATATAATAAAATAAAATAACACAAATTTTAAAAAATTACCTTGGGTGCCAACAATATTGAAAGTCTCAGTAGGCATAGGAACTGAATTATTTTGATTAATAATATTAAAAAAAATCAATAAAATAAAAAGTTTAAAAATTGTGTAATTTTTTCAGAAAAGGTGCCGCATGATCAAAAAAAAGAAAAAAAAATCAGATGGGTCAACCCAGTTGTCCCGGTGTCGGGTCAACCAGGATATCGGTTAAACCGGCTGGTGGCCGGTTTTATCCTAGTTTTTTGCTCTCCCTGGGGTTTTCGGTTCAACCGGCCGGTTCACGGCTCGGTCCCTGGTTTTTCCGGTCGGACCGGCCGGGCCGGTCCGAGTTTAACAACCATGATAGATAGACAATTAGGTGCAAAAAACTAATAGACAACTAGATAGACATACAAATAGGCATATAGATAAACAAACACATAGACAGATAGATAGACAAACAAATATACAAACATATAGATAGATAGATAGATATATAGTTTGATAGATAGACAGAAATACAAACTGATAGACAAACAGATAAACAAACAAACAAACTTATAGATAGATAGATAAATATAAATATATGTATATAGATAGATAGACAGAAAGATACATAGACAGATAGGCAAAAAAAGAGAGATAGACAGACAGATAGTTAGATAGATGAACAAATAGATAAACAGAAAGATAGATAGATACATTGAAAGTAAGATATATAAACAAAAAGATAGGTAAATAGATAGATAGATAGACTGAAAAACACAGATTGAAAGACATACAAATAGATAGATATATAAACAGATATACAGATAGATAGACAGATAGAAACATAAATAGAGAGAGAGAGATACACATTTAGATATATGAATAGATAGACAGATAGACAGATAGTTAGTTAGATAGACAGATATATAGATAGATGGATGGATAACCAAATAGACAAACAAAAATACAGACAAAAAGATAGACAAATATATTGACAGACTAATATATAGACAAATAATTAAATAGCCAATTAGACAAACATATAAACAGACAAATATATAGACAGATAGAATGATAGATAGAAAGACAACTAGATAGATAAACTGAGAGATAGCTAGATATATAATTGAAAAACATATAGACAGACAGATAGATAGAAAATAGAAAGTTAGACTGATTGAAAGACAAATAGATAAACAAATAAACAGACAGACAGATAGATAGACAGACACACATATAGGCAAATAAATAGACAGACAGACAAATAGATAGATATACAGATAGATAAATAGATAGATTTATTGACATATAGACAAATAGATAGACAAACAGATAGACAGATAGATAAAGAGATAGATATACAAATAGATAAATAGACTAATAGTCAAATAGATTGATAGACAGATAGATAAATAGATAGATATAAATAGAAAGACAGATAGACTATGAGACATCTAGACAGCTAGATAGATAGACAGAAAGATAGACATATAGACAAATAAAAAGACAGAAAGATAGATAGACAGATAAACAAATAATTTGATAGACAGATAGAGAGATAGATAGATAGTCACATAGATAGACATACATATAGACAGATAGATAATTGATAGATAGATAAACAGATAGATATACAAATAGATAGATAGATAGAAAAATAGATAGAAAAATAGAAAGAAACACATGTAGACACATAAATATACAAATTGATAGACATGCAGATAGATAGTCTTGCAGACAGACACATACAGATAAATAGTCAAAAATATAAACATACATATAGATAGATAAAAAGACAGACACAGTCAGAAAGATAGACAAATAGATAGACAGATAGATAGATGGACAGATAGACAAATAGGAAAATAGATATAAAGATAGATAGATAGATAGGTAGACAAATAGATAGACTGATAGATAGATAGAAAGATAGATAAGTGATAAAAATAGACAGACATAAAGATAGACAGATAAATAAATAGATAGATTGACAGACAAATAGATAGAGTAATAGATAGATAGATAGATAGATAGACAAAACTAGATTGATAGTCATGTAGATAGACAGGTAGATATATATGTAGATATAAATGTAGATAGATAGATAGACAGACATATAGACAGATAGATAGGCACAGAAATAGATAGACATATAGATGAACATTTAGATAGATAGATAGACCAAAAGTTAGATAGATAGATAGATAGATAGATAGATAGACAAATAGATAGACATACAAGTAGATAGACAAAGAGATAGATAGATAAATAGACAGATAAACAAAAAGAGAGACAAATAGTTATATAGATAGATGGACAGATAGATAGATAGACATATAAACATAAAAATAGACAAACTGATAGACAGTGAGATAGCCATAGAAATGGATAAACAATTTGGTGAGACAAACTAATAAATAGACAGATAGACAAAAAGATAGACAGATAGATAGACAGACATATAGATAGATAGATAGACAGACAAATCGATAGACATATAGATAGATAGATAGACAGATAGATAGTCATATAGACAGACAAAAATACAGAAGATAGACTGACAGATAGGATAGATAGACAGACAAATAGATAGATAGATATATAGATATATACATAGATAGATAAATAGACAGATAGATAGAAAGATACATAGATAGATAGTTAGATAGATAAAAAGAGAGATAAACAGATAGATAGTCAGACAGATCGACAAATAAATAAATAGACAAATAGACAAATAGATATAAAGTAAGATATATAGATATATAGAAAGATAGACAATATATAGACATATAGATAGATAGATAGATATAATTACAGTAGACAGAGAGATAAATAGATTAACAGATAGATAGATAGATAGATAGATAGATAGATATCGAGATAAACATACAAATAGATAAATTGATATTTAGAGAGATATAAGATAGATAGACAGAAATAAAGAAAGATAGATAGATAGACAGATATACATACAAACTGATAAACTAATAGATAGATAGATAGATATGCAGATAGGTATATAGAAAAATAAACGTATAGATAGACAGATAGATAGACAGACAAATAGGTAGAGAGATAGATAGACAGACAAATCAATAGGCAGATAGACACTATTATAGACAGACATATATATTAACATGTAGACAGACAGATAGATAAATAGATAGATAGACAAACAGACAGATAGATAGACAGATAAATAGACAAAATAGATAGATACACAAACACAAAGAGAAATAGATATACAGCTAGATAGAAAGACATATATACACACAAATAGACAAACAGATAGAATAACATATAGACAGACAGATAGTCAAGTAGATAGACTGACAATACATATAGACAAGCATATAGTCTGATAGACAGAGAGATAGATACATAGATACACAGATAGATATACAGCTAGACAGATAGATAGATGGATAGACAACTAGACAGATAGATAGATATATAGATAGACAAATAAATAAATACGTAAATAGATAGATAGACATCTAGATAGACAGATAAATAGACACATAGATAGACAAACAAATATACAGACAAAAAGATATATAGATATATAGATAGATAAATAGATAGATAATTAGATAACCAAATAGACAAACATATAGATAGGTAGATATATAGACAGATATAATGATAGATGACATACATATAGATAGACATATAGACTGATAGATAGACAGACAAATAGACAAACATATAGATAAATAGACATACATATAGATAATAGAAAGATATACAGACATATTGATGGATAGATAGACAAACAAATAATCAAATAGATAGATAGATAGATAGATAGATAGACATATAGACATATAGACATATAGACAGACTGATATACAGACAAATAGAAAGATAGATATATAGATAGATAGATAGACACACACACACACACACACATATATATATATGGATTAATAAATAGATAGATAAATAGATATATAGAGAGATAGACAAACATATAAATAGACTAAATGACAAATATATTGATAGATAGATAGATAGACAAATAGATAGACAAATAAAAAGATATTTGATAGACAAATAGAGAGATTGATAGAGAGCCAGATAGATAGACAGAAAGACAAACATATAGACAAATCGAAAGTCAGACAAATAGACAAACAAAATGACAGATAGATAGTTAGATAGATAGATAGATAGATAGATAAACAAACATATAGACAAATAGATAGATAGACAGATAGATAGATACACACACACACACACAAATAGATAGACGGATAGATAGACAAAAAGAGAGACGCATAGATAGATAGATAGACAAATCGATTGACAGATAGATAGATAGACAGAAAGACATACACATATATAGATAGATAGACAAATAGATAGACAGACATATATATAGATAGAAAGAAAGACACATAGTCAGGTAGATAGAAAAATAGAAAGATAGATAAAAAGGCATATAGACAGACATACAAATAGATAGATAGATAGATAGATAGATAGATAGATATATAGGCACACAAATAGATAGACAGATAATTTAGACAAATATAAAAAAATAGATAGATTGATTGACAGGTAGACAGACCGACATTAAGACTAATAAATAGATAGATAGATAGATAGACAGATAGATAGACAAACAGATAGACAGATAGTCAAACAGATAGATACATAGATAGCTATATACATAGAAAGACATTAATAAATTGATTGAATGATAGATAGACACGTATATAGACATATATATAGACAGAAAGATAGATTGATTGATATATAGATAAACAGATAGACAGACATATAGGTCAGACAAATAGACAAATATATAGACAGATAGATATATATACATATAGATAGACAGCAAGAAAGATAGATAGACAAATAGACAGGCAGATAGACAGATAGAAAGAGAGACAAGTAGATAGACAGATAACCAAATAGATAGATAAACAAATAGATAAATAGATAGTCAAATAGATTCTCATGTTAAATATAGACACTAAAACATCATAATAGAGTTTTTAAATCTTATTGTTATAATTAAAAAAAAATAAGACACCTTTTAATCCATCAAGATTCTCATGTTAAAAAACAAATTGATTGAATGATAGATAGATTTGTATATCTAACAATAAGACACCTTTTAGCAAAGGTGTATTGGCTATATTTGGTAAAGAGAAAAATTGAGAACTTAGGGGTCATAGTAAACCTCACGATTCTCATGGTAATTTTTTTATTCATCATGGACGTAAACTTTTGATGTGGAAGTATCACTAAGCATTAGTATATAGCCTATTTGTCATGATATGTGTGAAGACCTCTTAATATTAAGTACTTCAAAGGTGTTATTAGAAGAGTAGAGACATAATTCTTTCTTTATATGATTCATACAAACAGCAAGCGAGCTATTTGTTGTTTAGTATATCACATTGGTGCATAATTACTTTCATAACTCCCTACACCCAAACTTATCTCTCATATCAAAAAAATAAAAATCATCCAGAAATGAAGCAATAGGGCATACTTTTTGTTTGATACCCGACTAGAGTTCTTCAAACTAATGAGAGAGATGGAGATGGAATAACAAAAGCTATCATAGAAAGATACGTGCACGTAGTTTTGTGTTGAGTACGAATATTACTGAGCAATCACATGAGTTCTATCTGTATTGTATTACATGATCAGGATCAAATTAATGGAATGACTTACAGCTAAAAGGCACATACGTTCTGATAAATCTTTTTCTGATTGGCATCACTACCATGCGCGTTGCGGAGAGAGAAGTTGTCTTCCATAGGCCCCCTCAAGAATCGAAGCCCATTGGAGTTGGAGTATGATGAGGGTTTGTAGATAATGTGAGATAAACTACAGGGATGATAAATAGATAGCAGATGCAAAGCGAGTTGATTTTTAAGTTTAACTCTTAAAAAATCAACTAAACGGAAGTGGACACCGAGCCTCTTGGAGATGCTCTTAGGTGTATGTTAGAGTTGAAATCCATATATTTGTAAACTTCATTTTTTATACATATATGTATAAAAATCAACTATATATAACTAAATAAACAATAAATATTTATATTTACATAATGACTCATTTTTCAATTCATTTATTTATAGATATATGTTAGAGTTGTATTGATGATAAATCTCTTTCTAATATATTTTCAAAATTTACATATATTTACATAAAGACTCATTTTTTTTCAATTCATTTTTATATACATAAAGACTCATTTTTCAATTTATTTTAGGATTTACATATAGTTATATATTTCTATACATCTATATTTATTACATATATATATATATATATTTACATATATGTATAGATAGCTAAATAAATAATAAATAATTAAAATAGATAAAACTCATTTTTTTATTTATTATCAAAATATTTTCAACAAAGTTCATGTGTGTGTAGCAAGGTACAAATGAAAAACAAACACCTTACAATTTTTTATTATAAAATTAATTAAACAATAAATATATAAACAACTTCACAAAATTGATGTTTAGCTTTATAACTAGAAAAAAAAATCAAAAGGCGACAAAATTTACAAACTTCATATAGCAAGACACACATGACAAGATGATTGGTCTACTAGCTACACTCCTAAGTGTTATAAAACACTCTTTATGTTAAAAAATATATAAATATATATTTTTTATTGTTATAAAATTTTAAGAATTCATATTAATTTTTATGTAGATAATATGAAATAATTTTAAAAGAATAAAATTTCATATTATTTGATATCATTTATAATTTTTAAAATTCTAAAAAGTACTTAAAGTGAGAAGATAATTAAAAAAAGTTATATTTTTTATTTTAATAAAGACTGAATATTAAAAGCTAATAGTAAAAATATTACTTAATTGTTAATTCTTATAATTTTAGTAGGGGCAAACATCTATGTATTTATTTTTAAATATTAATTTATTTTCTTTTAAATTTAAAACAAAAATTTAAATTTTATAATAATTAAAGATTTTGAAATTTTGTATCATTTATTTTTTTTAAAGTTTCTTATAATCATAAATTTTTTTTATACTTATAATAATATTAATATTTACTAGTTTATTCATTAATTCAAATATTTTTTAAAATATTTTCTATTTTATCATATAATGAATTATTTTACATTATATTAGTCGAAATTATAATGTATGTTAATTTAATTTTTAAAATATCGAAAAAATTATTATACTTATTAAATTAATTATTTAATGTTACTTTAATATAAATTATTAAGTTTCTTAATTAAAAATTTTAGAAAATTTTTATGTATAATTTTTTTAACAAATTAATACATCATAAAAATAGTTAGTTTAGTCCTTATTAATATAATTGTTTTTTATATTTTTATATTTTTTAAAATTTATTTATTTATAATATCATTTTTTTATAATTTATAAGGAGAATGTATCTTTTAAGGATCGCTTATCCATGGACCATTAACATACATTTACTAAATAAAATTAAATAAAATATTAAAGCTAATAATAAATTAAAAAATTAAATAATTAAATATTGGATAGAGAAATTCCGTCATTAAATCTGTCCCTATGTTTGAGATTTAATTAGCTAGGAAAGTTCCGTCACTAAATCCATCGATATATTCTTAATTTAATTATTTAGGGAAGTTTCGTCGCTAAATCCATCGATATATTCTATATTTAATTAGCTATGAAAGTTCCGTCCCTAAAATCCGTCGCTATATCCCAGGATGTAATTTGCTAGGGAAGTTTGTCGCTAATATCCATTACTATATTTAGTATTTAATTAGCTAGGGAAATTCTGTCACTAAATCTGTCATTATATTTCGGGATGTACTTAGCTTGAGATTTTTCGTCGCTAAAATCCGTCGTTATGTTACGGATATAATTAGCTAGGGAATTCCATCACTGAATCCATCACTAGGTTTCAGATGTAATTGGCTAAGGAATTCTATCACTAAATCCGTCGCTAAATTTTGGATTTATTAGCTATGGAAATTCTGTCTCCAAAATGTATTGCTATATTCAGAATTTTATAGCTAAGAAAGATTCGTCGCTAAATCTGTGCTAAATTCCATGCTTTTCATGAGTGGAATTTACAAAAATATTAACTCGCTAATCTGTCGCTAAATTTCTCACTTTTATTGAGCAGAATTTATGAAAATATTTTGACACTAATCCATTGCTAATCCATTGCTAAATTCCTAGCTTTTCTTGAATGGAATTAAAGAAAAATATTTCGTCGCTAATCGGTCATAATCCGTTGCAAATTTTTATTTCAATGAAAAATCATATATTCCTTGCTATTACCAAGCTAATCTCTCGCAATTTAGCTAGTGATTGATCCCTAGCTAAAATTCACTAAGTAAATGAACATTTTCTTGTAGTTTAGAAAGATATACTTATAGATATATTTATAAATAGACAAATAGATAGATAGATAGATAGATAGGAAGATAAGCAAATATGCAGATAGGCATATAGACAGATAGGTCAATAGACAAATAGTCAAATAGATAGAAAGATATATAGATAGATAAATAGATAGATGGTAGAAAAAAGATAGATAGATAGATAGGTAAACAAATAAATAGATAGACGGATAGACAAATAAACAGATAAATAGATGGGCAGATAGATAGATAGATAGATCGACAGATAGACAAATAGATAGATAGACAGACTGACAGACAGATAGATAAATATATAGATAGATAGATAAATAAATAAATAGATAGATAGAAAGATAGACAGACAGATCGATCGATCGATAGATAAGCAAATATACAAATAGACAGACAGACAGATAGATAGATAGATAGATAGATAGATAGACAGATAAATAGATATACATATAGATAAATATACAAATATACATATAGAGAGATAGAGTGATAGAGAGATAGATATATAAACATATAAAGAGATAGACAGATAGAAAGATAGGTAGATAGATAGTTAGACAGATTGATAAATTTACAAATAGACACGTAGACATATATAATTATAGACAGATTTACATATAGGTAGATAGATA
>JAREIK010001345.1:165142-526535 GCA_029783825.1 Sapria himalayana
TCTATCTATCTCTATCTTATCTATCTATATCTATAATCTATCTATATATATATATATAATATATATATATATATATATATCTCTCTCTCTCTCTCTATCTATCTGTCTATCTATCCATCTATTTTTCTGTCTATCTGCCTATCTATATATCCGTCAATCTGTATATCTATCTATCTGTCTGTCTATCTGTCTATTTATTTTATTTATCGATATATCTATTGATCTATCTATATATGTTTGTTTGTCTATATATCTATCTATATATCTGTCTATTCTGTCTATTTTTCTAAATCATCTATATATCTATCTATCTATCTATCAGTCTGTATATCTATATATCTGCCTATCTGTCTATATGTTTATCTATAAATATTATAATATATAATATATAAATATATAAATATATATATATATATATATTAGTCTATCTGTCTAATTACCTATCTCTATTTATTTACCTCTATTTTTATATATCTTTCTCTTTCAATTTATCTAACTATATATATATAGTTATACACATATAATTAAACATAATTTGTATTTGTTATACATGTAATTATAAATATAG
Source organism: Sapria himalayana (assembly GCA_029783825.1). Lineage (NCBI taxonomy): Eukaryota > Viridiplantae > Streptophyta > Magnoliopsida > Malpighiales > Rafflesiaceae > Sapria > Sapria himalayana. The sequence goes on from JAREIK010001345.1 coordinate 165,711, forward strand.
TTACATGTGGTTATACATATAGATACATGTATAATTAAACTTTATATTATTCTGTAGGTATATTTTTTTTTATATAATTTTATATATCTATACCTATATTTATGTATAGGTATAGACATAGTAAAATACATTTTTGAATACTAATATTCACAATATATATTAAATATAAGTTGTAAATTATATATTTAAATATAGTTATGTATAAAGCTTTTATAGTAATCATATAATACGATACAATTATTTATAGTTTATATGTTATTATCATATATATATAACTATAAAATTTTTATATAGTTAAACATATAGTTATATATAAATATATTCATACAAATAGTTATACATAAATATATAAAGTTATAAATAAATATATAGATTTCATATATGTATACATACTTAATATATTTATATTAAATTATATGAGTGTTATATAGTGATACAATTATTTATATATTATATTAATATTTTATATAGTTATTCACTTCACAAATATCTAAAATATGGTCAGCAATGATGTTTAGAGAGAGTGAGAGAGAGAAGAAATACTATATATCTAACAATTTTCCACATGAGCAGGAAGTTAATTTGAATGACCATTTACTACTACTTCTATAGCGAAGAGATGTTCACTAAAGCATCATAAATTTCTCCATATATCTGCATGTCCATATATATATATATTGAAGAAAAATATGAAGATTAATATATGAAATAAAAAAAAGATGATATAAAAAAATAATACTCAATAATAATAATAAATAACTAAACTCATGCCTTTACATAATAAATAAAAATGATTGATAAAACTTTACATATCGAGTATTCCCATAAAAATAAAATAACTGAATAAAATAAATAAAAACTCACAATAATATAATATTATGAATAAAAATTATAAAATCACATTATCATTTATTAAATAAAATAAAAATTCACTTATAAATACAAAAGAAACTATAAATACTCTTTAATCTATATGAATCATCTCATCTTAGTATCTCAAGATAAAAAAATATAAAAATACAATATAATTCTCAATATTTTGAAATTTGTATTTTTATTTACAATTTATTAATGTTCTTTATAATTCATTTTTCTGTATTTTTATGATATTGTTACTATTTTTTTATTATATTGTATAGATGTTCTTGAAATTATTATAATTTATATTTATTTTATTAAGATATGAATAAAATTTTATTAATATATTTTCTGGACTAAAAAATAATTAGTAAATATGTATATCATATTTAACTATAAAAGAGTATCACATAAAAGAGTACTCACATATATTCACTAGTACTATAAATTACTTTTTCATTAATGATATATACATTTCCATAATACTACTCATATTTCTTATATTCTTTATTACTATTTATTGCAAGATACATCCGCCACAAATTTTGTGAAACTTAAACTTAGATTCAAGCTTGTAGGCTACAACTAATAGTTATGGTACTCAACTAATTACTACAACGTTCAACTAACAATTACTACTCATATTTATTAGTTTTTTAAATTGTTTAAAATAAACATATTACAGCACAGAAAAATTACAGTGTGTTAAAAGATGATGTTATTAACATGCAGGTTAAAGGGTTTCCTAACGAATGTTGTCACAAGGAGAATACTCTTGTATGACATGAAATTCAGCAACATTAAGAGATACCCAACTCTTCATAATCCACTGTTGTTAATGATATAAATTATAGTTAATATAAATTTGGTAGAAGTTGAATCGTTAGAGTAATAATAAACTATCATTGTTATAGCTAATCATAAATTGAAGTTGATAAAATATTTTTGGTAGAAAAAAATATTCGTGTTGCATGCATGTGGGGATTATAAACATTAAAATTTCTAAATATTATAATAGTTTTATTACCTCTATCTAAATCAAAAATGTGATAAATTTAAAATATTATACTTTTTTTATCTACATACCCTTCTCCCAAACTCAACCCAAAATTATTATTTGGCTCGTATATAGCTATAGGCTTCATGATTAGAATAGGTAAAATTCACATCCCACATCTGAACAACATGATAAATGATAGCACCATGGAAAACATATCCAACATCTATGAGGATCATACTCATATTTTTAGTGTTAGATTTTTCATCATCTTTTTACGATCAGTCTACCATGTTATTGGTTTTGGATTTTATTACCATGTTATTTGTTTTTAAAATATTATTCTTGATAGTAATTAGGTACAAAAAAGTTTGGTTCATATATTTTATACTATCTTAGCTTGAGTGTCCATGACACATTGCTATATGTTGATCTTATTTATTAGTATGAAATCATTATTTTAATATTACTAAACTTCTCAATTATTCCTTCTCAATTATTTTGATCCAAACCAACCTTCTCAATTATTTTAATATTAATAAACTATTTTCAATTTGACATGCTTACTTGCATGAATATCATGTGTTAGTATGTATGATTTCCATGTCTTGGCTTACATGAGTGATAGTATTGATTATGTGCTTACTATGTGTTCTTGAGCATTAATGCCAAGTGTTTGAAAGTGTGCTTGTTATATGATGATGTGTATACTTGCCAAGGATTAACTTGACATGTGTAAGCTATGTGTTGGCTTACTAAATGTTGCATCAAAAATTTAAAAACTTGGAATCTTGCCTATAAATAAGTGATTTGGGGTTCCTAGCACACAACACACATATCATGAGAACATTTCAAAGTGAATTAGAAACTCTCACTCAATTATTTTCAATTACATGTGTGAATATTATTGAGTTTTCTAGAAGTTGGTAGAATAGTTCAAACTGGTTCAATCGAGTATAATCAGTTTAATTTAATTTGACATGCTAAGCTATTTTTTTATTTATTTTATTTATTTTATTTTATTTTTGAATTCAATCATTCTCATTTTTGAATATTTTTTGTAGATATCAAGTCGGCATACCTAAATATATATACTAGTTATGTATAAAATACACATGCAAATTGATGTATACTATTTTTATAGATATCAAGTCCCATACCTAAGTATGTATACTAGTTATGATAAAATAACATGCATATTCATGTATAGTATTTTTGTAGATATCAAGTTGGCAAACCTAAGTATATATACTGTTAATATATTGTTTTTGTATACGGTTACCATCAAAATCCACCCAATGACAATGTATTATATCACAAATGCATGAAGCATGTATACGAATAAATTTATATATGAAATCCAAGCATACCATGGTGATTAAGAAGAGATCCAGAAAAAAAACAGAATAAAAATGCTTACTCTTCGATTAAGCATTCCAAGATAATTTATGAAGAATAAATGTATAAACATACCTCAAATCAATAACAAATTAAAACTTAAACCTCAAATTAATTTTTGTTGAATCGACGTCGAGAGATAGATGGTGGAATGAGGAGGAATTCAGTTTTGTTAGAGATGCGTCGGCGTCAAAAGAGAGAATGTATATTTTAGGAAAATATTTATATTTTAATTATTATAACATTAAATAAACAATATTATATATATATATAATACAAAAATAATCATTAATTTTTTACTATCAAAATTTTTTCAACAAATTAATCTGCGTGTAGCAAGGTACAAATGAAAAACAAATACCTTACAATTTTTTATTATAATATTTATTAAACAATAAATATATAAACAATAAAAAAATATGTTTTGCCTTAAAAAAATATCAAATATTTACAAAATTAAAAAACTACTTATAATACGCATAAATAAAAGATGATTTATCTTCTAGCTACTTGCCTAAAAGTTATAAAATACTCTTAATGTTAAAAAATATATAAAAAATTTTTATTTATGGTTATAAATATTTAAGAATTCATATAATTTTTACGAAGATAATATGAAATAATTTTAAATGCATAAAATTTCATATTATTTGATATTATTAATAATTTTTAAAATTCAAAAAATTACTTAAAGTGAGATGATAATTAAAAAAGTAATATTTATTACTTTAATAAAAACTTAATGTTAAAAGCTAATTGTAACATTATTACTCAATTGTTAATTTGTATAAATTTTAGTAGGATTAAACATCTATGTATTTATTATTATTATTATTTTATTTTCTTTTAACTTTATTGAACGAATTATATTTTTTTATATTTCAAGATTTTCAAAATTTGTATTTTTTTTTTAAAAAGTTTTCTATAATTAAAAAATTTTTTAATACTTATAATATATTAATATTTACTAGTTTATTCTCAATTCAGATATTTTTGAAAATATTTTCTATTTTATCATACAATGAATTAACTTTACATTTAAATTAGTAGAAATTTTAATGTATGTTAATTTAATTTTTAAATATCGAAAAAATAATTATACTTATTGAATTAATTTTTTAATGTTACTTTAATTTTAATTATTTAGTTTCTTAATTAAAAATTTTAGAAAAAGTTTTTGTATAATTTTTAAAAAATGAATACATCATAAAAATAGTTATTTTAGTTTTTATTAATATAAATTTTTTGTATTTTTATATATTTTAAATTAAATATTTATAATATTATTTTTTTTTAATAATTTTACAAGGAGAATGTACGTTTCGAGGATTGCTCATCTATAGACCAATAACATATATTTAATAACAAATTTATATAAAAAATTAAAACAAATAATAAGTAAAAAAAATTTATATAATTAAATATTGGCTAAGTAAATACCATCGCTAAATCCGTAGCTAAATTACAAATTTTATAAGCAAGAGAAATTGTCACTATATTACGGATATTTATTAGCTCGAGAAAATTTGTCGCTAAATATGTCGCTAAATTATAAATTTTATTAGCTTCGGAAATTTCATCCCTAAATTCGTCACTAATTTATGTTTTTATTTGCTTGGGATATTCGCTCGCTAAATCTATATCTAAAATATGGATTTTATTAGCTAGAGAAAATCTGTCGCTAAATCCGTAGCTAAATTACTGATTTTATTAGCTAGGGAAAATCCATCGCTAAATCCATAGCTAAATTAAGGATTTTATTAGCTAGAGAAAATCAGTCTTTAAATCCGTCGCTAAATCAAAGATTTCATTAGCCGGGGAAAATCCATCGCTAAATCAGTGGCTAAATCAATGGCTAAATCAAGGATTTTATTAGTAAGGAAAATCTATCGCTAAATCAATGATTTTATTAACAAAAGAAAATGCGTCACTAAATCAAGGATTTTATTATCAATGGGAAATCCGTTGCTAAATCCATCACTAAATCAAGGATTTTATTAGCAAGGAAAATCCGTCGCTAAAGCCATCGCTAAATTAATGATTTTATTTGCAAGAGTAAATCCATCACTAATCTACTGCTAAATCAAAGATTTTTTAGCAAGTGAAAAACCGTCGCTAGATCCATCACTAATTTCAGGCTTTTATTAGCGATGGATATTCCATCAAATCTATTGCTAAATCAAGGAGTTTAATAGCAAGAGAAAAATTCATCGCTAAATCCGTAGCTAAATCAAGGATTTTATTAGCAAGGGAAAATATGTCTCTAAAATTCGTCACTAAATCAAGGATTCATTAGTAAGGAAAAATCTATTGCTAAATCCGTCGCTAAATCAAGGATTTTATTACCAAGGGAAAATCTGTCGCTAAATCCATCGCTAAATCAATGATTTTATTAGCAAGGGAAAATCCGTCGCTAGATCCGTCGCAAATTTCAGGCTTTTTATTAGCGAGCGATGTTTCCATCGCTAAATCAACATAAGGATTTTATTAGCAAGGAAAAATCCGTCGCTAAATCAATAATTTTATTAGCAAAGAAAAATTCGTCGCTAAATCTGTCGCTAAATCAAGGATTTTATTAACAAGGGAAAATCCATCGCTAAAATCCATCGCTAAATCAAGGATCTTATTTGCAGGGGAAAATCCGTCGCTAGATCTATCGCTAATTTCAGGCTTTATTAGCGAGATGATATTCCATCGCAAATCTTCGGCAAATCAAGAATTTTATCGTAAGTGAAATTCTGTCGCTAAATTCGTCGCTACATCAAGGATTTAATTAGCTAGGAAAAATCCATCGATAATTTCATGCTTTTATTAGCGAGTGATATTATGTCGCAAAATCCTTCACTAAAATTACCGCATTTCTTGAGCAGAATTTATGAAAATTTTCTGTCGCTAATCCATTGTAAATCCATTGGTAATATCTCCACTATTCTTGAGCAGAATTTACGAAAATTTTCTGTCACTAATCCGTTGCAAAATCTATCGCTAAAATCCTTGTTTTCCTTTAGTGGGATTTACGAAAATTTTACGCGGCTAATCCGTCACTAAATCCCCCAATTTTATTAGCGGAATTTTGGAAAAATTTTCTCTCGCTAATCCGTCACTAATCTGTTGCTATTTTTTTTTCATAAAAAAAAAATCATCAATCCCTTACTATTCCTTTGCTAATCCCTTGTAAATTAGCAAGGGATTGATCCCTAGCTAAAAATTCCCAAGCTAAATCGATATTTTCTTGTGGTGTTACAAATAGACAAACAGACAAGATAGACATAGAGATAGAAAGATAAATAGATAAGAGATAGAAAGATACATAGACAGACATATAGAAATACAGATAGACAAATAGATAGATAAACCGATAGACAGACATATAAAAAAATAGATATATTGATAGATAGACAGACATATTGACATACAGATAGACAGACATTTTGACATACAGATTGACAGACAGACAGACAAATAGATAGACAGACATATATACAAAAATATTTATAGATTGATAGATAGATAGATAGATAAATAGATAGATAGATAGGTAGATAGACAGATATAAGCATAAAGACCGACAAATCGAGAGACAAATACACAGACAAATAGTAAGACATATAGATAGATAGTCAAACAGATAGATAGACAAATAGATAGAGTAATAGACTAACAGATAGATAAATAAATAGATAGATAACTATACAAATAATAGATAGATATACAGACAAATAGATAGATAGACAGATAGATATATAGATAGACAGATAGACAGATAGATAGACAGTCAGATAGGTAGACAAATAAACAGACAGATAGACAAACTAGATAGACAGATAGATAGACAATTAGAGTGACAGATAGACAGATAGATAAATTGACAGCTTGAAAGACAGATAGACAACACATAGAGTGACAAATAGACAAAACACATAGATAGATGGATAGATATACAAATAGATATACAGATAGATAGACAAATAAATTGATTGACAAATAGATAGATAGGTAGATAGATAGACAGACAGACAAATATAAAGATAGATAGATAGATATATAGATAGAAAGTGAGATAGACGGACATATAGATAGATAGACAAACAGATATATAGATAGATATACAGACATATAAACTGATAGTTACATAAATAGATAGACAAATAGATAGACAGATATATAGACAAATATTAAGACAAATTAATAAATAAATAGACAGATAAATATAGCAAACATATAGACAGATATTTAGACAGACAGATAGACATAGAGATAGACAGATAGATTGACAGATAGATATACTAACAGTTATACAGTCAGATAGATAGACAGATAGAAAGATAGATAGATAGATAGATAGATAGATAGACAGAAAAATATACAAACACACATATACATAGATAGTCATATAAATAGATAGATATATAAATAGATAGTCTGATAAATAGATAAATAAATAGAAAGAGAAAGAGGCAAACAGATAGACAAATAGATAGACAGATAGATAACCAAATAGTCAGACAGATAGAAAGATAGATAGACGAACAGATAGATTGACAAATAGAAAGATAGATATAAAGACATATATACAGACTGATAGATAGACATATAGATTGACATATAGACAAATAGATAGACATAGAGATAGAAATACAAATAGATAGACAGATAAATAGATAGACAGACAGATAGACAGACATACAAATAGACAGACAGATATATCGAAAGATAGTAAGATAGATTTATAAATAGATAGACAGACATATAGATAGATAAACCAATAGACAGAAGATAAACAGACAGATACACACTTAGAGAGACAAAGAGATAGATAGATAGATATATGGACAGACAATAGATGGACATATAGACATACAATAACAAACTGAAAGACAGTCATATAGACAAAAATATAGATAGCAAGGTTTTCAGACTCTGCCAGGGTATTGACCCGGGGAGGGGAGAGGATCAAAGGGTCAGAGGTTCAACTGGGTCAAACCGGGGATCAACTAGAGGGATAGACCCAGTCTATATATCAAATAAAAAAATATATTATTTCTTATATATAAAACTTAATTTTTATTGAGTAATAAATTAAAGAGATACATCTAATACACATTAAAAAGATACATTCAATACATAATCAAGTTCATACTTCATATAATAATAAAATTAGACAGTTAGCAAGTTACATTAGATTAGACATTGTCATATCCATCTCGAAGTAGTAAAGATAAATAGCTTGAACATCCACTACAAATATCACTAGCTCTGAATATATCCACTCCTAAATCGTTGTCATAAAAATTTTTAAAAATAACTCATTTAACTTAAAATAAATAAATACATATAATAAAATAAAATAACACAAATTTTAAAAATTACCTTGGGTGCCAACAATATTGAAAGTCTCAGTAGGCATAGGAACTGAATTATTTTGATTAATAATATTAAAAAAATCAATAAAATAAAAAGTTTAAAAATTGTGTAATTTTTTCAGAAAAGGTGCCGCATGATCAAAAAAAGAAAAAAAAATCAGATGGGTCAACCCAGTTGTCCCGGTGTCGGGTCAACCAGGATATCGGTTAACCGGCTGGTGGCCGGTTTTATCCTAGTTTTTTTGCTCTCCCTGGGGTTTTCGGTTCAACCGGCCGGTTCACGGCTCGGTCCTTGGTTTTTCCGGTCGGACCGGCCGGGCCGGTCCGAGTTTAACAACCATGATAGATAGACAATTAGGTGCAAAAACTAATAGACAAATAGATAGACATACAAATAGGCATATAGATAAACAAACACATAGACAGATAGATAGACAAACAAATATACAAACATATAGATAGATAGATAGATATATAGTTTGATAGATAGACAGAAATACAAACTGATAGACAAACAGATAAACAAACAAACAAACTTATAGATAGATAGATAAATATAAATATATGTATATAGATAGATAGACAGAAAGATACATAGACAGATAGGCAAAAAAAGAGAGATAGACAGACAGATAGTTAGATAGATGAACAAATAGATAAACAGAAAGATAGATAGATACATTGAAAGTAAGATATATAAACAAAAAGATAGGTAAATAGATAGATAGATAGACTGAAAAACACAGATTGAAAGACATACAAATAGATAGATATATAAACAGATATACAGATAGATAGACAGATAGAAACATAAATAGAGAGAGAGAGATACACATTTAGATATATGAATAGATAGACAGATAGACAGATAGTTAGTTAGATAGACAGATATATAGATAGATGGATGGATAACCAAATAGACAAACAAAAATACAGACAAAAAGATAGACAAATATATTGACAGACTATATATAGACAAATAATTAAATAGCCAATTAGACAAACATATAAACAGACAAATATATAGACAGATAGAATGATAGATAGAAAGACAACTAGATAGATAAACTGAGAGATAGCTAGATATATAATTGAAAAACATATAGACAGACAGATAGATAGAAAATAGAAAGTTAGACTGATTGAAAGACAAATAGATAAACAAATAAACAGACAGACAGATAGATAGACAGACACACATATAGGCAAATAAATAGACAGACAGACAAATAGATAGATATACAGATAGATAAATAGATAGATTTATTGACATATAGACAAATAGATAGACAAACAGATAGACAGATAGATAAAGAGATAGATATACAAATAGATAAATAGACTAATAGTCAAATAGATTGATAGACAGATAGATAAATAGATAGATATAAATAGAAAGACAGATAGACTATGAGACATCTAGACAGCTAGATAGATAGACAGAAAGATAGACATATAGACAAATAAAAAGACAGAAAGATAGATAGACAGATAAACAAATAATTTGATAGACAGATAGAGAGATAGATAGATAGTCACATAGATAGACATACATATAGACAGATAGATAATTGATAGATAGATAAACAGATAGATATACAAATAGATAGATAGATAGAAAAATAGATAGAAAAATAGAAAGAAACACATGTAGACACATAAATATACAAATTGATAGACATGCAGATAGATAGTCTTGCAGACAGACACATACAGATAAATAGTCAAAAATATAAACATACATATAGATAGATAAAAAGACAGACACAGTCAGAAAGATAGACAAATAGATAGACAGATAGATAGATGGACAGATAGACAAATAGGAAAATAGATATAAAGATAGATAGATAGATAGGTAGACAAATAGATAGACTGATAGATAGATAGAAAGATAGATAAGTGATAAAAATAGACAGACATAAAGATAGACAGATAAATAAATAGATAGATTGACAGACAAATAGATAGAGTAATAGATAGATAGATAGATAGATAGACAAAACTAGATTGATAGTCATGTAGATAGACAGGTAGATATATATGTAGATATAAATGTAGATAGATAGATAGACAGACATATAGACAGATAGATAGGCACAGAAATAGATAGACATATAGATGAACATTTAGATAGATAGATAGACCAAAAGTTAGATAGATAGATAGATAGATAGATAGATAGACAAATAGATAGACATACAAGTAGATAGACAAAGAGATAGATAGATAAATAGACAGATAAACAAAAAGAGAGACAAATAGTTATATAGATAGATGGACAGATAGATAGATAGACATATAAACATAAAAATAGACAAACTGATAGACAGTGAGATAGCCATAGAAATGGATAAACAATTTGGTGAGACAAACTAATAAATAGACAGATAGACAAAAAGATAGACAGATAGATAGACAGACATATAGATAGATAGATAGACAGACAAATCGATAGACATATAGATAGATAGATAGACAGATAGATAGTCATATAGACAGACAAAAATACAGAAGATAGACTGACAGATAGGATAGATAGACAGACAAATAGATAGATAGATATATAGATATATACATAGATAGATAAATAGACAGATAGATAGAAAGATACATAGATAGATAGTTAGATAGATAAAAAGAGAGATAAACAGATAGATAGTCAGACAGATCGACAAATAAATAAATAGACAAATAGACAAATAGATATAAAGTAAGATATAGATATATAGAAAGATAGACAATATATAGACATATAGATAGATAGATAGATATAATTACAGTAGACAGAGAGATAAATAGATTAACAGATAGATAGATAGATAGATAGATAGATAGATAGGTAGATATCGAGATAAACATACAAATAGATAAATTGATATTTAGAGAGATATAAGATAGATAGACAGAAATAAAGAAAGATAGATAGATAGACAGATATACATACAAAACTGATAAACTAATAGATAGATAGATAGATATGCAGATAGGTATATAGAAAAATAAACGTATAGATAGACAGATAGATAGACAGACAAATAGGTAGAGAGATAGATAGACAGACAAATCAATAGGCAGATAGACACTATTATAGACAGACATATATATTAACATGTAGACAGACAGATAGATAAATAGATAGATAGACAAACAGACAGATAGATAGACAGATAAATAGACAAAATAGATAGATACACAAACACAAAGAGAAATAGATATACAGCTAGATAGAAAGACATATATACACACAAATAGACAAACAGATAGAATAACATATAGACAGACAGATAGTCAAGTAGATAGACTGACAATACATATAGACAAGCATATAGTCTGATAGACAGAGAGATAGATACATAGATACACAGATAGATATACAGCTAGACAGATAGATAGATGGATAGACAACTAGACAGATAGATAGATATATAGATAGACAAATAAATAAATACGTAAATAGATAGATAGACATCTAGATAGACAGATAAATAGACACATAGATAGACAAACAAATATACAGACAAAAAGATATATAGATATATAGATAGATAAATAGATAGATAATTAGATAACCAAATAGACAAACATATAGATAGGTAGATATATAGACAGATATAATGATAGATGACATACATATAGATAGACATATAGACTGATAGATAGACAGACAAATAGACAAACATATAGATAAATAGACATACATATAGATAATAGAAAGATATACAGACATATTGATGGATAGATAGACAAACAAATAATCAAATAGATAGATAGATAGATAGATAGATAGACATATAGACATATAGACATATAGACAGACTGATATACAGACAAATAGAAAGATAGATATATAGATAGATAGATAGACACACACACACACACACACATATATATATGGATTAATAAATAGATAGATAAATAGATATATAGAGAGATAGACAAACATATAAATAGACTAAATGACAAATATATTGATAGATAGATAGATAGACAAATAGATAGACAAATAAAAAGATATTTTGATAGACAAATAGAGAGATTGATAGAGAGCCAGATAGATAGACAGAAAGACAAACATATAGACAAACCGAAAGTCAAACAAATAGACAAACAAAATGACAGATAGATAGTTAGATAGATAAATAGATAGATAGATAGATAAACAAACATATAGACAAATAGATAGATAGACAGATAGATAGATACACACACACACACACAAATAGATAGACGGATAGATAGACAAAAAGAGAGACGCATAGATAGATAGATAGACAAATCGATTGACAGATAGATAGATAGACAGAAAGACATACACATATATAGATAGATAGACAAATAGATAGACAGACATATATATAGATAGAAAGAAAGACACATAGTCAGGTAGATAGAAAAATAGAAAGATAGATAAAAAGGCATATAGACAGACATACAAATAGATAGATAGATAGATAGATAGATAGATAGATATATAGGCACACAAATAGATAGACAGATAATTTAGACAAATATAAAAAATAGATAGATTGATTGACAGGTAGACAGACCGACATTAAGACTAATAAATAGATAGATAGATAGATAGACAGATAGATAGACAAACAGATAGACAGATAGTCAAACAGATAGATACATAGATAGCTATATACATAGAAAGACATTAATAAATTGATTGAATGATAGATAGACACGTATATAGACATATATATAGACAGAAAGATAGATTGATTGATATATAGATAAACAGATAGACAGACATATAGGTCAGACAAATAGACAAATATATAGACAGACAGATATATATACATATAGATAGACGGCAAGAAAGATAGATAGACAAATAGACAGGCAGATAGACAGATAGAAAGAGAGACAAGTAGATAGACAGATAACCAAATAGATAGATAAACAAATAGATAAATAGATAGTCAAATAGATTCTCATGTTAAATATAGACACTAAAACATCATAATAGAGTTTTTAAATCTTATTGTTATAATTAAAAAAAAATAAGACACCTTTTAATCCATCAAGATTCTCATGTTAAAAAACAAATTGATTGAATGATAGATAGATTTGTATATCTAACAATAAGACACCTTTTAGCAAAGGTGTATTGGCTATATTTGGTAAAGAGAAAAATTGAGAACTTAGGGGTCATAGTAAACCTCACGATTCTCATGGTAATTTTTTTATTCATCATGGACGTAAACTTTTGATGTGGAAGTATCACTAAGCATTAGTATATAGCCTATTTGTCATGATATGTGTGAAGACCTCTTAATATTAAGTACTTCAAAGGTGTTATTAGAAGAGTAGAGACATAATTCTTTCTTTATATGATTCATACAAACAGCAAGCGAGCTATTTGTTGTTTAGTATATCACATTGGTGCATAATTACTTTCATAACTCCCTACACCCAAACTTATCTCTCATATCAAAAAAATAAAATCATCCAGAAATGAAGCAATAGGGCATACTTTTTGTTTGATACCCGACTAGAGTTCTTCAAACTAATGAGAGAGATGGAGATGGAATAACAAAAGCTATCATAGAAAGATACGTGCACGTAGTTTTGTGTTGAGTACGAATATTACTGAGCAATCACATGAGTTCTATCTGTATTGTATTACATGATCAGGATCAAATTAATGGAATGACTTACAGCTAAAAGGCACATACGTTCTGATAAATCTTTTTCTGATTGGCATCACTACCATGCGCGTTGCGGAGAGAGAAGTTGTCTTCCATAGGCCCCCTCAAGAATCGAAGCCCATTGGAGTTGGAGTATGATGAGGGTTTGTAGATAATGTGAGATAAACTACAGGGATGATAAATAGATAGCAGATGCAAAGCGAGTTGATTTTTAAGTTTAACTCTTAAAAAATCAACTAAACGGAAGTGGACACCGAGCCTCTTGGAGATGCTCTTAGGTGTATGTTAGAGTTGAAATCCATATATTTGTAAACTTCATTTTTTATACATATATGTATAAAAAATCAACTATATATAACTAAATAAACAATAAATATTTATATTTACATAATGACTCATTTTTCAATTCATTTATTTATAGATATATGTTAGAGTTGTATTGATGATAAATCTCTTTCTAATATATTTTCAAAATTTACATATATTTACATAAAGACTCATTTTTTTTCAATTCATTTTTATATACATAAAGACTCATTTTTCAATTTATTTTAGGATTTACATATAGTTATATATTTCTATACATCTATATTTATTACATATATATATATATATTTACATATATGTATAGATAGCTAAATAAATAATAAATAATTAAAATAGATAAAACTCATTTTTTTATTTATTATCAAAATATTTTCAACAAAGTTCATGTGTGTGTAGCAAGGTACAAATGAAAAACAAACACCTTACAATTTTTTATTATAAAATTAATTAAACAATAAATATATAAACAACTTCACAAAATTGATGTTTAGCTTTATAACTAGAAAAAAAAATCAAAAGGTGACAAAATTTACAAACTTCATATAGCAAGACACACATGACAAGATGATTGGTCTACTAGCTACACTCCTAAGTGTTATAAAACACTCTTTATGTTAAAAAATATATAAATATATATTTTTTATTGTTATAAAATTTTAAGAATTCATATTAATTTTTATGTAGATAATATGAAATAATTTTAAAAGAATAAAATTTCATATTATTTGATATCATTTATAATTTTTAAAATTCTAAAAAGTACTTAAAGTGAGAAGATAATTAAAAAAAGTTATATTTTTTATTTTAATAAAGACTGAATATTAAAAGCTAATAGTAAAAATATTACTTAATTGTTTAATTCTTATAAATTTTAGTAGGGGCAAACATCTATGTATTTATTTTTAAATATTAATTTATTTTCTTTTAAATTTAAAACAAAAATTTAAATTTTATAATAATTAAAGATTTTGAAATTTTGTATCATTTATTTTTTTTAAAGTTTCTTATAATCATAAATTTTTTTTATACTTATAATAATATTAATATTTACTAGTTTATTCATTAATTCAAATATTTTTTAAAATATTTTCTATTTTATCATATAATGAATTATTTTACATTTATATTAGTCGAAATTATAATGTATGTTAATTTAATTTTTAAAATATCGAAAAAAATTATTATACTTATTAAATTAATTATTTAATGTTACTTTAATATAAATTATTAAGTTTCTTAATTAAAAATTTTAGAAAATTTTTATGTATAATTTTTTTAACAAATTAATACATCATAAAAATAGTTAGTTTAGTCCTTATTAATATAATTGTTTTTTATATTTTTATATTTTTTAAAATTATTTATTTATAATATCATTTTTTTATAATTTATAAGGAGAATGTATCTTTTAAGGATCGCTTATCCATGGACCATTAACATACATTTAATAAATAAAATTAAATAAAATATTAAAGCTAATAATAAATTAAAAAAATTAAATAATTAAATATTGGATAGAGAAATTCCGTCATTAAATCTGTCCCTATGTTTGAGATTTAATTAGCTAGGAAAGTTCCGTCACTAAATCCATCGATATATTCTTAATTTAATTATTTAGGGAAGTTTCGTCGCTAAATCCATCGATATATTCTATATTTAATTAGCTATGAAAGTTCCGTCCCTAAAATCCGTCGCTATATCCAGGATGTAATTTGCTAGGGAAGTTTTGTCGCTAATATCCATTACTATATTTAGTATTTAATTAGCTAGGGAAATTCTGTCACTAAATCTGTCATTATATTTCGGGATGTAATTAGCTTGAGATTTTTCGTCGCTAAAATCCGTCGTTATGTTACGGATATAATTAGCTAGGGAATTCCATCACTGAAATCCATCACTATGTTTCAGATGTAATTGGCTAAGGAAATTCTATCACTAAATCCGTCGCTAAATTTTGGATTTATTAGCTATGGAAATTCTGTCTCCAAAATGTATTGCTATATTCAGAATTTTATTAGCTAAGAAAGATTCGTCGCTAAATCTGTTGCTAAATTCCATGCTTTTCATGAGTGGAATTTACAAAAATATTAACTCGCTAATCTGTCGCTAAATTTCTCACTTTTATTGAGCAGAATTTATGAAAATATTTTGACACTAATCCATTGCTAATCCATTGCTAAATTCCTAGCTTTTCTTGAATGGAATTTAAGAAAAATATTTCGTCGCTAATCGGTCATAATCCGTTGCAAATTTTTATTTCAATGAAAAATCATATATTCCTTGCTATTACCAAGCTAATCTCTCGCAATTTAGCTAGTGATTGATCCCTAGCTAAAATTCACTAAGTAAATGAACATTTTCTTGTAGTTTAGAAAGATATACTTATAGATATATTTATAAATAGACAAATAGATAGATAGATAGATAGATAGATAGGAAGATAAGCAAATATGCAGATAGGCATATAGACAGATAGGTCAATAGACAAATAGTCAAATAGATAGAAAGATATATAGATAGATAAATAGATAGACTGGTAGAAAAAAGATAGATAGATAGATAGGTAAACAAATAAATAGATAGACGGATAGACAAATAAACAGATAAATAGATGGGCAGATAGATAGATAGATAGATCGACAGATAGACAAATAGATAGATAGACAGACTGACAGACAGATAGATAAATATATAGATAGATAGATAAATAAATAAATAGATAGATAGAAAGATAGACAGACAGATCGATCGATCGATAGATAAGCAAATATACAAATAGACAGACAGACAGACAGATAGATAGATAGATAGATAGATAGACAGATAAATAGATATACATATAGATAAATATACAAATATACATATAGAGAGATAGAGTGATAGAGAGATAGATATATAAACATATAAAGAGATAGACAGATAGAAAGATAGGTAGATAGATAGTTAGACAGATTGATAAATTTACAAATAGACACGTAGACATATATAATTATAGACAGATTTACATATAGGTAGATAGATAGATAGATAGACAAATAGATAGATAGATTGGCAGATAGATAGATAGATAGATAGATATACATATAGAGAGATATACATATAGACATATAGATAGATATACATATAGACATATAGATAGATATACATATAGAGAGATAGACAGATAGACAGATAGACAGATATATAGATTGATAAAAAGATAGATATATATATAGGCAGATAGACAGATAGGCAAATAGATAGATAGACAGATAGAAAGATAGATAGATAGAAAGATAATCAGAAAGATAGATAGGCAAATAGATAGATAGATAGGTAGGTAGGTAGGTAGACAGATAGATAGATAGATAGATAGATAGATAGCTATATAGATAGATAGATAGATAGATAAATAAATAGACACATAGGCAAATAGGCAGATATATAGATATACAGATAAACAGATAGATAAATAGAGAGATATATTGATTGATTGATTGATTGATTGATTGATTGATTGACAGACAGAGAGATAGACAGATAGATAGAGAGAGATAGACATATAGACATATAGACATATAGAAAGAAATAAAGATAGATACATAGCTAGACTGATAGACAAAGATAGATAGACATATAGATAGATAGACAGATAGATATATAGGTAGTTACATAGATGGACACTAGGCACTAAGACACAAAGACATATAGATAGATAAACAGATAGACAAATAGACAGATAGACAAATAGATAGATAGATATATAGATAAACATATATTTATATATATATATATATACAAAAAGAAAAAATGATAAATAGACAGATAGATAGAAAGATATACGGGTATCTAGATAGATAAATAGATAAATAGATAGATAGATAAATAGAAAGATAGAGAGTTAAATAGATAGACAGACAGATAGATAGATAGATAGATAGATAGACAGATAGAAGATAGATATATAGAGAGTTGATAGATTGAAATATAATAGACAAATAGACATATAGACATATAAATATATAGATAGCTAAAGATATAGACAAATTTATAGATTGATAGTTAAATAGATAGAAAATTAGTTAGATAAGCATATTTGCAGATATGTAAATAGGTAGATAGCATGATAGATATATAGAAAGATAGACAAATATATAGATAAATGTACAGAAAGATAGATAGATAGATAGACTGATAGAAATATATATAAATAAACAGATAGACAGATGGATGGATGGATGGATGGATGGATGGATGGATGGATGGATGGATGGATGGATGGATGGATGGATGGATGGATGGATGGATGGATGGATGGATGGATGGATGGACAGATAGACATATAGATAGAATTACAAAAAGACAGATAAAAATATATACACACACACACACAGACAGACAAATAGTTAGATAGACATATAGACAGATAGTCAAATAGACATATTGACAAATAGAAAGATAGAAAGATAAATAGATGGACAAATAGAAAGATATAAAGATAGATAAATTGATAGATAGACATATAGATAAAAGACTGATAGACAGACAGATAGATAGATAGATAGATAGATAGATAGATAGACAGATAGATAAGAAAATAAACAGACATACACAAAGGAAAATAGACAAATAGATTGTTAGATAGATAGACATATAGCCAAATACATAGAAAGATAGAAATATAGATAGATATATAGACAGATAGACAAATGGATTGAAAGACAAACAAATAGATAGATAGATAGATTGATTGATTGATTGACAGATAGATAGATAAAAATATAGACATATAGCCAGATAGATAGATATACAAATTGAATAATATAATAATGATAGACAGATAGATAGATAGAAAGATATACAAATGAACACATAGACAAATAAACATACAGATAGATAGATAGATAGATACATAGATAGATAGACATAAAAATAGATTTATAGATAGACTGATATATAGATAGATAGTCAAATATGCAGATAAGCAAATATACAGATACGCAGATACATAGATATATAAATAGACAAATAGAAAGATAGATACATAGAAAGATAGACAGATATATAGAAAGGCAGAAAGATCGATAGAAAGCTAGATAGATATATATATATATATATAGACAGATAGAAAGAATGATAGATACGCAGATACACAGATAGGTAGATAGACTTATATACAAATAGACAGATAGACAGATATACAAATAAATTGATTGATTGATAGATATATAGAGAGATAAACAGAAAGATAGATAGATAGACAAACAAATTGATAAATAGATAGATAGAGAGATATATATATATATATATATAAAGTGATAAACATAAAGATAGATTGACTCATTGACATATTGATAGATTGACATACTGACAGATTTA
Organism: Sapria himalayana; assembly: GCA_029783825.1. Classification (NCBI taxonomy): domain Eukaryota; kingdom Viridiplantae; phylum Streptophyta; class Magnoliopsida; order Malpighiales; family Rafflesiaceae; genus Sapria; species Sapria himalayana. The sequence goes on from JAREIK010001345.1 coordinate 185,672, forward strand.
CTTAAATACTGATAGATGGATCAAATGATATTGGATAATCAGATAGACCAGAGAGAAAGATAGATAGATAGATAGATAGATAGATAGATAGATAGATAGATAGATATATAGATAGACTGATAGATAGATAGATAGATAGAAAAATAGATAGAAAAATAGACAGATAGATAGATAGATAGATAGATAGATAGACAGATATATATATATATATAGATAGACAGATAAATAAATTGACAGATTGAAAGATACACATAGACAGATAGGCAAATAGACAGATCGACAGATATATAGATAGATAGATAAGCAACTAGATAGATAGATCGATAGAGAGATATACAAATAGACAGATAGACCAATATACCGATAAACAGATAGACTGATAGACATATAGACATATAGAGAGATAAATAGATTGAAAGATAAGCACATAAATAGTTAGACAGATTGATAGTTTGATAGATATACACATATACATATAAATTTATTGACAGATTTATATATAGGCATTAGGATAGATATAAATATGGACATATAGACAAATAGTCAGATAGATCAATAGTCAGATAGATAAAAAGATAAATAGACAAATTGATTGATTGAAATATTGAAAGATAGAGACATAGACATATAGAGTTATTGAAATATTTTTAGAGAGGCAGAAACATAAATAGAAATATAGACAAATAGAAATTTAGTCAGATAGATAGACAGACAGACAGATAGATAGATAGATAGATAGATAGACATAAAAATAGATAGACAAATAGATAGATAGATAGATAGATAGACATAGAAATAGATAGACAAATAGATAGATAGATATATAGAAAGATAGATGAATATAAAAATAGATAGATAGACAGATATACAGATAGACAGATAGACAGATCGATCTATAGATAGATAGATAGATAGACAGATAAAGAGATATATAGATAGATAGATAGATAGATAGATATATAGAGGGATGGACAGACAGACATACAGATAGATAGATAGATAGATAGTCAGATTGATAGATTGACAGATACACAAATAGACAAAGAGACGGAGAGACAGATAAATAGATAGACAGATATACAATTAGATAGATAGACAAATTGACAGAAAGTCATATAGATAGATAGAAAAAAAAATAGATAGATAGTTAGATTGATAGGCAGATAGATAGATGACAGATAGATAGATAGATAAATAAATAAACAAATAGACATATAGACACAAAAATAGATAGGCAAATAGACATATCAAAAAATTTACAAATAGACAATTAATCAAATTGACAGATAGATCGATCGAAATATAGATAGATATACATATATACAGATAGATAGATAGGCAAATAGACAGATAGACATATACACATATAGGGAGATAGATAGATTGAAAGATAAGCACATAGATAGTTATAAACATCGATAGATTGACTGATAGACACATAGACATATATACTTAATGACAGATTTATATATAGTCAAAAAGATAGATATATAGTTGGATAGATAAACAAATAGCTAGATAGACAGATATATATATATATATATATATATATATATATATATATATATATATATATTAGATAGATAGATTAATAGATTGACATATAGAGACTTAGACATATTGACTAATTGATAGATTTATAGATAGGTAGAAAGATAGATAGATAGATAGATAGACAAATAGACAAATAATCAGATAGATAGATATATAGAAAGATAGATAAATAAATAAATAGACATATAGATATATAAACAGATAGACAAATAGACAGATAGACAAATAGACAGATAGACAGATAGACAGATAGATATATAGATAGATTGACAGATAGAAAGATAGAAAGATAGATAAGTAGATAGAAAGATAGACAGATAGACAGATAATTTTATATAGATAGATAGATAGATAAAAAGATAGATAAGTAGAAAGAAAGATAGACAGAAAGATAGACAAATATGCAGATACATAGATAGACAGATAAATAGATATACAAATAGACATATAGACAAATAGACAGTTAGATAGATAGATAGATAGATAGATAGATAAACAGATAGATAGATAGACATATAGATAGCTAGCTAGATATATAGATAGCTAAAGAGATTGATAGAGAAAAAAACAAATTGATAGATTGATAATTTGACAATTTGACACATAGATAGATAGACAAACAGACATACATACATACCAATAGATAGATATATAAATTGATATATAAATAGAATATAGAAAGATAGACAAATAGATAGATTGATATATTAACAGGTAGAAACAAAGAAAGATAAATAGATAGAAAGATAGATAAATATAAAGATAAATTGATGGACAAATAGATATTTTGATAGATTGATTGATTGATAGATTGATTGATTGATAGATAGATAGATAGATAGGTGTGTGTGTGTGTGTGTGTGTGTGTGTAGACAAATAGAAAGAATAGACAATTAGTCAGATAGATAGATTGATAGATAGACATATAGTCAGATTAATAGATAGACAAATTGATAGATAGACAGATATATAGATAGAAAGATAAATAGATTGACAGATAGAGAGATAGATAGATAGATAAACAGATAGACATATAGACATATAGATAGATAGATAGATAGATAGATAGATAACTAGATAGACAGATAGGCAGATATATAGATAAAATGATAATTAGATAGATAGATATACAGATTGAAGGATAGATAAATAGATCTATAGATAGACAGATATATATATATATAGACAGATAGATATAAAGACAGATAGATAGATAGACAAACATATAGATATATTGGCAGATAAATAGATAGATAGATAGATAGATAGATAGGCAGATAGATAGATAGACAGATTGACAAATTAACATATTGAAAGATATACAAATTGACAAGTAGATATGCAAATAGATTGATTGATTGATAGATAGACAGACAGATAGAAATATATAGAGATAGACAAATAAGCATATAGAAAGATAAATAAATAGATAGATTGATAGATAGACATACAGATAGATAGATAAATAGTCAAATAGATGGATAGACATATAGATAGATAAATATATAGATTGATAGATAAATAAATTGATAGATACACTTATAGATAAATAGACAGATATATAGATAGATAGATAGATAGATAGACAGATATATAGATATATAGATACACAGATAGGCAAATAGACAGATAGTCAAACATATAGACAAGCAGATTTATAGAAAGATAGCTAGAGAGATAGATAGATAGATAAATAGATTGATAGTCAGATAGACAGATAAATTGATATATATATACAAATAGACAGATAGATAGATAAACAGATAGAAAATAGACAAATACACTGATAGAAAGATAGATAGATAGATAAATAAATAAATAAACAGATTGATATAAAGTAGATAGAGAGATATATAGATAGACTAATAGACTGATAGGCAAAAAGATAGATAGGCACATAGACAAATAAATAGATATACATATAGACATATAGATAGATATAGAGATTGACAGATTGACAAATAGACCGATAGACATATAGAGAGATAGACATATCAAAAGATAGATAGATAGTTAGTAAGTTAGTTAGACAGATTGATATATTGACAGATTGACACATAGACATATAGACTTATAGAGAGATTTACATATAGGTAGAAATATAGATAGACATATAGACTTATAAAGAGATTTACATATAGGTAGAAATACAGATAGACATATAGACAGATAGTCAAATAGACACTTAGACAAATAGATTATTTGACAGATAGATTGGCTGATAAATAGATAGATAGATAGATAGCTGATGGACAGATAGATAGATAGTTGATGGATGGATGGATAGATAGATAGATAGACTGATAGGTAGATAGGTAGATAGACAGATATGCTGATAGATTGATATACTGATAGAAACATAGATATATAGATAGATAGATAGATAGATATGCAGATATACAGATAAGAATATAGATTGATATACTGATAGAAGATTGATATAATGATAGATAGAAATATAGATATATAGATATATAGATATATATAGATAGACAGACAGGTAGATAGATAGATAGATAGATAGATAGACAGAAAGATAGATAGATATATAGATAGATAGATACGTAGATAGAAAGATATATAAATTGACAAATAAATAGATACACACATAGACAAATAGACAGATCGATAGACAAATAGATAGATAGATAGCTAAAAAGATAGAACATATATAAACAAATACATAGATAGATAGACATTTAGACATATAGACAGATATATAGATATGTAGATAAATAGTTAGAATGATAGATAAATCAACAAATAGAAATATAGATAGATGAACAAATAGGCATATAGATAGATTGACAGATAGACACAAATACTAAGAGATAGATAGATAGATAGACATATAGACAAATAGCAAATTGATAGATAAATAGATAAAAGATAGACAAACTGCCAGATAGACAAAAGACTCATATTGTGAAGACGGATAGATAGATAGATCAAAACATTCACATATATATAAAGAGACGGATTGAAAGATATATAGATAGATTTATAGACAGACAGATAGAAAGAAAGAAAGATTGATTAAAATATAGATAGACTGATAGAAAGAGAGATAGGAAGATAGATTGATTGATTGATAGACATATAGATAGATAGACAGATAGATAGAATGACAGATATGCAGTTAGATAGATAGATAAAAAAATAGATAGATTGAAAGATAGACAGATAAATAATTATACATATAGACAGATAGATAGAGAGATTGATAGATAGATAGATAGATAGATAGATAGATAGATAGACATATACACATAGAGAGAAATAGATAGATTGAAAGATAAGCACGTAGATAGGTAGACAGATTAATAGATTGACATATAGGCACATATACATATAGAGTTATTAATATATTTCTATATAGGAAGAAAGACAGATATAAAGATAGATAGATAGACAAATAGTCAGATATACAGATAGATTGATTTATTTATTTATTTATTGACTAATAGAGACATAGACATAAGGATAGATAGATAGATAGACGGATAGAAAAATAAACAATTAGATAGATAGGCAGATAGACAAATAGACAAGTATACATATAGACATATAAACAAATAGATAGTTAAATAGATAGAGAGATAGACTAATAGATGTATAGAAAGATAGACAAATAGAAAGATAGATCGATAGATAGTTAAACAGATTGATATCTTGACAGATATACACATAGACATATAGACTTGTATATAGGTTTATAGATTGGTAGAAAGACAGATAGATAGATAGACATATAGTCAAATAAACAGATAGATTGATAAATAGATTGACATATAGATAGATAGGCAGATAGATAGATAGATAGATAGATAGAAAGACAGATATATAGATAGGCAAATACTTGAATAGGCAAATAGATAGATATACAAAGATACAGATAGATAGATAGACAGATAGACAGATAGACAGACACAATGATAGACAGACGGATTAATAGATAGATAAACAAAAAGATAGACAGACATAGAGATAGATATATAGATAAATAGATAAATTGAGAGATAGATAGAGAGATAGACATATAGATAGATTGACAGATTGACAAATTGATAAATTTACAAAATGATCGATAGACAGATCAGAGATAGATAGATAGACAAAGAGATAGAGAGACAAATATATATATATATATATATATATATATATATATATACAGATATACAAATAGATATATAGAGAGATAGATATATAAAACATAGAAATATAGATAGGTATAGAGATAAACAACTAAATAGGTACAAAATAGATAAATATATAGTGAGAATGACAATTAGACATATAGACAAATAAGCAGATAGATAATTAGACAAATAAACAAATAAACATTTAGATAGACAAATAGACAAATAAATAGATAGATAGATAGATAGAGAAACAGATATATATATATATATGGACATGCCGATAAATAAATAGATAAATAGATTGATAGAGAGATATACAGATAGATAGACAAACATACAGACAAAGACATATATAGATAGATTGAGAGATAGATAAATTGATAGACAGATAGATAATTAGACAAATAGATAGATAATAAAATAGATAGATTGACAGATAGACAGATACACAAATATATTATTAGACAGCTAGATAGATAGATAGAAGATAGATACATAGATAAATAGATAGACATATAGATAAATAGAAAGATAGACAAAGAGACACATATGCACATAAACACATATACAGATAGACGGATAGAAAAATAGATAGATCAACATATAGACAGATAAATAGATATACAGATAGGTAGATAGATAGATAGAAAGACAAATAAATAGATAGATCAGCAAATAGACACATATACTGATAGACAAATAGATAAATAAAAAATATAGATAGATAGATAGATAGATAGACAAATAAATAGAGAGATGGACAGATAGATAGACAGATAGTTAGTTAGTTAAATAGATAGATAAACAGATAGGCATATGCATAAATAGAAGGATAGATATTTAAATAAACACAAACAAATCATCAGATAGTCAGATAGCCAGAAAGACAGATACACAAATAGATAGATAGAGAGATAAATAGATAGATAAATAGATAGATAGATAGATAGAAATAAAAATAGACAAATTGATAAATATTTAGATATATAGACAGACAGATAAAAAAATAAATAGATTGATAGATGGATAGACAGACAGATCGATCGATAGATAGATAAATAGATAGATAGATAGAGAAATAGACAAATAAACAGATAAACATATCGTTAGATTGACAGATAGAAAAATAGATAGATAGATATATAGATAGATAAATAGAGAGATAGAAAGATATACAGATAGATAGATAGATAGATAGATACATAAATAAAAAGATAGATAGATAGATAGACTGATAGACAATTAGATAGAGAGACACACAGATAGATAGATAGATAGATAGATAAATAGATAAATAGATAGATAGATAGATAGACAGATAAACATATAGACATATACACAGATAGATAGATAGACAGATAGATAGATCATCAGATATACATATTACTAGATTGATAGATAGAAAGATAGGCAGTTAGATAGATAGAAAAATAGAAAGAAAGATATATAGAAATATAGACAACTAGATAGATAGAAAGTTACATATGTAGGAATATAGATAGATAGATAAATAGATAGACAGATAAATATATAGATAGATAGACAGATACACATATAGATAGATAGATAGGTAGGTAGACAAATATATAGTTAGATGGATAGATAGATAGATAGGTAGGTAGGTAGCAATATAAAGACAAATAGAACGCTAGATAAATAGATATATAGATATATAGATAGATAGACAGATAGATAGATAGATAAATAGATAAGCAGATACATAGATAAGTAGATAGATAGAAATACAAATAGACATATAGACAAATAGACAAATAGATAGATAGATCTATAGACAGATAGAGACATAAATAGATAGATAGATTGACCTATCAAGAGATTGATAGATATAGACTACTAGATAAAGAAACAGATAGTTAGATAGAAAGAAAGATAGATAGACAAAAAGACAGATAGATAAAATGACAGCTAGACAACTAGACAGATAGATAGATAAATATGAAGATAAACAGATAGACTGATTGACAGATAGACATATAAACAGATAGATAGATAAACAGATAGAAAGATAGACAGACAGATAGACAGACAAATAGATAGATAGATAGATAGATAGAATGATAAATAGATAGACAAATAGACAGATAGACAAATAGATAGATGTACAAAAAGACAAATAGGTAAAAAGATAGACAGACATATAGACAGACAGATATATATATATATATATATATACACATATAAATAGATAGACAAATAGACTGATAGACAAATAGGCATATAAAGAGATCGACTGATTAAAATATAAAAAGATAGACATTTACACATATATATTAATTGATAGATAAACACATAGACATATAGACTTATTGAAATATTTATAGATAGGCAGAAAGATAGATAGAAAGATAGGCAGATAAAAAAATAGTCAGATAGACACATAGACAGATAGCTATATAGAAAAATAAATAAATAGAAAGATATATAAGTATATAAACAAGTAGATAGATAGACAGATAGACATATAGTTAAATTGAAAGATAGACATATAGATAAATAAAAAGATAGACAGAAAGATGAATAGATAGATAGATAGTTACATAGATAGATAGAGAGATAGAAAGATACATAGCCACATAGATATACGGATAAATAGATAGATAGATATATAGACAAAAGACAATTCATAAGATATTCAGATAAATAGATAGATCGATAGACAGATAGATTGATATATAGATAGAACAATAGATAAATAGACAGACAGATAGATAGATAGATAGATAGATAGATAGATAGAGACAAATAGACAGATAGATAGACAGATAGATAGATTAACAGATACAAAGATATATAGATAGACAAATAGATAGATAAAAAAATAAGTTAGAAAGATAGATAGATATACAGATAGAGAGATAGACAGACAGATAAATAGACATAAAGATAGATAGATAGATAGATAGATAGATAGAAAAATAGATAGATAGACATATAGAATGATAGATAGGTAGACAGAAAGACAGACAGATAGATAGATAGACAGAAAGATAGATAGATAGATAGATAGATAGATAGACAGATAGACAGATATATAGATATATAGATAGACAGATAGACAGATAGTTAAACAAATAAATAAATAGATTGAAAACTAGATAGATAGATATAAAGATAAAAAAATATACAGATAGACAAATAGAAATTGAGATATATAGAATGATAGACAGAAAAGAATTTACTTAGATGGGTAGATAGATAGATAGACGGATAGACAGATAAACTTATAGACATATAAATAGATAGTTAGATACATAGATAGACATATAAATATATGGAAAGATATATAGATATACAAATAGATAGTGAGACAGATAAATAGATAGGTAAATATACAAAGAGATAGCTAAAAATCTAGATAGATAGATGGATAAATAGATAGGTAGATATGCAGATAGGCAGATAAACATAAATACAAATAGATGGATAGGCAGATAAACAATTAGATAGATAGATTGATATATAAATAGACTGATAAACAAACAAACAAACAAACAAATCGTAAGATAGACAAATAGACAGATAAATTGAGAGACAGAGAGATAGATAGATAGACAAATTGATAGATTGACAGAAAGATAGATAGACAGATTTACAGAAAGGTAGATAGATAGATATACTAATACACAGAGAGACAGGGTGATAGATAGATAGATAGGTAGACAAATAGACAAATAGATATATATATATATATAAAGATACACTGATAGATAGATAGATAGATAGATAGTTAAACACAATAATAGATAGATAGCCAGTTAGACAGATAGACAGATAGAAAGATAGACATATGGATAGATAGACAGATAACATAGACATATAGATAGTTAGATAGATAGATATATCGAAAGATAGAAAGATCTATATGGACATATAAGCAAATAGACAGATATACAGATAGATAGATTGATAGATTGACTTATTGATAGATTGATAGATAGACACATAGACATATAGACTTATTGATAGATTTATATTTAGGCAGAAAGACAGATAGAATGATAGGTAGATATAAAAATATTCAAATAGATTGATAGTTAGATAGACATGTAGACAATTAGATAGATATATTGACAGAAAGATAGATATATAGACAAATAGATAGACAAACAGACAGATTGATTGATTGATTGATCGATTGATTGATTGATCGATTGATTGATTGATAGAGATATAGATAGATAGATAGATAAATAGGCATATAGAGAGATAGATACATAGACAGACAGAGATAGAAAGATAAAAAATAAATTGACAGATAGAAAGATAAAAAATAAATTGACAGATAGACAAATAGACAAATACATAAATAGATAGTCTAATAAATAGATAGACAGATAAATAGTCAGACATATAGATATATATATATATATATAGTTAGAGAGATAGACAAAGAGATAGATTGATTGATTGATTGATAGATTGACTTTTTAATATTTCTCTTGCTAAATTAGCTAGTGAAAATTTCCTAGCTAAATTAGAAAGGTATTTTTCCCTTGCTAATTTACCAAGGGATTTTTTCCTAGCTATTTTAATTTAAAATATAATTTCATAATTTAATTTATTTTAAAATTTTTTAAAAATAATTTAATATTTTTATATCAAATTGATTAAAAATTGAAACTATAAATTATTTATAATAAACAAAAAATAAAATCATTTAATATCTTATTCAAATTCAATATTTTACATAATTGAAACAAAAAAATAACAAATTTTTATCTCATTTTATTGATCATTGTATCTACTGATTGTGCATAAAGTATAATATATCTATTCATTGACATTACTTTATCTCCCTCTGCTCCTCCGATCATTATTTTTCTTCTACGACAAAGTTGTCCTAGTCACGGCACGTAATATCTAGTGAAAAATCTCTTTACTTATAAAAGCTTTGTATGAGGAACAATACGCTACCAATTATGTATGAAATTTAAACCACTCAGTCAAATTAAAAAAAAGTTATGTTTTGATACATATATATTTTTATAGTTTATATGTAAATATATACTAGCATTTCACTCGTACATATATTACTGTAGTATATGTACATAAAAATAGTAGTATAATGTGTACTTATAAACTGCGTACAAATATACTCAGTATATATGTACATAAAATATTGTAGTATTATATGTACGTATATACTGACTTTAATCATACGTATATACCTCATTTGGTACTATTGCTGAATGCTCTTGCTGTCGCTCCTGTCGCTCCTGCCGCTGCTGCCATTGTCGCTGTCACTGCCAATACCACTGCTATTGTCGCTGCTGCCTATCCTACCTTCGGTGCCATCGTTGCCGCCACCGCCGCTAGCCGCTGCCATCGATGGCCACAGTGGCAGCTGCGGCCACTGCCCCCACTGCCGATGCTATAGCTGCACGCCGCAGCGGCTGCTGCCACCGCTGGCGCCACTTCTACCTCCACGCTGCCACCTCTACCACTGCTTCCGGTGCTGTCATTGCTTTAGGTGTGGCCATTGCTACCACCTCTGCTACAGATGCTTCCGGTACAGCCGTCGCCGCTACATCCGATGTTGCCGCTCCCACCTCTTCCGTTGCTGCCATCACTGTCGCCGCTACTACTGCCGCTGTAGCCCCCACTGCTGCCGCTACTGTCGCTTCCACTGCCACTACTTTCGCTAATACTGTTCCTAATAATATAATTTTACATACCTATAATAGGCTAAAACTCTACCCAAAAAATTTGGAGACACACAAACATTTTCACAGATATATAAAAATAGTTATTATAGACATGAACAAACACATATTAAAGTTTATTTTCATACAGCTTAAATTAAAATTTAATTAAATAATTTAATATTTTTATATTAAATTTAATAAACAAAAACATGGTGCATCATGTTTGTTAAAATATGTCTTCACTTATATATGCTTTGTATGGGAAACAATGCGGTACCATATCTATACGGAATTTAAACCACCAAATCAAATCAAAATAAATAAATAAAAATTATCTTTTGATAAATATATATTACTGTAGTAAATATGTACATATATAATAACATTTCACTCGTACATATATTACTGCAGTATATGTACATATAAACTATAGTATTAGGCATACATAAATACTATGTACATATATATACTCAGTATATATGTACATAAAATAATGTAGTATTATATGTACGTATATACTAATTATATAGTTATGAAATTACAGCATTTGTTGCTGTTGTAGCTGCTCCCATTGCCGCTGCCGCTCCTGCCGCTGCCGTTGCTACTCCTGCCACTACTGCTACCGCTACCACTTAGAGATGTCAAATGGGCTATGCCGGGCCGACCCACACTATTTTTTTAGAGCACGGCCGTGCTTTCGTGCTGGGCCAGGCACGGCATGGTACAGTAACCGTGTCGTGCCTGTCCCGGCACGGTTTATAAAAGTCATGCCCGATCGGGCCTAACCTGGCCGTACTGGCCAAACCAGGCCGTACGAGCCAGGTAAAAAATATATTTTTTAAAAAAAATTATAGTTTTAAATTTTAATTTAATTATATAATATATTAAATTATATATAAAATTATAGATAATGTATAATATAATAAATTTGTAAAATAAAAATTGTTTAAATTTTATTAAATTTTCAAAGTTTAAATTTTTTGTATAATTTAAAATAAAATTAGTTTATAATTTATTAGAATTAAATAATAGAGTTATAAATTTTTAAATGAAAAAATAAAACAAAAAAAATAAATAAATCAATAAATTTTGTTAAAAAATTAAAAAGTAAAAAAAACATAAGCAAACCAAATGAAAAATGACCAATCATCCATTAGATACCGAATGTCCGAACCAAACAAATTAAAGTTTCAAAGTAACGTATAAATAAAGCGTACAATCAATAAAAAACAAAACATCTGAATCAAAAAATAGTAGATCATCATCAATCGTCAATCGACATATCATGAGCATCATCAGCTGCAACATCAAGATCAGTAACTTATAGATCAAGATCATCAGCAATCAACTCCTCCACTTTTGCAATGGATGCGGTTGCAGTCCCTGTCCCAGTCCCAGCTCCAACACGATCATGGATGCTAAACCTCGAATCCTCCCAATTCTTCAAACAAGCCAAGGCCTCAACAATATTTGGACGTAATCTCAATCTTCTATCCGAAATCACGTTCACTACAACAAAAAAAGCAGACTCCGATGCTATGCTCTACACCGGAGGAGTCATAAGATCCCATGTCATCCTAGATAGCACGGGAAAGGTGGACTCATTAAAATTCTACCATTGTAATATATCACGATTCTTAGTATCAGAATGTGATAGGATTGAACAGCAACGGTATCTAAGTACCGAAAAAGCTCACTCCCATGTGATGGTCCACCCCTATGGTTCCCCCTCGCTAGCTGAATGTAAAAATCATCATCTCCGAACAATGTATCCATGTCCGTAATCACAGTCTCACTACTACCACCACCATACCTAGTATCGTAGTATGTGAATAGGTCAGTCAACCTCTCATGAATGAACCCTTCAGCTGGCTCTTCCAGGTTCATGCATGAGGAAATGTAAGTCAGGGTGTTTTCTACCCCTTCCACCTTAACCCTATGGTCCATGCATGCAGCGAGGCAATAAATAGATGGAACGGTGGACCAGTATTTCAAGTACTTGGTTTCCATCTCTGCAACCATATGGCTAAATGTCGGGTCAGCTCGATACTTCCTAAACATGCTACTAATGTTGCATATGCACCTGAGTGCAATGCAAGTCGTGGGTGTATAAACTGATGAACACATGTGTGTCGTGTCATAAAAAATCTTCCGGAACTTCATTAATGAAATTTATGAAGCCCAGTCAGTGTCGTCAATAATAAGTTCATCACTCTTACTATTGATATAGTCGGATATCACGTGTTCATATCCAACACATGATTCCAACATTAAGTACGTGTTATTCCAACGATGTCTCACAACCGATTGGAATTTCTTTTTCTTAAGATTCACAGACAAATAAAGACTACCAAACTCTTGTTGTCTGCGAGGAGTGTGAATATATTTTAATGCATTACATATTTTATCTAACGTGGGGGAGCACACCTTCATACCCGCTTGAACAATCAGGTTAATCACATGGCATATGCATCTAACATGAAAAATCTCTCTTAATGGTGCATCTCTAATATTCCTATCAAACCTATTAATCACTACTCCATTATTAGATGCGTTATCGAATGTGACACTAAAAATTTTATTTTGAATTTTATATTCCCTAAAGATTTTCATCATGCACTCAAAAATGGTCGGGCTATCATGAGGATGAAGAATCTCAGATGATCCTAAATTTTTTTTTATTCATAGTCCAGTTAGAATCTACATAGTGGCTGGTGAGCCATGCATAAGATGATTCATCGTGACTTGTCCAGATATCGGACGTCGCGGACACCACTCCACTATATGTCATAAATTTATTAATTATTTTTTGTTTTTATAACTTATATAATTTTAGTATGTCATTCCTAGATGTGGACCTAGGAATCCTACGATAAGCATGCTGAAAATATGTCTGCATTATACGCTCTACCCTTGGATCTTCCGAAAATCTGATCAGAAGACTCATCAATGAGTTAAGTCTGGCCATGTCGTCCCCACCCAACTCGCTAGAGTATATGAAGGGAGTAAACTTTGAGACTGAACTTGATCCAGTCTCAAAAAATACAGTGCCAAGTTGGGTTTGCCTAGGATCTAATGGACCATATTTTTTGGTGCATAATTCGGCATACCTCTTAAGGTGCCCAGTCCCAAACGAACTTTTACATGTTAAAAGTCTCATATAATATTTACATCGTGTCATTTCTTCTTCCTCACCCCCTAGCATTTTTTTATTTTATTATATTAAAATGAGTCCAAACTACATAATTCCTCCTAGTTTTTTGTTTTTGAGAAGTTTAGGTTGAGACGACTGAATAAACCAATGTTTCAACAGCCTCAAACCTCTGTGTAATATTTTCATTTTCTAAATTTAAATATGTTTCATTAGTATTTATCATTTTTAGGATTTTTGTTAAACATGACACTTATTTAGAGACTAGGTGATAGATTTTAAATTTATTTATTTTAGGTCTAGAGAGAGAGACTAAAGAGAGTGAGAGAGAGAAAGTAAAAAAACTTAAAATAAATTACCCAGTAAAGCAAACAGGTTAATCACGTGCACGGTCCACCATAGTCTAGCTCAAAATTCAAAACCCAAGTTGAGATTCCCGAAAAGCCAAGCCAAATGACGAAACCCCGACTTCCCGACACCCAAGAGAGATGAGCAAGATTTTTGAGAGAGAAAATATGAGATTTGAGAGAATAAATGTTTTTGAAAAACCTAGATGTTATAGAGAGGGGGTGGATTTTATAGATTAAAGAAAATAATTTTTTTTAAAAAAAGTCATTTTTTTTTATTTTTTTTACTTTTTAGGGGGCGGAATCATGAGGGCCATTAGATTTTGCCCCCTAGCCATTATAGGTGAGATCCAACGGCAATAATTTAAATTTTTTTTTGCCCGTTAGGTAGGGGGGAAGAGATCGGGTCGGGTCAGGTCGGGGGACCGCGGGTCATGTCTGATTGGACCCGACCCACTGTCTTATTTGCGGGAAGGGGAACTAGAAGCTTGGTTTGGCATTGGCCCGAGTGTCCCGAGTCACAATGAACCCACCATGACCCGTGACTCGTGAGGGTGTGAGACTACGGGTTTGGGATGTCAGGCTGGGTGTGAATGGTGACCCCGATCGTACCTATGGGTTGTGCCACGTGCCACCGAACCGTGCAGGGTCAGGCACGACATGAGGCCTAGTTGACCTAGGCATGGCACGGCATGGGTTGTGCCTTACTCGGGCACGGGATATTCCCTTGCCAAGCCTGCCCAAGCATGGCCGAACCATGTCGTGCCTCATGCGGGGCCGGGCCGGCCCGGCCCGGTTGACATATTTACTACCACTACCACTACAGCTATCACTGCCAATACTGCTGCCGCTGCCCCTACAACTACCGCTACCACTGCCGATGCTGCCGCCGCTGCTGCCGCTGACATCACTACTATTGCTACTGCTGGTGCTGCCGCCACCGCTAGTTCTACTACTGTCACAATCGCTTTTGCTACTGCTGCCGCCACTCTCACTTCCGCGGTGGCCTCTGCCATCACTACCATCACTGTCACTGCTGCCGCTGCTAAAAATAGGCTTTTACATGCCTATAATAAGCTAAAAATCTACCCAAAAAATTCAGAGACACAAAAACATATTCACAGATATATAAAAACAAATATTATGAACAAACACAAATTAAATTTGATTGTCTTACAGCTTCAACAAAAATCTAAAAGATGTCAAGCATTTATGTTTAGAGAGAGAATGAAAAAATAAAATGTTGTTTGAATAATAAAGATGAGATAAGCTAGACCTCTTTTTGATAAAGCTGAAATCAGTAAATATGGGACTCATGCATTGGAAGGACCATAGTAATGTCTGAATGCTTTGAATCATGATTCTTTCTTTTATCTCATATAATGTATCCTGCAAATATTCATAACTAGGTTAATCAGAAAAGCAAAGAACAAAACCAAAATAAAAAAATTTGAAACCTACAAAAAAATATCATAATTATTTGCTACACATAGACAAAAATAAATAACATTTTAGAAATAATTATCATACTCAATCATCCTCATAATTTGTAGGGAATGCTAGCCTCTCCTACGAGGTTTCACAGCTAGATCTCGGAATGCTATCTGTTGCATACATGCCGCTAACTGTGACTCCATATAGGATATATGTTGTTGCACTACAATCTAAATTCCTTTCATCTCATCATTCATTTCGTTAATTTCTTGAATTTCTTCCATCAAATTAGTATACTGCTCATCCTTCTATTTTTTAATTTCATATATATCTTCCTTCAAATGAGATATCTGCTCATCCTTCATTTTCATTTCGGTCTTCATAATTACAATACGTTCATTTTTTTACATTGCTTGTTGTTCGACTGCCTCATCCACTATTGCTAACACATATGAATTAGAAGCATGACTATTACAACAAAATGTCACTCCCTTCGAGCTGATTCCGTACACTCGCTACTTCTTACGACCTCCTATGGTCCCAAAATAAATAGGATCATAGTCACTT
Organism: Sapria himalayana; assembly: GCA_029783825.1. Lineage (NCBI taxonomy): Eukaryota > Viridiplantae > Streptophyta > Magnoliopsida > Malpighiales > Rafflesiaceae > Sapria > Sapria himalayana. The sequence continues at coordinate 202,533 of JAREIK010001345.1, forward strand.
GGTTGATGATCCATAGAACCATCAACTTGTTGATGAGCAGCTGTCACACGTTCCTCCATTAGATCCTGAGATAAAATAGAGAAAAAAACAATTCTAGATATACACAAATAAAATAAATATTTTGCATTTCAAACAATTTTAAAAATTTATTGTAGTATTATAAAATCTTATTAATATAACAAGTTCTTATAGCAATCATCTGAGACTTATTGTCAACAAACTGACCATCCACTTTTTCACATGCATCTTTCTAAAAATCTTATAAAAATTTGGATCTCGACCCAATCCTCCATCCTAGAATTTGTTTTTATTAAGTCATTAAAAAACAAATGATCAAGAAATTTAACAAAATTAATAAAGTCAAGCAGAGATTTGATTTATTAGACTATTAGGGCAACCACTAAATATATAAAAGTTTAAAATTTTAAAATTATACCATATCTCGAGCATGCTCAGTACTCGAATTTGACCCTCTCGTGTGTCGACAAATTCTTGTACCTAGTCCAGCTACCTCACTTCATCAATTTTTCCTAGGAATATCTCATTATTTCTTCACATCTGGCTCCACCCAATACTTAAGCCACTCGGGCCAGTCATTCTCAGATATAAAATCAGGCCTTTCTTTCATATTCTTCAATTTATGGACAAAATAAGAATATCATTGAGCAACTTTGATCTCCCATAATGACTTTATCTTTCTATCAAATTTGGGCACTCATGTACACTGATTCTATATATAGAAAAATCACAAAAGAATTTATATTAACAATAAGAACGTAATTATTTACTGCTTGAATAATAACTAACATAATAGTTAAGTAATTTGATTATTATTTTTCAATGTTTTTGTTTTGTTATTTTTACCTGAAAGTCATTAAAATATGACTCCTTTGTCGATTCTAAAACTTTCTTCCAGGAGAATGCTATAGAATCAACCATTTTATTGAAAGACTTTGTAAATATAGTCAAACACTTATGAGATAGAATAAAACTATACAAATAAATAAATAAATAAATAACATAAAAAACAAGAAAATCATAACAATATAAAAAAACCACTGACAGTAACATCAAAATTTTTTTTTCAGATCATTTTTGCATATTTCTTTTACCTCTCATCCACAATCTCAATTTCTAACTTTGCACTGACTGTAGATTAAGGCATAGCATTTGATGATATCATTGGTATTATAAATGGGGGAACAATCGGTGTAAATTTGGGGTACAAGATAGAGATAGATCAAAAGTGTGTGTGGGAAGCACAATCGGTAGTGGACTTATATCTGATAAAGGTGATAGTCGAGGTCTCAATGTTGGTGATGGTGATAGAAATAAAGATGGTGATTGTGATGTTAAAGTCTGGATATGGTGGCTATGAGATTGTAATGATTCTACAACATGATGTAACATACTAGATGAATTTGGTTCATTTCTGTATCCACGTCCACCTCCACCACGGCCACGTCCTTTAGGCGCCATCTGTTGTACAAAATAAAACAAAGAACAAAAATTAGAGATATGATGAACACGCATGCATTTTCGAATAAAACACACCGATAGATTTCAACAAAATATAAAATGTCTTCGATAGTTTAAATTTATAATAAAATTATAACAATTTAATTATCGGCATCATTGTCATCCTCCAATGGATCTTCTGATATTTCGTCTGATTCTGATAGAAGTTCGAACTCATCTTCAGATAAAAATAGGTCATCTTCAATTTCTATTGTGTCACCATTTGAGTCACATAAATTTTCCCGATCTTCATCTACATTCAAAGGTTCAATATTATTTATGTCATCTTCCTGGAAATTCAGTGCAATTTCTAAGTCTGCACTTCTTTGTTGTGATGTTGATACTTCAAATTTTGATCGAGCTTTGATCTTGCAAATTGCCCACCAATCTTTCTTTTCAAGAGATAAACTCAGATATGTACAATAATATACCTGAGCAGCTTGAACTACCATAATAAATGACTCATATCGATTATAACTGTATTTATGATTAACACGGTTATAATATGTACATCCACCAGCTTATAATCTGAATAAATCTTTGTACCACATTTGGTGTAGGATCAAATCACTCGCACTTAAATAATACAATCCTGTTATTTTCGAGTCCTGGATACTACAATTCAATAACTTCTTTGTGTTGACCATAATAATCAATCTCATCTGCATTATATCCTACATATTTAATGCATACACCACTATTCATTGTTATTTTAAAAGAACCATGCATAATTGTGTGAAATTTATATCCATTAACAAAATATCAAGGATAGGTTGTCACATATTTAAATGAGGCTTTACTTAGATTCTGAATAAAAATAATTGAATCTTCATTTGAAGGATCAATTGCCTGTGACATAAATTAAAAAATTGATATTAACAAATCAAAGTTAATAATAAAATAAATAATTTAAAAATTTAAAACTTAATAATTCTCACCTAATTTTTGAAACAATTCGCAAATTCAGTTTCTAAATATAATCGACATCATTGCTGGAAATTGCTGGTTGCCTATATTTTTACTATTCAACATAAATACTACACAAATATAAAAAGAAAGAAAAATATATATCAATTTTTAATAATTCCTATTAAAGATAAAATTAAACTATGATTAAATCTGCAACCATTTTGTGTATACATACTCAATGTATGGTACAACCTTCTCACAATTAAGTAAAACATAGCTTTGGGTTGCTTTGTACTCTTCATCTATCATACATCTTTTCATTGCTCTTCCAAATACTCTTTCAGGGTGCTTGAAGATAGATAATTTGTCCACAGAATCATCTTCAACATCACATGACCTTCATAATTCCGCCGCACATTTCTATTCTTTGTATTGACATGATCCTCAAAATAATAAGAACAAAATGATGATGTTTCTTCTACTTAATATACATTGCAAATTGAACCTTCAACTTTTGGCTTGTTTCTAACATTCAATTTCAACTTGCGAAGATACCCTACAACCACAATGTTAGGTTTCAATTTGATTATATTATAATATTACATAAAGTATGAAATAATAAATCACAACAAATTATATGTATTTACCTCTCAAAAGGATACATCCACCTGAATTGCACTGGCCTTGTAATCCTTGCTTAATATCCCAAATGGACCTGCAAATGCTCCATTGAGTCAAAAAAACTCGGTGGGAATATCCATTCAAGCTTACAAATAATAAGTGGAATGTCATTCTCTAGCCTCACCATGGCATTTATTTTGATTATGGTTACAGTTAGCTGTTTGAAAAAACAAACTAAGTTTTGTAAGGACCTTCCAAACAATTAATGGAAGTAATTCACAAAATGAAATTAGATTTAATCTCTGCATAAATACATGATAGTCATGAATTTTCATTCCAAATAACTTAAGATTCTTCATATCCACGCATCTACCCATATATGACACATGTCCATTAGGGAATTTTAAATTTTTAACCCATTCACACAATATTTGTCTTGCTTTCTTATCATTCAGCTCTTGTCTTAATTTTAAAGTGTCGTTTTGTTTTTCCATCTACATTAAGAATGGTGATGAAAACATTGTCAAAAGTATTATTTTCAATATGTAGTACATCTAAGTTATGACGAATTAAATTAGACTTCCAATAGGGCAAGTCTAAAAATATACTATGTTTCCTCCAGCCAAATAATTTACCTATTGGTCCATTACTTCCAGTAGCATCCTTTTCAGTTACCTTCTTCAATCCCAAACTATGAATCTCTGTAATAATATCATCTCCTGAATGAACTAATGGTGCAACTATCATCACAGTTTTATTTTTCCGAAATTTTGTTCTATTTCTTCAAAATAGATGATTCATAGGTAGAAACTTACAATGGTTATCAAACCATGACTGTTTACCACTAAATTTGAGGGTAAATGCATCATAATTTGTCATGCAATACGGGCATGTGAATCGTCCTACAGTACTCCAGCCATACAACATTAAATATGCAGGAAAGTTACTTACTATCCACATAAGAGCTATCCCCATAATGAAAATTTGCTTCTTTGAGATATCAAATGTATTCACATCATCATCCCATAAATGATTTAACTCTGAAATAGAAGACTATAAAAAAATATCCAGCATGTCTTTCGGATTATTTGGCCCTGGAACCAATATTGACAAAACATATATTGTTCCTTAATACACAACTATGGAGGCAAGTTATAAGGCGTCACTATCACTGACCATGTTGAATACTATTGCCCAAATTGTCCAAATGGCTGAAATCAATCAATGCAAAGACCTAATCTCACATTTCGACTTTCAGCTACAAAATCTTGATGTATATAATTAAAATGCTTCCAAGCAGGTGAATCTGATGGATGACGCATTACCCCTTCTTCAACCTCATGCTCGGAATGCCACCTCATATCATTTGCTGTAGCATTTGATGCATATAGTCTTTGTAGTTGATGAATTAATGGAAAATAATACATCTTCTTAAAGACAACATTCAATTTTTATCACGTATTTATAACACGGGGTGTCTTCCAAAATCGAGGATGGTCACAAAACTTACAGTTAATTAAATCACTATCACCACCCCAATATAACATGCATCCATTTAAACAACAATCAATTTTTTCCACTGGTAGACCCATTCCTCGTAGTAACTTCTTAGTGTTGTAAAAGTTGTTAGTGATCAAATTATTATCTGGAACAATCTCATTCATCAGTTCTGTTACTTGATCAAATAATTTCTCAGACATATGATTTTCTAACATAATGCTCATTAATCGAGCCAGAAGTGACCATTGTGAATGTGTTTTACAACCAGGCCACAACTTTTTATCTACAGCTTTAAGCATTTAATAAAATTTCTGAGCTTCAGGATTAGGTAGTTCATCCACGTAATCCATATTGAAGTTAGCACCAGGAGCTTCCGTGATCATTCTATGGTATGTGTTTGATGATTCTTCACCGCAAGCAAATGATTCAATACCCTCATTTTGGTCAATATTTAGAGTCATTGTACTTTCCCCAAGATAAATCCAAACAAAATAATTTGACACAAAGCCATATTTAGCCAAATGATATCTTATAGTGGTTGCATCACAAAAAGGATTATTCTGACATTTGTGATGATTACATGGTCACTTAATTTTTTTTCCATCCATCAATCTTGATTGACTAAATGCAAAATTGATGAAAGTTTCAAGCCTTGTGAAAAAATCTTTATTCAAAAATCCATTAATAACCCTTTTGTACATCCATTGATGATATGAGCTCATTTTGCTATATTTTATTTACAAAAAACAATGCACAGTCATTATTATACATAAACCATTCTATTACTTCAAAATATACAAATAATTAAATAAAATAACTTACAAATGAATATTTAAAAATTAAGTATCATGAATATCGAGGCAATGTGTTTGCAGAATCTACATTAATAGATAAAGCAATTTTTAGCACGATAAAGATTAATAGATATCATAGTAATACTAGATAAAGGGTGCAAAGTATGATAATGCACAAGAAAGGAAAGCAGAAAAAATGACATTTAATGTTTGAAGGAGGAGAGGGAGGGAGAGAGAGAGAGAGAGAGATATGGTGGGGAGAGAGTGAGGGGCAGAGAAATGGGAAGATGGGGGGAGAGAGAGAGGGAGAGAGAAGGAGAGAGAGAGAGAGAGAGAGAGAGAGAGAGAATGAGAGAGAGAGAGAGAGAGAGAGAAGGAGAGAGAGAGGGGGGGAGAGAGGAGGGAGAGGACTGGTGAAAGGGAGAGAGAGGGAAAGAAAGAGAGAGGAAGGGAGATTGAGAGGAAGGGAGAGAGAGGGGGGAGGGAGATAGAGGGGGGAGAGAGAGAGAGAGAGAGAACAAGCAAGAAAGGAGAGTGAGAAAGAAAATAACAAGAGAGAGTGTGACACAAAGAAAAAGAGGAATATAGTGACAGGAAGAATTAGAGAGGGAGAGAGAGAGACACACAGAGAGTGCAGTGTTAGAATGAAATATTATATAGAAGAAAATAAAATTTTTTCTGTATAAACCTATCAAATATTACATCTTTTGTCATACATAAGTTCATATTTGAACCTGAGGCCCAAGGGCTGGGATTAGGTAAGTGTACGACCCTTATTTGTATTATACCAGATATGAGCCTGATCAATGAACACTCACATTCTACGTGCTTACATATTGTTGATATTATATCTTATACCATTTAATTTTAAATTAATTCAACAAATTAACATTATCCCAAATATAATAATATGTTAGGATACATATAATAATGTAGTTATAAATAGTTACATATAGTTAAACATATAATTATATATAGATATATGCATACAAGTAGTTATAAGTAAATATAAATAAATGTATACAAAGTTATAAATAATTATATAGATTTACATATATGTATACATATATGTATGCATAATTAAAAATAAAGTTATATTTATTTATAGAGTTATTTATAGTTATAAAAATATTTATATATGGTTAAACACATATAGTTAAACATTGTGTTGTATGTTTTTATACATATAATTATAAATATTGTTACATGCAGTTATAGATATAGTTACACGTATAGTTAAACTTATATTATACATATATGGATATATATTTGTTCATATAATTTTATATATTTATACATGTAGTTATGTATAGGTATGGATATACTAAAATACATTTTTTATACTAATATATAAAAATGTATATTAAATATATGTTGTTAATTATATATTTAAATATAGGTTATACATTAATAATATTAAATTATGTATAGTTATATGTTATTATATATATAATATATATAGTTATAAAAACTTATATATTGTTAAACATATATATATATATATATATATATATATATATATATATATATATTCATATGAGTAGGTATATTTAGTTATACATAAATATATACAAAGTTATAAACAAGTATATAGATTTACATATATGTATACATATATGTATTAATAGTTAAAAATATAGTTATATTTAATTATATTAAGTTTTATTTAGTTTTACAAATATATATATATATATATATATATATAGTTATACACGTATAATTAAATATGATGTTGTATGTTATTATATATCTAATTATAAATATAGTTACATGTAATTATACATATAGTTACAAGTATAGTTAAACTTATATTCATACATGTATGTATATATATTTGTTCATATAATTTTATATATTTATACATATAGTTATGTATAGGTATGGTTATACTAAAATATATTTTTTATACTAATATATAAAAATGTATATTAAATATATGTTAATTATATATTTAAATATAGGTTATACATTAATAATATAAAATTATGTATAGTTATATGTTATTATACATATAATATATATAGTTATAAAAAATTATATATCATTAAACATTTAGTTATATATATATTCATATGAGTATTTATATTTAGTTATACATAAATATATACAAAGTTATAAACAAGTATATAGATTTACATATATGTATACATATATGTATAAATAGTTAAAAATATAGTTATATTTAATTATATTAAGTTTTATTTAGTTTTACTAATATTTATATATAGTTATACACGTATAATTAAATATGATGTTGTATGTTATTATATATCTAATTATAAATATAGTTACATGTAATTATACATATAGTTACACGTATAGTTAAACTTATATTCATACATGTATGTATATATATTTGTTCATATAATTTTATATATTTATACATATAGTTATGTATAGGTATGGTTATACTAAAATATATTTTTTATACTAATATATAAAAATGTATATTAAATATATGTTAATTATATATTTAAATATAGGTTATACATTAATAATATAAAATTATGTATAGTTATATGTTATTATACATATAATATATATAGTTATGAAAAATTATATATCATTAAACATTTGGTTATATATATATATATATATATTCATATGAGTAGTTATATTTAGTTATACATAAATATATACAAAGTTATAAACAAGTAAATAGATTTACATATATCTATACATATATGTATAAATAGTTAAAAATATAGTTATATTTAATTATATAAAGTTTTATTTAGTTTTAAAAATATTTATATATAATTATACACATAATTAAACATAATATGGTATGTTGTTATAAATGTAATTATTAATATAATTACATGTGGTTATACAATATAATTCACTTATAAATACAAAAATTATAAAATTATAAATGTTTAATTTTATAAAATATTAATAATTATTAATATAATTATTATGAATAAAAATTATAAAATGACATAATCAATTATTAAATAAAATAAAAATTCACTTATAAATACAAAAAAAAGAAACTATAAATACTCTTAATCTATATGAATCATCGCATCCTAGTATCTCAAGATAAAAAAAATATAAAAATACAATATAATTCTCAATAGTTTTGAAATTTTTATTTTTATTTACAACTTATTAATGTTCTTTATAATTCATTTTGTTGTATTTTTATGATATGTTACTATTTTTTTTATTATATTGTATTGATGTTATTGAAATTATATTAATTTATATTTATTTTATTAAAATATCAAATAATATTTAATAATATATGTTATGGACTAAAAATTAATTAGTAAATATGTTTATATCATATTAAACTATAAAAGAGTACTCACATAAAAGAGTGCTCACATATATTTGCTAGTACTATAAATTAATGTTTCATTAATGATACATACATTTCCATAATACTTCTCATATTTTCTTATATTCTTTATTACAAGATACACCTGCCACAAATTTTGTGAAACATCAAACTTAGATTCAAGCTTGTAGGTTACAATTAATAGTTATGGTACTCAACTAATAAATAAAACGTTCAACTAATAATTACTACTCATATTTATTAGTTTTTTAAATTGTTTAAAATAAACATATTGCAGCACAAAAAAATTGTGTGTTAAAAGATGATGTTATTAACATGGCAAGATAAAGGATGTCATAACGAATGTTTTCTTAAGGAGAATACTCTTGTATGGCATGAAATTCATCAATGTTACAGAGATACCCAAACTCTTCATAATCCACAGTTGTTAATGGTATATATTATAGTTAATATAAATTTGGTAAATGTTTGAATTGTTAGAGTAATAATAAACTACATTGTTATAACTAATATGATAAATTGAAGTTCATAAAACATTTTTTAGTAAAAAAAATTCTATTGTGTTGCATGACATTGTGGGAATTATAAATATTAAAATTTTCTAAATATTTTTAATAATTTTATATCTTCTATCTAAATCAAAAATATTATAGATTTAAAATATTATACTTTTTTTATCTACCTATCCTTCTCCCAAACTCAACCCAAAATTATCTATCCCTTGCTATTCCCTAGCTAATCCCTTTCAATTTAGCTATGGATTGATCCCTAGCTAAAATTCCCTAGTTAAATCGACATTTTCTTATAGTGATAGGATATTTATCAAAATATTATAATATAACAAGAGGCAAAAATAGTATTGAATATTATTGAAATCATTGAGAATGTATCAATAATATTGATGATATCTGATATATTCAAGCTACTTCAAACTTTTTCAAATTATATCAAATATAATCTATTTCTATAAAAGTGTCTATGTTATTTTAGAAAAATATTAGTTGTCTTTGAATCAATATCATCAGATAATATTGAAAAGAATTGTATATTGTTAAATATTATTATCTATCTTCTAAAAATTGTATTCCATTAAAAAGCATGTTTGATAACTAATGTGTGTCGACTCTCTTTGGTACACATTGAGTATTTTCGAACATTATCAAGAAGAAAATACACAAACAATATGGAAAATATAACATATGGATAAGTATTGAAATTTGTTAAGTATCATCTAATATCTTTATAAATCTCAAAATTATTAATAATGGATATACATCAATCAAAATAGAATCATTGTTTAAACAAAATTTTCACATAATTATAAATATTAAGAAAAATTAGTAGAACATCCATTGAAAGACATTAGAAATCATTTATTTTCATGAAGAAATTATTTGTGATGATTATTTATGAAAACATAGTGTGCCTCATGGTATAAAAAGTGAAAAATTGTGATTAGGGTCTTGTAATATATATATATAATATGTGGGTGTGTAGGAAGCTCGAATATCAATAACTAGCATTGAAATATGACCTAATCCCAAAACTAGTTGGGTTTATTATATGATTTCAAATTTATAAATATAATGTATAAATAATTTTTCTATTTTTATTAACCTTTACTATTTCAGAGTGGAATTAAATAAATAAGAATTAAATAAATAAAGAGTGGAATCAAATTATATTTAGAACTGTGTGCAATTGGGGACCTGGATTCAAATTGGGCAGGGGCACTTGGCAGGTTAGTGATGGTATAGTGAAAATGATCTTCTAAATAACCCCAGACCTATTAATTTTCAACAAGTGAGACTTGACTCTGTAATATGATCCTCTATATATTTGTCTACAAAAATTACATTGAAAAGTATCATTTCTTCCTCCTTTTTCTTTATCCAATTTCGCATCTTTCGTGACATACGCACATATTTAAGCATTAAAATCAACATCTTGAATATTCTGTTGATAACTTGAAGACTCATAATTACAACTCATTATATTGTATAATTCGGCATTGGAAAAAAATTATTTATTTAAAATAATCTATATTATTTCAAAACCCAATTATTCTAATTTTTTCTTCCATCGATACAATTAGACTATTTTCATTATATTTTGCATATTTACATATTACATTCATTCAAAATAAATTATATAACCAAAACTATTATACTTACATATTACATACTACAAAAAACATGTACATTTATATTCTTGCATATTCAAAATAAATTAAATATTGCATATTTATACATTTATATATATTCAAAATAAATTATTTTTGTACATTTATATAAATGTACAAAAATCATGTACATTGATACAAACCCACCCCCCCCCCCCCCCCCCCCCATTTTACTCCTTCAAAAATCTCGAAGCGAAGACAACCTATATGTTACCTTTTCAAAATCCACCCACAATCAGCATCGTCAGCCACTCGACGTCATCGACTAGTCAAGTTGTTGGAGTGACGCCAAGTGGCCGACGATGCTGATTGCGAGTGGATTTCAAAAGGTAACATATAGGTTATCTTTGTGGGGGGGGATAATATTTAAATATGAATATATAAATGTGCATGATTTTTGTAGTATGCAATATATAATATGTGCAATATATAAATATGCAATATGTAAGATTAATACTTTTGGTTATATAATTTATTTTGAATGAATGAATGTAATATGTAAATATGTAAAATATAATGAAAATAGTCTAATTGTACCGATAGAGAAAAAAATTAGAATTGGGTTTTGAAATAATATAGATTATTTTAAATACATACTTTTTTATGCATAATACAATACAATGAGTTGTAATTCTGAGCCTTCAAGCAATCAACATAATATTCAAGATGTTGATGTTAATGCTTCATTATGGATGCATGTTATGAAAGATACGAAATTGGATAAAGGAAAAGGAGGAAGAGATATTACTTTTAAATACAATTTTTATAGACAAATATATAGAGGATCATATTATAGAGTCAAAGCTCACTTGTTAAAAATTAAAGGGGCTGGGATTACATCTTGTACTAAAGTAACAAATCAAAATTTAGTTGAGATCTGAAGGGTGATGGAGGAATCTGAACAAATGATGAAATATTCTCAAACAAGTTCCATTACTCACATTAAGTGTTGGAGATTCTATTTTTGAGAATTTTTCTTCTAGTGCTAGTGCAATTGATCTAAAAAAGAGAAAGTAGCCTATATGATCAATTGAAAATGCAGTCAATATGGGTGCACGTGAAATAGTTGACAATGAGATAGCTAGGATGTTTTACACTAGGGTATTATTTTTTTCATTTACTAGAAATCCTTATTATGCTCGTGCCTTTAAAAGTGCAAGTCAACTTCCAGATTATCTCCAACCAAGCAATAATGCATTAAGAACAATATTATTGTAGAAGGAAAAGTGTAATATTGAGAATCAATTAGAACCGATCAAGAAGACTTGGAATGAGAAAGAAGTGAGCATTTGGAGTGATTGAATGTCAGATTCTCAAAGAAAACCACTTATTAACATCATTATAGTCTCCGAAAGCAGACATATATTTTTGAAAGAAATTAATTGTGAAGGGTAGACTAAGGATAAATATTTTATAGCTGATTTGTTGATTAATATTATTCAAGAGATTGGTCCACAAAAGGTAGTTCAAGTTATAACTGATAATGCTGTAGCTTGCAAAGTAGCATGACACATTGTGGAAGCAAAGTTTTGGCATATCTTTTGGACCCCATGTGTGGTTCATACTATCAATCTTGCTTTGAAGAATATTTGTGCACCAACAACACACCAGAGATATGATGATGTGATGGAACAATGAGGTTGAATCGCACAAGTTTCAAGTAATATCTTTTTCATAAATAATTTCACTATAAATCATGCAATGAGATTATCAGCATTTAATAATCAATGCAAGTTGAAGTTAGTTTCAGTGGTCGATATACGTTTTGCTTCAACTATTTTTATGCTTAAATGATGTAAGACAATAAAAAGAGGCTTGAAGCAATTAGTGATAAGTGAAAGATGAAAATTATATTAAAAAGATGATTTAGTGAAAGCTAAAAAAGTAATGGATAAAATCCTAAATGACGACTTTTGAATGTATGTGAATTATATCCCCAGCTTTACAACTCTCATTTATGAGATGCTTCGATTAGCTAACACTGACAAACCTTGCATTCACAATATTTATGAGTAGTGGGATATGATGATCGAAAAAGTGAAGAAAATCATTTATAAGAAAAAACATAAAGGCTTCACAGGTAATTCAAGGTAAAATTGTGATTTATTAGTCTATTATTTAAGTTTTGATTGAAAATTTTTAATTTTTAATTAAATTTGAACTTATATGAATTGTTGTGTAATTTTACTTGTACGTTTTTTTATATTGTGAATAAAATTTTGGTGGAAAGATGAAATATAAACCACACACGAATACATTCCTTAGCTCATTCCTTAAATCCAAGGTAATCTTAAGAGTTTAAATTATAGGTTTTGATAATTTTAATATAAATGATATTCTATGATGTTTAATTTTTTATAATTAATGTTATAACTCAACTTACAGGCATTATAATCAACAATTACTTGATGAGTCTCATGATCATGTTCCACAACATAGAGATTTAGAAATTGTAAGAGAAAATAAAATATTTTGAGAGATATTTTTCTAATGAAAGTGAAAGGAGGCAATAAAATGACGAGTATGCTATATTTTTGGTATTTTTGGAAGATTTTTTAGTAGTGATTCCAACAATAAAATGTGGTACATGAGTCATATTAAATGGTGGGTTATTCATAGAACATGTGCACCAATGCTTCAATTTATAGTATTAAAATTTCTAGGATAACCTTGTTCATCTCATGTTGTGAAAAAAATTAGAGCAGATATAATTTTATTCACTCCATGAATAGAAACAAGTTAATACCACAAAGAGCTGAACACATGGTTTATGTTCATAATAATCTCTGACTTCTGTTATGAAAATCTCTAAACTATAATGAAGGTGAATCTAAAATATGAGACATTAGAGATAATAGTTTTGACTCAATGGATATTGAGAATGCTGGAATTGCTGAGATTATAGATCTTTCTTTTGATGAACCTGAACTAAAAGCCATTTTATTTGATTCAGAAGGAAATTCTAATTTTTTGTTTTAATATTTCTTATGTTAGTGTTTGAATATTTGTAAAAACAATATTTGAGCATTTTTTTGTTTATCTAAATTTCTTTTTAAGGATAATATTTGTATTTATTTTTTTTATCATGTCGTATCCTAGTTGTATCTTAGTTTTTTGAAATTTGTCAAGTCCCCGTATCCTAGTTTTTTGAAATTTTTCGTGTTCCCATATCCTGCTGTATCATATCCACGTGTTTGTATTCATGTTCGTGCTTCTTAGACTACTACCATACCTAGTGTTATAGTATGTAAACAATTCAATCAACTTCTCCTTAATAAACCATTCAGGTTGGTATTACTAGTTTATGCAAGAGGATACGTATGTCAAAATATTATTTACCCCTTCCTGCTTAACTCTAGGATCCATGCAGGAAGTCAAATAATAAAAAGATAAAATGGTAGACCATTACTTTAAGTACTTGGTTTCCATCTCAAGAATCATATCACTAAATATTGAATAATCTCTAACTTTCTAAATATGCTACTAATATTGCATATGGATCTGAGTATAATACAAGTCATATAAATATAAATTAAAGAACACATGTTTATGTAGTCATGAAAAATATTCAAGAATTTTATAATGGGATTCCTATATCCCAATCAGTGTTGTCAATAATAAATTCGTCACTTTTACTAATAAATTTATCGGATATCACATGACTCCAACATCAAGTAAATGTAATTCTAATAATGTCTCACATCGGTTTGAAATTTCTTCTACTTTAAACCTACAGACAAATAAAAACTATCAAACTCCTATTGTCTGCTAGGCATCCTAAGATATTTTAATGAGTTACTTATTTTTTCTAAAACAAAGAAAACAATATTTATCCCTACTTGCACTATGAGATTAATAATGCGATACATACATCTAACGTAAAAAATCTCTCTTAAAGGTCCACCTCTAATGATTCTAACAAATATGTTAATGACTTTTCAATTGTTAGATGCGTTATCGAATATATTACTAAATATTTAATTTTGAATATTGTATTCTTCAAAGATTCTCATTCTGCACACATATATGACCACGTCATCATGATGATGAAGAATCTCCGATAACCATAAAATTATTTGATTTAGTTTCATTTTGAATCTACATAGTAGATGGTAAGATATATATAAGATCAATCATCATGACTAATCCAGATCAATATTTTTAAAAAAAAAATAATCGAGGCACGCCTTGAAGCATGCCTCGGGGGTAAGCATGCAGATAACACCTTGAGGCAAGTGAAAAAAAGGCTACGCACAAGATAGGCATAAGCCTTCTTCTATGAAACATATCTAGGCATGCTTTGAATGTGTATTTCATGGCTTGAAGAAGGAAGCATACGCCTATGAGGTGTTATTAAAAAAATTTAAAAAAAAAACATATTTCCGTAATGCCGAAACAGTGCCGATCATCTTTTCCGACACTGCTAAACAATTTCGATGCCGAAGCTGGTATTATCTTCACTCTCAAGTGTTTTTTTAACACTCCCCAATCAAAAATTTCCACATGCTGATGCCAACACCAAACTCAAAAATTTTAACAGTCCACATCTCAATATTTTTGTCACTACTCCATAAATATATTTTTAATTTTTTAAATAGAAAATTACACATTTAAAGTTGTACATAATTTAATATAATTATACATAGTATATATTGTTGTAAATTTAGTTACATATAATTGTATTGAGTTACATATACTCATCCAACTTAATATAAATAATAATATGTATTTTTTAACATATAGTTATATATGTTAAAACTTAAATTATAGATATAATATATATAATAATAAATATGTATACATAAAGTTAATTAGTTATATATAGTTATACATATAATTATAAATAGTTGTATATAATTAAACATATATGTATTCAAATAATTATACATATAATACATATAGATATGAAAATAGTTTCATATTAATATATATAATTAAAAATAGTTATATCTAATTAAATATGTGGTTATGTATAGTATAAAAAATAATTATATATAGATAGATAGTTTTGTATATATTTAATATATAGTCATATATGTAGCTAAAATATAGATAAACAATTCAAATAATATATGAACAAAATAGTATCATCTCAAAAAATATATATAAATACTCATATACGTTTGAAATTATAATCAATACGTTGATATTTTATAAGTTTATTTTTTGATTAATATTTCTTAACGTTGTATATATTAGTATTTATAATATTTCTTGGGTTTTTTTAGATTTAAACCAATTAAATTCTAATTTTAAATTT
The DNA here is from genome assembly GCA_029783825.1 of Sapria himalayana. Taxonomy (NCBI): domain Eukaryota; kingdom Viridiplantae; phylum Streptophyta; class Magnoliopsida; order Malpighiales; family Rafflesiaceae; genus Sapria; species Sapria himalayana. The sequence continues at coordinate 218,624 of JAREIK010001345.1, forward strand.
AAAATTCCATTTTATTATGTCTTTTTATTTTTTAGTTAATTTTATTGTTATATAAAAATGTGAATAATTATATATTATTATGCAAATAAATCAAGAAAAGATTTTATGTAAAAATATGTTATTGAAATTTTTGGGGAGCAGCATTTGAGATGTAAATTTTGCAATCAAAGATACAGGGGAAGAATGAATAAGCTTAAGGATCACTTAGGTGGAACTCATCATGATATGAAATTATGCCCCAGGGTTAGTGAAGATGTTAGATTTGGGTGTAAAGAGGCATTCGCCAATTATAAAGATCATAAAATTAAAAGAAATGAATTGATACAAAAAATTAATGACTCCAACTTCAATGAATAAAAGTGTCTTATCTAAAACAAAAGGTGTCTTAGAAAGTGGGAGTGGGAGTGAGAGTGAGGTGAGCCTTGGATAATCTGGCTCCAAAAAATTAATATGGCTCCAACTTCAATAAATGAAAGTGTCTTGTCCAACTTCAATGAAACTTATTCCTCGGGGACCCATGGATACATTTACCACATCACAAACTCATCAAAATACATTAAATTCAAGATAGAAGCAAAAAAATAAATAAATAAAGTATTTTGAAAAATTAATAGGTTTATTTATACAAAAGGTTTCACATTCAATACTTTAAATGATCCTTATTGAATTCCTATGATTGATGTTATTGCAAAATTTGAGCACATATTTAAGCATGCATCTATGCACAGATTAAAGACATAGATTCTTAAAGAAGAGGTGAATGATTTAAGTATCATTATAAAAGATCACAAAAAAACTTGGAAATAATATGATGTTCAAATATGTCAAATGGTTAGACAGATAGAAGAATAGGGTGTATTATCAATTTTTTGGTGAATAGTTTTGCTGACACTTGATTTATGAAATCAATTGATACTTCTAATACAAAAAAATGAGGAATTGATGTTCAAATATCTTGATGAAGTGATTAAAAAAATTGGGAAAAATAAATATGCGCAAGTTATCACTGATAATTCTTCTAATTATGTGAATGCTAGAATGAGACTTATGAAAAAAATGAAAAGATTGTTATGAATTCCTTATGCTGCACATTATTTTGATTTGATGTTGGAAGATATTAGAAAGTTAAATGTTCATGATACTACACTTGTTCGAGCTAGGCAAGTAGTGAAGTTCATATATGGTCAGAGTTGAGTTATTAGCTTGATGAGAATATTTGGAAAAAATCATGAACTTCTTCATCTAACTACATGGTTTGCTACTTCATTTCTTACTCTTCAAAGCCATTAGGAAAAAAAAGCAAGGTCTTATAGTAATATTCTCAGAAAATTAGTATTCAAGAAAATGAGTTAAAAATGTAGAAAATGTGCAAGTTCGAAATATAGTATTATTTAATTCAAAATTTTGGCCAGATGTTATTTTTTGCATTAAGCCCATTGTTCCATTAGATAGTGTCTGAGAGAGGTTGATTCAAGGGAAAGACCAACCATAGGTTATATTTATGAGCTAATGGATTCTGCAAAGGAGAAAACTACTTTTAATTATGAGGGAGTGGATAAAAAATTTAGGCAATTTTGGAGAAAATTGATGCAAGATAGACTCTACAACTTCATCAACCTTTACATGCAGTAGATTACAATGTTAATTCTCAATTACATTATAAAGAAAAGTTCTCTAATATTATTGAAGTTAGAAATGCAATTATTTTAATGTATCGATAGAATATTGGATTATCAAGAACATTTAAAAGCTAACATTTAGTTGGACTCATTTGATCAAGAAATTGATGAATTTGGGATTCATATTACAATTAATTATCGAACATTAAGAAGTCCTACAAGTTAGTGGATACATTTTAGGGATACAGCACCAAAATTGCAAAAGGGTGCTATTCGAGTCATTTGCCTTACTTGTAGTGCTTCAGGATATGAAAGAAATTTAAAGTATATTTGAATCGATAATATCTTTATTTTTTTGTAAATTTTTATACATATATTTATATTTAAATATTAAAGAACTTTATTTTAATTTAACATAATTTTTTTATTTCATTATTTGCAGATACATACAAAAAAAGATATAGACATGAACATCAAATGTTGAATACTCTAGTGTGTGTAAGTTATAACACTATATTGAGAAAATGAAGTCTACAAATGAAACAAAATATTGATCTAATTTTGATAGATGAGATTGATTCGACTGATGAGTGGATTGTGGAGAAAGATCACCTCCTCCGTCTTGATCTTTGTTGGCTTCAAGACAATGAGTTATTCAATATTGATGTTATTAGAATTGTGTCATCCAACTCCCAACAAACTCAAGAATTATCGGATCAAATAATTTCTTCATATTTCTATAAAAAGAAACTTAATGAAGTACCAAGTAAGTACAAAAAAATTAAAATCATAAATTTGATTAAATTTAATTATAAAACTTATAATATTTATACCTAATTATTAATTTATTTTTTTATTAGGAACAATTGGAGTCAAAGATAGAAAAAGAATTCAATTTTACACCAATTAATGAAGATGAAGATTTAGATGAAATGAGGATACATGATAATTGATATTTTCCTACTTTTAATACATTGGATGAAGATGATGATACCCTTGAAGAAAAAAATTAAAATCGAAGAAATTTACTTTAGTTCTTATTTTATAATATTGTTATGGATTTTTGTGAAAATAGTAAACTAGCTTTGGTGGAAGATCCTTTTACTACAAAGATTGGGGATTTTTGATTTCAAGAAATATCATCACACAAAGTATCAAATAAAAAATCTTGACCACTTTCGATGATTTTCCGCAAGACTACCAAAACTATTGGATGCCTCAATTAAAGCTAGAAATTATTTATAGGAATACTCTTATAAACTTATCGTGTTGAGTTATATGATTTTTCCTTTGAGAGGTGTGTGTGGGTTTTAACATGATATCAGAGAATGATTTATTCTAGGGTGAGGGTTTTTTGGCCAAAGTACAGCCATTTCATCGTAACATTAATCTCCTCCTTTACACAATGGCAGTCTCCATGTGCTGCAACAAGTGATGCAACTCAAGTAAAAAAATAGTATCATTAATTCATTTGCCACTATCCTTCTTGACTACAAACTCGGTGAACCATGCATAGATCTATTTTTTCAAGTGAAGCTAGAAAGAAGTGAAACTATGAAAAAACTACACAGCAGCTTTCATCACTTGGACAAGCCTAGTTTCTATGAGTGGATTAAGCCCTTGAATGTAGCTCATAGATAGTTATCTCCATACTTCTAATAACATGAAAGGATGCAATATGACACGCGTCATTAACTACAAAACATGCAAGCCACAATTTTGCAATGTACCCCCTCCTATGCAAATGTTGTAATCTCCTTTTACATATTATTATGCGCAAATAATTTTATACTTGGTATCAGCTTGTGCATTCAAAGTGGGGTGCAACGATGGGAGATCGAGTGGGAAACATGCATGCAGTAGTGCATCGTGTCAATGGTAAGAGCAATGATAAAAAGTACATAGAACCCCTCTATAAAATAGCATTGGATATTTCTCATCCTTTATATAGTACAGTTTTTATGCCTTGTATTTTCACATCAAAGTCATGAATTATAAACTCATAAACAAACAATCAAATAACAAATAATTATTCATTATTTTTTCATTGTTTCTTGAATGTTATATTAGGTAATAATGAGTCATCAAAAACTCTTAGTTTAATATTATTCAACTTGATCATTTGCTTCTTTAATGGAGTTAAATTTATAAACAACTCAACTTTGATTCGATGTTTTCTTCAACTAATAATGTTATTAATGAGGCTTCCCTTTAAGATTTAGTATGGTCAACTATGTGTTCTTATTTTTTATTTATACGGTAAGATATCTCTCTAGATGCTTTAGAATAGTTGATCCATTACAAATTCATTCTCAACTAGATCACTCATATCCAATCAAGCTAAGAATTTGTAACTTAGCATCAAATATGATATATGCTACAATGATATGCTTGTTAATTACAAAAATATATGAAAACTTCATAACCTATCCGCTAGACATTTGTGAGTAAAGATACAACGATCTAATATACAAATATATTATAACTTAATAAAAAAATAAAAATAAGATTAAATATGAATTTAGATATTGTATTATATTTTACAGATTATTATATGTATTTTACTTGATTAGATTATTTTCTATTTCAAGTCACAAATTTCTTTTTATATTATTTCATAAAAAAATAAAAAATCAATATAATTAAAAAATAATAATTATTAAAAGTAACAAAGTATTAGAGTGGTAAGAATCTCCTAGAAAGCTAAATGATCATGGAACTAATTCTTCTGATCAAGATTTTTTAATCACTCTAAAAAAACAAACAAAATGTTTTAGAACTCTATTTTGCAAGTATTATTATACTCATAGCTAGTTTATTCTTTTATCTTTTTTATTGTTTCTATTTACTATACTAAGAAGCAAAAGTCTATTTCTCATACTTTATCTCATCAAAAATAATATTATATTATGTTAGAAAGGATAAATAATTCCACTATAATAAAACCTATGAACTAATACGTCAATTTTCAAAAAGAATCAATATTAATTACATGTAAATGTTCATTATGAAAACCAATCCATGAGAAGGTAGATCACATGAAAAAAAAGACTTTTTGTGAGATGATTTACAGCTATTGATACATTATTGTAGATATAAGATATGTCAATTAGATATGAAAATCTTTCTTCACGATGACTTTGAAGAGGATGGGTAAATAAAGCACTTACATATATTTTGATCAACATAATCAAATTCAATTTATAAATTACAAAAAAAAATACACAACCTAAAATGTTGGTAACGAGCTTGATTTGTAAGATTGTCAATGATAATCACCTCTTTAAATTTTACATGTGTATTAGAAAATACTCTTTCCTTTTTCTGGAGGAGCTAAAATTACATATTTATTTTGCTAATTATGTGTGTAAATGATATTATTATTAGGATACAATGAGTTAAGAACTATTCAACTCAAATAGTACATTCAATCATAATTTTAAACAAAATTTTGAGAGTTTCCAATATTTTCTTTAAAAATAAGTGATCAATTGCATGAGAGATATGGTATTGTCAGAGAGAAAACACATTGTACCACAGAGAATTGAGCATCTATCATATTCCAATCCCTTTGATCAACATAATCTAAAATAACATAATTTAATTTTCATTTGCTAATAAAGCATACTTACGTTAATGTAGCTTAATATAAATATATATTTTTGCAAACTTTAATAGGATAATACAAGGAGATGATAGTCTATGTCACATTGACTAAACTGTCACAAAAAAACAAGTTAAATATAACTTTCTAGCATGGTCAAATCAACCTAACAATCGAACTACACATTTAAATTGGTTAAACAAGAAAATAATAACAAATAAATTCAAATCTAATATTAGAATTTTAGTTCCCACAAAAAAACAATGAAAACCTAAAAATGATGATGTTGCTTGGTAACAAAAATCAAAAAAAAAATACTGTTAATAAGTCACTATTTTATTACTTTAATTTTATGTAAAACCCAAAATATAAATAAATATATTAATCAATTATTTAAATAAATCATGCGACAGAGTGAATACAAAATACAAAAAACTTGATGCAAGCACCCTTAGGCTATGGACACTCCACGCACAAAAAAGAGCAAAAAAACAAAAAAAAAATAACTCTCTGAAGTCACAAGTCTCAAACCAAAATTAACCCTTAAGATATGGAGCGAACTGTCGGACTAGGAGCTGCGATTTCCAAGTATGCCATGGGCACACCAGTTTTTGTCCTCAAATGTGATTTATGGGATAATAACATGAGAAACAATTTCCTCACATACAGTACATTGTCAAAATTATTAATAATATTAAAAATTATGGAAAAGAATTAAAACAAATCAAAGGAATGGTAATTGAATTGGAATTAACTTGATTGAATTAATACCTAAAGACCAGACACAAGTGAAGCGCAACAATCCATGAACTACTCGGAGATGAATAATTCAGACTCTTGACCCATAATAAGAACAAAATAAACGTTCATTATTGATTTGCCTCTTTATATGAAAAACAAATTTCCTTTTTATTATGTCATGCCCTCTCAACAAAATTTATCACACCTCCCTCCCTCTCTAAAGAATAACAATCAGTAAATAGGAAGCAAAAAATCCTAGGTGTCTTGAGATAAAAAATGAAATTTGGCAAAAAAATAGTAAACAAGCAACACAAATTCTTCTAAAATGTTAGATTCTAAGATCAAGCAAAGAAGATAACCACGAAGATCAATGATCAAGTAGCAGACACAAAATAAAAATAGATTAGAAAATCATACAAAGAACTTCAACATTCAAAGAGAAAAGCCTTATGTGTTTGACAAATGATGCATTAACCAACCTAGTGTTGCAACCTACAAGAACATAAAAAAATATAATATCATTAATCAAAGAAAGGAAGCACAATCACAATAACTTTTGGAATTTATGGTGCCCCATGTTCGTTTGTTTATTATTGTGGGTATCCTTAAACCAAGTTAGGAACCTTCAAAGTTATTTGAGGCACAAAATACATTAAGAAACAAAGAACGGGCTTTTTTTTAGGCGCACTCAACAAAAAATATATAAAAATTATATATTTTACAAAATATTATCTAAAATTTTTATATTCTAATAAAATACAATCAAATAAAATATAACAAGAATAAAAATAAAATAATTTTAATATTTTTTTAACAATATAAATATTCAAACTTCAAAATAAAATAATAAAATTTTGATAATCCAATATATACATATATATACATATATATATACATGTGTGTGTGTGTGGGTGTGTGTGTGGGTGTGTGTGTGTGGGTGGGTGTGTGTGTGTGTATTTATATATGTATATATATACTTATGAATATAGATATATACATACGTATATATAAATGTATATAAGCATGCATATATATGCATATACATATCGTAGACACATGCATATAGCTACACACACACACACACACACACACACACATATATATATATATATGCTAGAGGTGTCAAATGGGATGGGCAAGCTCGGCCCGATTTTTTCAGGCCCAACTAGGCTGGAGTGTCGTGCCTATAGAGGTGTCGATCGGGATGGGCCGGGCCATCCGGCACAAGGCACGGCATGATTAGGACGTGCCTGGGCCGGCCCAGCATAGAATTTCTTGTGCCTGGGCCCATGTCGTGCCTAACCATTGCACCAATCATGTCGTGCCATGCCCAAGCGGACCTTGTGCCGTGCATGGCCCGACACGGTTCCATGGTTGGTTGGCACATCCCGGCCGCACTACCCTAGACACCAGCATCGCCATACGGAAAACACATGGGCACGAGTCCGAATCCACTCCAACTTGACCCGTGGGATCGCCCGAATCCCCCCCCCCCCCAACGGTAAAAAAAACATAAAAATTACTTTTTTAAAAAAAAATATTCCTTTAATCTATAACCCCCCCAACCTCTCTATAAATTTTATGTTTTTTAAAAATATTTATTCTTACTCTCTCAAATCTCTTCTCTCTCTTAGAATTTCATTATTCGGCTCGACTTTTCGAGACTCGCAACTTGGGCTCGACATTGGAAATTTGAACTAGACTATGGTGCATGTAATCTACCTCACTGCTTTATGGTATTTTAAATTTGTTTTATTATTTAACTAAAACTTTTAACTTAATAATTAATATTTAAAAATAATTAATATTTTCGTTTACTCTCTCTCACTCTCTAGTCTCTACTCTTTAATCTTATTCTATCATCTAGGCTCTACCTCTTGTTTAACAAAAATCAAAAAAAAACTAATACTAATGAAAAATATTTAAATTTAGAAAATAAAAATTTTACAAAAAGATCTGAGGCTGCTGAAACTTTGGTTTCTCTGGTCCTCTCAACCCAAATATCTAAAAAACAAAAAACTAGGAAGACTTCTGTAGTTTGGACTCATTTTAATATAATAAAATATATATATTATGGGTGAGGAAGAAGAAATGGCATGGTGCAAATATTGTATGAGAAATTTAACTTGTAAGAGTTCGTTTGGGACTGAGTACCTTAAGAGGCATGCTAAAATATACACCAAAAAATATGGTGCATTAGATCCTAGTCAAACCCAACTTAGCAATGCATTTTTTAAGACTAGATCGATTTCAGTCTCAAAGTTTACTTTTTCATATACCACAGTGAGTTGGATAGAGAATCCATGGCCAAACTTATCACATTGATGGGTCTTCCGATCAGATTTTAAGATCCAAGGGTAGTGAGCATCATGCAGTCATATTTTCAGTCTGTTTATCTTAGGATTCCTAGGTCTACATCTAAGAACAACATACTAAAATTTTATAAGTTAGAAAAATAAAAAATAATTAAAGAATTTATAGCATATAGTTGAGTGGTATTTCTGACGTCCGATAAATGGACAAGTCATGATGAATCATCTTATGCATGTCTCAACTCCCACAATGTAGATTCTAAATGGACAATAAATAAAAAAATTTTAGGATTCTCTGAGATTCTCTATCCTCATGATGGCCCAGCAATTTTTAAGTCTATGATGAAAATCTTTAGAGAATATAAAATTCAAAATAAAATTTTTAGTATCACATTCGATAACATATCTAATAATGAAGTAGTGATTAACATATTTGTTAGGAATATTAGAGACGCACCATTAGGAATGATTTTTCAGGTTAAATGCATGTGTCACGTGATTAACATGATTGTACAAGCAAGAATGAAGGTGTGTTCCCCCGCGTTGGATAATATACGTAATTCACTAAAATATATTCACACTCCTCGCAGACAACATAAGTTTGGTACTCTCTGTTTATCTTCAAATATTAAGAAGAAGAAATTCTAATCAGATGAGAGACACCATTGGAATTACACGTACCTGATATTAAAGTCATGTGTTGGATATGAATACATGATATCCAACTACGTCAATAGTAAGAGGGATAAACTTATTATTGACGACACTAAATGGGCTACAGAAATTTCATTTATGAAATTTTTGAAAATCTTTTATTCGGTTTATACTTTCACGACTTGCAATGCACTCAGGTACATATGCAACATTAATAGCATTTTTAGAAAGTATCAAGCTGATCTGATACTTAGTCATATGGTTGTAGAGATGAAAACCAAGTACTTAAAGTACTAGTCTACCATTCCAACTCTTTATTATCTCGCTACATGCATGGACCCTAAGGTTAAGGTGAAAATGGTAGATAATATTCTGACTTACATTTTCTTGTGCATGAACCTATAAGACCCACCTGAAAAGTTCATTCACGAGAAGTTGACTAACCTGTTCACGTACTACGATACTAGGTATGGTGATAATAGTAGTGAGACTGTGAGTACAGACATAGATAGCATCTTTAATCAAATTCAACTTGATAAATGTAGACATGGAAAAATCTCACTTGATAGTTTGAAAATAAGGAATTTATGTATTTATAGTCCTTATATCTTCATGCGATTTGTGTGATTACACAAACAATAACACATCAAATCTTATAAAAATTTTAAAATTAAATATATATAAACTAGAATTAAATGTTTATAACTAATCATCTGAAATGTCCTTGTGCTATATAGATCATGTAATGTATTGGCGTAATGACAAGTATCTTCATCTAAGAATAATAGATCTCAGATTCTAGACTCATTAAATGATGCTTCACAAAATTTTGGGGATAAATATCAAGATATTAACTATTCCAAAAGTTCAAGCTAAACATGAAGCCTTATGCATGGGATACGACATCTACCTCCAAATCTACAACACAATGCCACACAAATCAAGATAAACATACACCACTACCTACCCCACCATGCCACAAAAATCAAGAAAAACATGCACTGCTACCTACTCCACCATGCAACCTCCTTGTTGTGCATCTTCATAATATTGATATATCTGCTTGTGTAGTTGTCTATGATCATCTTTCCCTGCTTACCCTTTTCAATATTATAAATATGCACAAATGATATTGAGAACTTTTCTATGTTAAGGCATCATATTGGTGATTTCATGACATGCTTTCAACATTTCTCTCTTGAAGATTTTCTTGTGAATTGAGAAAATATGAAATTTATTCATTCCTCATTTTTTTAGCACAATTCACATTGAAACTCCATTGGCATACCCCCATTGGTCCTTTTAAATTTCTCGTTTTAATGATTACTCACATTATCAATGTACTTGCTTCCTCACAAATATTTTTGCATCATATAAGTCATATGCAATCATGTTTTTGTTAGTTTAATAAAAAAACCACACCTTTGTATAAGGCTCTTGCTTAGTGTAATATTTGAAAGAAGTTAAAATCTCAAAAATCTTATCCCTCAAAACCAAGAGACGACATCGGATTAAGTCTCAAATTGGAGACTTGACCACCTTTTGATGAATGTATTTTTCATTTCACCAAGGCACAATACAACCACTATGTTTTGTTAGAAGCATAATTTTGAAACTTACTATATGCATCTAGGTGTCAAACATAAGTCTTGACTAAATCACCATGCACAAGAATTATCTGAATTTTTAATAATATAAACATGTGCATAATTAAATACAAATATTAATTAAAATTTTAATAAATTACATTTCATGTATCATAATTTCAAAAATATTAATACATCATTAAAAAAATAAAGATATATTAATATTTAATAATTCCTGGCACAACCCGAGAATGTTACTGTGTTGTGACTGGCACGGCACAGTGGCACATCCTTGCCATGCAACAATAACATATAGAGAATAAATGTCTCATATAGTTTTAGCCTAAAATCAAATTCTCACCAAAATGACATATAGCGAATAAGTATGCTTTTAGCTTCCATTTGATATTTGAATGTCATACTACAGTGATTATCACCATTTTTTTAGTAAATAAACTATGCAAAAAACACTGCCTCAAGTAGCCAAAACAACAAGCCTCTATTGCACATGATCGTACCCACTACACCATGGTGGCACCCACTGCACCACATCCACACTACACCATGATTGCACAACTATACCACACACATAGTTCAATGATCGTGCTTACTACACCACAATTGCACCACACAAGCATTGTTTCATAGTTGAACTGCACCCACTATATCACAATTGTACCACTTACATTCTACACATGATAACATCCATTATCTCACATGTCGCGTAGTCACAACAATTGCATTCCCATAGAACCAGACACTTATTGTACCATTGCATAGTCACCACAATCACATGCTTACTAAGCCATTGTTTGACTCCAATAGTGGGTTGGAGTCCATGTTTAGTGTAGCATCAACAATTGTTCATGTTACTGATCCAACCTTTCTCTTTCTTTCGAATACCATTATAAGTATTAGTGGGCAAAAATAATCTCTTCATTCATTTCCTGAAAAAAATATATGAAAATAAGTATAAATACATTGGGAATCACACAAGTTTGATACTTTCATGCAAGTACAATTATAAAGCAATTTAATTTAATAAACATAAAATACAATAGTAAATCTCAATAGATAGTAATTTATATCAAACATATTCTATGAAAAAATTACCAATGAAGATATTAAATATAATAGAAAGAAAATAAAAAAGTTAATACTTTCAAAGAGAGCACTTCCAACAAATGGATTCATGTAATCTAATAAAACACAAGAGGTCTCACTCATCACAAACAATTAGAATAAAACATGTATGCCTCGAAAATTTGTTTGATGTGCACCACAAGTTTTTTTGTGTGCACCACTAGTATTCAAGACTTTACTAGAAGTACATTTCATTGAAGTGCGAGTAGACTTCCATCCACTCATCTTACCATAGTCTTGAATATTAGATTGTGATGAGGGAGATCAACTTAAATCAACCATTTATTGAGTTTTATAGCATCTCTAAAACCCTTGCCAAGTTATAGGAAAAGAAGTAAGATTTGGACTCTAGCTTCATCTCACCTGTAATGCACGAGAATTGAACTCAAGCTTTATGTCTGCTAGGAAAGGAATGCTTATCTTATGGCATTCAGATGCTGATAATATTTCATAGTCATTGCATTAAAAGTACATTGCATGTCCTAAAGAAAGGATGATTTTGTCTACATCAAAAATATGACCATTGCTCTTTATTATGATGGATCTAGGAGATCCAAGTAATAGCATTGATGTATAAAAAAAATAGTCTCAAATAAGAAGTCATTGGTTTGTCATAAAGTTGCATAACTTTAAAATTGATAAAATACTTTTAGAAAAAAGAAAGGAATAATATAATATCATTAAGAATGAAAAATTAAATATTCAATGAAAAACTTTTTCAATGACTTGAGGCATACCCCTTTGTTGTCCCGAGGCAAGAATGTAATAGTATCATTTCTTCTTTCTTTTCCCCGAGGTCAAACTAGTTGGCCATGACAATGAATGAATTTGATGGAGGTGTGACTTGCTCAAGGGCAAACCCCTATTTTGTCCCTCCTTGAAGGCTCCTTGTGTTTGTTCTCCGTGCAATATAAAATCAAGTTAAATGTAATTCTTTAATTTTGTTTTACTATTAGAATGAAACTCAAAGTGTTTCATAATTCTATTATTTTTATGTTATAATGATAAATTTTCTAAGGCATTCATCTTGACACGCATCTATGTTTTGACATTTTTGTATTACATATGATTTCTAATAATATAATTTATTTTGTTCAATTCATTTTATTCATATAAATTACATAAGTTTGTGTGTAATTAAGTAAATACTAACATAATGAATCGTATAAAAACTTTAAAGTTAAAAGTATTTAGCCAAAAATAATATTAAGCTGATAAATCACCTTTAAAAACTTTGTGTTACAAGCATATATTGATGATCATGTTTTAGTATGATGATTAGTATCTTCGTTAAATGATGATAGGTCTCAAGTTTGAGACTCATCAAACACAACCTCTCTAATTTTTAGAAATGAAGTTATTAAAATATTAATCTCTCTCTAATGATATGCTAGGTAGGAGCCTTATGCATGAGATTGGGATCCAGCCACCATAAATTATCTTTTATTCCTAATTTAAACTCAAATTACAGATGGCTAATTTTAACACTACTATATATTAATGTTTCTTGAAATCTATAATTTTCATCTTAAATTTTTATTATCTTGATCGATTTCAATGATATTTTCATATTACCTTTTTAATTACAAGTTTTACATTTTAATAATACAATATTTATCATTTTGTTATCAAAAAATAAAAAATTGAGCTGAATATTGTTATATCCAATATTTTTAGAGGATTTAACATTGCCCAAAACATTATTTTTAGAACAAGAAAAAAAATTTAATAAATAGAGATGATTTCATGAGATAATTATCTATGAAATGAGTTATGACTTCTTATCAATAATTAAAGAGTTTGATTAGTGAATATGAGCGATGAAACTAATAATACATAAAGAAAGAAAAGTGTCTGCTACTAGCTTAGAGTTAGAGAGAAATATATATTTTTCTATAATAAATGTCATGATGTATGAATTCTATAAGAACTTCAAGATTGCTCCGATTTCGACAATTAGTTTATCTTCGTGTATTACTTCTGGTTTCTTCTCTAAAAATAACACTCATTAATTGTTTATGGTATGACCTATTCTCATACATTGTGTATACTAAAATTAGTTTCTCTTTCATTTATCTCTATTGTGATTATCTTTCTTTCATACTTAATAATACAAATTAAATTTGCCAACTGGAATTAGGATTTTCTCAATTTAAAATTAAAAAATATAAATCTGCTTTAAATCAAACAATTAGGATTTTCAAAACTACTATTGAAATTAGATAAATATTTCTAGATGAATAGTAGATCCTAATTTGAGAGGTTTTTTTGAAATTATATTTTGGATAAAATCAAAATATTGAACAATTGAAATTTGAGACTTACCATGAAACCCTTATTTTTTGGGCACCATCAATTGTGCACAAATAATCATGCCATCACGTACCGGTACTATTGCTCACCATTGTGTATCATGGTGTCGATGCAATGGGCATCGATACCTCATTGCACATAGTAGATATGTAATGACTTTACTTAGTGAGGCATAGTGATTGTGTGACCATCCAACCTGACATGGCATGAATTGGGTACTAAAGCAGTGGGATTAAGCCTGACATGGCCCAATGGTCTACCTTTCAAGTGATGTGGCCTGACCAGATTGGCCAATTAGGAGCAGCCAGTGCATAGTGGCCATTGTCACTAGTTGTAATTAAAATTTTACAACCAGTGGTCACTAGGTATGGGATGTGGGGCTGTGGCCATTGACTTTTTCAGATAAAGTTTATCTTTAAACTTAAAATTTAATTTTTATACATATAAATATTAAAAATAAAGTACATTATAAATAAAAATGAATAAAAGTTACAACTCAATAAAAAATATGTTTATTTCGTAGTCTTGGTTTCATCATGATATTGTAAATAAAAATAAAATAGAAGATTATAAAAGAATGATATATTATAATAGCTAGCAATAATAACATGTCAAGCTTGTATTTTATACATATAAATATTAAAAATAAAGTACATTATAAATAAAAATGAATAAAAGTTACAACTCAATAAAAAATATGTTTATTTCGTAGTCTTGGTTTCATCATGATATTGTAAATAAAAATAAAATAGAAGATTATAAAAGAATGATATATTATAATAGCTAGCAATAATAACATGTCATGAGAATTATTTGTGAATTTTCCTTGTTATTTGACTATGACAATGCTTTTATGATATTTAGTAGCAATGTCTATTTTTTTATCTAAAATAATATTCATAGCTACAAAAAATAGACTTCAATATTATGTTAGATATCCGAAGGGTTAGTAGATTAAGTGTAATCTTAGATAGTACGAGATAAGTGAATTTGTATGATTTTCATCAATTTAATATATTTAAATTCTTAATATCATAATATGATATATTAAAATATTAATTAATATTTAGGTTAGATTTTATAAATTAGGTAAATGTATTTCTAATTTTCTTTGCTGACTGCATGTGTATTTTAAATCTTATTTGCAATGTATTATTTCAAGAATGTTAATTATCGGATAATCTACAAAAAAACATGTACATAATGCAATTAGAAAAATGAGTGAGACGCAATGAAATAATTTGTCTAACGACACAAAAGATTTTCTAGAATTTGGAGGTCATTGCGAGGCACTTATAGAAATATTAAAACTTCTAGATGTATTTTGAAATGTCATGTTTGTGGAGTTTCCAAAAATGTTTCTACCAAAGATGAAAGTGAACTATCAAATTAAGTTGGTGTCAAATTCCCTTCTAGATGCTATGACATCTTATCGAATGATTCTCTATAACTCAAATGGCCAAGGAAGCAATTAAAATAGTTAATTGATGATAGATATTTGACCTTCGAAGGATCCATATGGTATTATTGTTTTATGTCAAAGAATATAAATTGAATCATTGTAGTTATGTATGGAATATCGGGTCTCAATAAATTGATGGTTAAGAATAAATTTTAAATTTGTTTGATTGCAAACTTGCTAGAACAACTTGAGAATACAATATAGTTTTTCAAAATTTGATTTTAGGTTGGGGTTCTATTAAGTGTAAATAGTTAAAGGTATGATTCGAATGAATTTTTGATAATTTTATTTGGATTTAAAAATCTACTAATCATATTTTATACACTTATAAACAAGGTGCTGCAATCAATCTGTCATTGATCATTTTGTAGTAGTATATTTGGATGCTAATATTATGTATAGCAGCAAATTATTAAAAAAATATGTTAATCATTTGAGGTAAGTGTTTTAAACCTTGAAGAAATATGAATTATCAAATGAAAGAAATATTTTTTTGTTCAACTAGAAACTTCATTTCTATATCTTATTGTGAGTGATGGAGTAATAAGAATGGGCAATGATAGTGAGGGTTATTATCGAATAAGAGCTACTAACTAAAGTGAGAAAGCTGTGATCATTTTTTTAGTTGATCATTATTACCAGCATTTTATTTGGAAATATTTTTGCATTGTCATATTTTTGACTAACACGTTCTAGAATAAAAGGCTTTGGTATGGAGCAAAGCTTGCCAAAAATCTTTTGATGATTTAAAACAAGATTTCAATAAAGATGTCAACTAGGCTAGGCCACCTGAGCATGACACGATTCAACCATGCCTGACATGATATGACATGGTTCAATGTCATGGCTGGCTACAATCTACAACATGGCTCAGGCCATGCCGAGCTAAAGTTTTGGCATGAGAGGTATGGCACGAGGTGTCCACGCATGACATGACGCCCTATGCGGGTTTGTTTTGGCCTAGTTGGCCACACATGCTAGCCTGGTACTTTGGTCTTGACCTGGGCTAGCTTCTTCCTAACTCGGGCTAGCCTAGACCTAACCCAAACTAGCATGGAATGAACCAAATTAGTCTGGCCAGGCTTGACCCAACTTGGCATGACTAAATATGATCAAGTAAAACCTGTGCAAAAGGCATGCCAACGAGCCATGCCGAATTGCTCATTTTTAGATTCGTACATGCACGACACAACCCTTGCTAAAAACTATGTCGTGCTAGGAACAATGCGGTCACTCAGATGAGACTAAAAAACTACTTATGCTAGTATGACACAACCCATTTGACATCTCTAAATATCACCTAAGAGTATGTCCTAGCCTTATCATATCATTTCAAATTATTTGGAAGTACACATGGATACTTCAAATTTTATGATTGGTGGCATATTTGTTCAACAAGTCATCAAATTCTATTTGAAAGTTGAAAGTTAAATGAAATTGAATAATAATATATAGTCCATGAATAAGAAATGATGGCAGAATTGATTTTTTGAGAGTATGGAGACACTATTTTTTTGGATTAATATTTGTGATAAAAATTCATAATATAGATATTAGTTATTTCTGGTTAAAAAAGAAGTAAACTCCCAAACATGTATGATGGTATGTGTTCCCTGTAGAGTTTAATTATGCATTATAATACAAATCAGGAAGAATCAATGTGGTAGCAGGTGTGCCAAGCCAAAAAATTGAGCTTGTAGCTATTAGCCAATCACACAAATACTTGCAAGATCATATTAGAGAAGAATTATATAAAGATCTGATGACTAAATCTTTTATGGAATATGTTATAGAAGGAAAAAAAATTGTGTGGAAGATGATGTTCTATTGAAAAAGAAACAACGATTGCATGTCTCTTCATTTGGAAGGTTGCAAAAAGAAATTATTTAGGAGTGAATGATTTCAAGTGTGCTAGCCATATAGATATGCAACGTACCATTGATCTAGTGGAAGAGTGATACTATTTTTCACACATAAAAAAAGATGTAGAAGTCTATATGATGTTTTGTCTATTTTTTCAACAAAACAAGATGGGATAGAAGACAACAAGTCTTCTATAACTATTAATAATCCTAGAACGCCCTTGGAAAAGTATCTCTATAGATTTTATTATGAAATTTTTTAAAATTGATAGCTTTAGAAATATTATAGTGATAATTGATTAATTCTTGGGTGTATTACCTTCTTTCTTGTCATTAGAGGATATTTAGCAGAAGAAGCATCAAAATTATTTCTTAAAAATATTATAAAGTATTGGGATATTCCTTGGTTCAATGTCAGTGATCAAGATGAGCAATTCTCAAGGTGATTATGAATAGAGATTTTCAAATTGATGAGATCGAATTTAAAATTTTCGACGAGTGCTCAACCTCAAAACAAATGGGTAAATAGAATAGATGAATTCTCTATTTGAGATATTTTTGCATTAATTTGTGATTATCTCACAAAGGGATTGACCAAAACTTTTAGATATTACCTAATTTTCTTATAACTTGTAGCATATAAAAGTAATGGAATAAAGTCATTTTGAAATATTGATTGGGCAACAACTATATATCCCAAATATTATTAAGATGAGATAAGCGAGATAAAATTCAACAATTTATCTTTTTGCTAAGGTGAGACAAATAAATTGATTCGACTTGGATTGTATTGCACAAAATAGTTATGTGATTGAAGAAGAAGGCTAATAGCAAACGAAGGGATATACTTTATCAAGTGGGGGATTTGTGTTGATAAAACTATACTTAGTATTGCAGCATTAAGGAGTACTCAAGAGACTAGTATGAAGATACAAAAATACCTTATTGTATTCTCAAAATGGTTTGTGATATCTAATATCAACTTGATTTATCTCAAAAACTCAAAGTGTATTTAGTATTTCATGTAAGCATGTTGAAGCTATTCCATGATGATTAATGTGATCCTAAATGAGGTGAGTCACACCAAATATCAATAGGAGTAAAATTTTTTTATGAAAAGATGATATAAGTTATTTTGGCAAAACGTGTGATGAGAAAAAATAATTATATACCAAGACAATAATACTTGATAAAATGGAAGAGACTGCTTAATAGTGAAGCTAGTGAAATAACTTAAAGAGGCTCCAAATGGATTATAGAAGGTTCTAAAGACTTCAATGTCTTTTATTATTCTAGAATATTTTAGGAATTTCTAATGTAATATTATTGTGACATATGACATAATCTAAATCTTTAGTGAAAGATTGCCCTCATTATATAAAGAGCCATCATGACGTTGTATTCATCTAAGTTTTATTTATAATATATTTTCTCTCTCTAAATATTTATCTTTTTTGTTAAGCTTGTTTGTGCTATCAAGTGAATTTAAGTTTTGTGAGAGCAAGAGAAGACTGACTTAGGCAATTAAGGAAAAATATATATTTTGCCTAAGATCTCATGTATAAACTAAAGCTTATAATTCATAATATATTCATGTGTTCCATTTATAAATAACATTATAAAAAAGGTGAGTGAATGCACATACATGTTTAATAAATGCTCCAGCACGACATGTATGTATTAGGCACACATTGTTCCTGGTCATGCTAGTCATGTTGAACTTTGTGGGCCATGCCTATTCATGTTGGTCGTGTCGAACTCTATGGGTTGTGCCTATTCATGCTAGTCGTGCTGAACTCTGTAGCTCGTGCCTATTAGTGTTGATTGTGCCAAACTATGTGGGATTTCCTGACATGGTATGCATCACATCCATTGCTAGCTTGGTATGGCATGAGCCTTGCAACGAGCTTTCATGGAGCATGTATAGGCATGGTTATGGACTATTTCATGTCATGATAGGCACGACTTTAGTCCATGCCTGCTAGGCATGACATTTTCGTGTCATGTCATGCCTAGCATTCATTTTTGTGTCATGCCTTGGACCCGACTTGGGCTATCTAACTCAATTGATATCTCTAACTTGGAAGGAGACTTGCTACCAAGGAGTTTACTTAGATATTTTGAGAGAATTAATAGGATACTCTTTTTAGTGGATAAAATGATTTCAATATGAATATTTAAATCACTTGACATTATATTACCGATGAAGGATGTAATAATTAAATATGAATAATATCTTTCTCTTAGTGATAATAAAGAAATCATGCATATAGAGCAATCAATGGTTTTCGAGCAGTGACATAGTAGTTAAATTCAATTTGTTGATTTTGAAAGGTTTTGGACGATATGAAATTGTTATCGAGAACTTTGTTTGTGGGTATTTTATTAGTAGCCATCTTTTATGATTTACACAATTATATAATAAATTAATTTATATTTTTTATAAAAGTTTAGAAATTACCTAATTTAATGATTATCTTCTATTATAATTTTAAACAAATAATTTTAGAAGGCTCGTATATTTTCTTGGGATATAAATGATTTATTATGGGAAAAATATTTTATTGTCACAAAGGAGTTACATAGCTAAAATTATAAAGAGATTTATCTTTTAGATTGTATTTTAGGAGATATTGCTATTGAGACATATTAATTTCTTGTTTGATATGAACTCTTTAGTTATCTTAATTACTTATAAAAAAATCATATAAAAATTAACAATCTGATAATTATTAAATTTAATATAGTCGATGCATTTAATATAGTTAGGTATTTTCTAGATTGTTTATGATAGATTCTTCAAGATTCATCTTTTCGCATATTTTAGTACATGAAGAAATCTCTAGGCTTTGACATTTTTTTCACTAATTACAAGTATTTCCAATTTGTTAAATTTTTAAATTTGACTTGAGCACAAAGTTACACATATGAAATATATTATGAGATGTAATATTTTTTTGTGATAATTTTATTTTATAAAAAAAATTAGAGACAAATAGTAATATCGTGATTTAGTATGGTATAGTTTAGAATGATGGTAACAAATACTTCTTAGATATTTTGAATCAAGTACCTTCTTAAGAAGATAATGTATACTCACATATTTCTCCTTCTATTCTTGTTTTTGATAATCATATAATGGTATATATAGTCTCTAATTTAGTTTCATGAATGGATGAAGTATATATAAGTAGATTGTTTCTTTCTCATATATAATGCATGATGAGATAATTATTATAACTAGAGATGTCAAATGAGTTGTATTGGGTTGGGTCATACACAAATCTAAAATGACTTGTGTGTTATGCTTGTGCCATATCTGGTCCAGCACAGCTTACATCTATGATAGTCTAGGTTCTTGTTGAGCTGACTTGAGTTTGATCCATGCTAGCCTGGGCGTGAGCTAACAGCTAGCCCTAGTGTGGACTAAACTAACCCAACGTAATTATGATTTTTTTTAAAGGCGCATGCATTTTAGGTGCGACCTCGAGTTAGAATTTTTGCCTGACCCGGAGCATGGCCATAGATGTTTCATCACCCAAGCCTAATTCTGTCAGTGCAGGCCAATTTTGTGGGTCATGTTGTGGTTTGCAGTTTTATGGCATGTAGATCAATGGCCTGAGCAAACCTGCACATATTCCAGGCACAGGTCTAGTCATGCCAAGTTGTTTTTGGTTGACTTTTGAAGGCTGTGCTGGGCTCATCCAGATTATTTGTCCCATATAGTTATATTGTTATAGCATATATTCATATTGCAGATCAGTCAATAGATATATTTATGGTTTTTATGAGATCTTAGCTCATTTTTCTTTTCTCAAACTTTAATGTGTTGAATATCTATGCATTAGTTTGACATGAGGTATTATGGGTTTTA
This sequence comes from Sapria himalayana, assembly GCA_029783825.1. Lineage (NCBI taxonomy): Eukaryota > Viridiplantae > Streptophyta > Magnoliopsida > Malpighiales > Rafflesiaceae > Sapria > Sapria himalayana. The sequence goes on from JAREIK010001345.1 coordinate 239,794, forward strand.
TTTATTTCTTTAATATATTAGTCTTCTTATTTATTAAGTGTTTGTTGATAAAAATACTAAACCCATGCGTTGTCTTAATCTTTGAAGGTTACACTACTTATGAGCTTTGTCTTGATCAGAATTTTCTCAAATAGTTGATTTGTTATCCTAGATAACTTTGATTTTAGATTATGAATTTTCTCAAAATACTAAACCCATGAGGTATTAAGTTCTATCATTATTCTATGTTTATCTATAACCCACAATTCGAGTAACATTATAAAAATGAAATGTGTTAGATGATTATAATGAAGTTGATAAATTTCAAACTTTATTGTAGATTATACAATTAATGAAAACTCTCAATATATTTCTCTATATAAACTACCAAATGTTTGAATATTTAACTACTTAATCATGTTTGATTGTTGTAAATCATATAATTGCTAATGTAGTTGTATGAATTTGAAAATGATCGAGTTTTTAATGACTAGTAAATCTTTCTTTTACTAATGTAACTCATTGTTAATATAAATTTTGTTAGTTAATAGGAGAAGTTATGTTCATGTTATGTTGTTAAAAATATACCACATGAAAAAAAAATTAGAAGCAAGATATATTATTATCAATAATAATCTGGTTAATATGATTCGACTGAGATCAATGAGAAGATTACACCAAAGATAATTTTTATTTTATAAATAATGTTTCTATTATGGATAAGTTTAAATTTGACATTTATGATTTTTATTTTAAAATAAAAAATTGATCAAAAATGCAATTCGAATTTTCTGAAATAAATTATTTTTTTCAAACACATATTTAGTAGGAAGTTATTTTCATGATATTATTTTGATTGAAAAAAGATTATTATTGGTGGTAATGCACATTACATATATGGTGAAAAAATTAAATGGTGGGAATGAACTATTATATTTCTACTTTGTTACTTTGCCAAATACATGGTGAAAAAATTGAATGGTGTCAATGGACTAATATTTTTCATATTAGATACTATGTTAAATATAATTAATTAGAGAAATACAAAAAACAAGTGCAAAATTTATTTATTTTAATATATCCTCATATATGATATATGTATATATTATGAGCACGTATATATTTTGAATGCTCCTCATGCATAACAAAGAGGGAAAATGTTGGATTTCCCATGGGCTTAATTGGATTGGTTAATAATGAATTTTGGGACATAATATTCTGGGTTCAAATCCCACTTCCAATCAAATTGGACTTATCTAGGGGTGGAACTAAATGGAAGACTCATTTCCTTGTGTGATTAGTTGAGGTATATGTTAGCTGCCTTTGAATAATGGGGATGTCTATGTTTATACAAGAAAAAGAAAATATTTGAAGATGAAGTAGTAGTCTTAATAAGTCTTCAACTTTTATGTGAGCCTAAATTGGTAGAATAGGTATGCATGCGTACTTCTGAGAGATAATTTGAATCTATTTAAAAAGTAATCCAACTTATGATGAGCATACATTATTAAAGTTGTTTTCTACTCAAAATATAGATAAAAGTGACACACAAAATGCAGCTTAGCATTGATAGTTAAAATATGGGTAAATTTAATAATGTTGTGGAATGGATTGGTGATTTTTTTTTTTGAAAAACAAGACACTTACTTATTGTGAAGTCATGTTTTGGTGCGATAATAAGTATCTTTGTTGAAAGAAAATAAATTTTGGGAACGAAACTCATCAGAAATAGCCTCTTTGATTTTTGGTAGTAAAGTTGTCGATACATTAACCTCTCTTAAATTCTAATTTAAAAGAAAAATTTGTGTAGTTGGTATGACCTTTGATTTTTGCTTTCTTAACTTGAGTATTTTTGAATTATGTCTAAATGAAAAAAGTATACTTTAATGCAATGAATGATTCTTTTTCAACAATGAAGCTATTGAACTTGCATATGTTGCTCCTGCTCTTAGCATTTATTCATTTTGTTTTTATTGTCTATGGGGAATGGCAAGATACTCATATGGAGGTTAGATACATGAATGTGGATTATCTTGTTTTCTCTGATGCTGTTTCTTTAATGGCTTCTGGTTAATCCCCGTATAGGAGAACCACATTTCGATACTCACCCTTGCTTGCCATTCTTCTAATTCCAAATTCTATTGTTTTTCATGCATGGGGAAAATTTATCTTTTCTACGTTTGGCAAGTCTTCATTTCTTGTAATTGGAATGTGGTTTTATTCTTTTGGTAATTGATGTGTAATTTGAGCATGTTACTAGGTATTTTTTATGTATTTTAGGTGGAGCTTTACAAACATGATTTATAATTATGTACAATTTTGTGTTATTTGATAATGAATGCAAATTTTACATGTCTGGCTCAATGAATAGTTACCATATAATGATATCGGAACATGCTTTGGGAAGTGGCATTTCTGCCAAAAAATTCATCATTGTCCACTTTGCCAACACTGAAAGCTTGGTCTTGATATGACATTTATGAAAGTTTTTGTGTTCCCCACATCTGGCAGGGTGTTTAGTATATTAAGGTTTTGGTATAAATGATTTTATACCAAAACTACCATGTGATCAAAAAAACATAAAATATTTTATATCTATTTTATAATATAAAATCATATAATATATTATTTTATTTTATTTTATATTATAAAATATATTTGTCATGTGATAAAACAAACATATAAAATATATTATATCCCATAAAAAACAAACATAATTCTATATCAAATTATTTCTAAGTGTTGAATCTAGAGAGAAAAAAGTAGAAATTAAATCATCAAACTTTTTCATATTTACCATGTGATAAAAAAAACAAATAAAATTATATATATATAATATTATGTTTATAGAAAAATGACAGAAAGAAAAATACTATCAAATACTATGATATAAAATCATTTAATATATTATATATAGCATAAAATAAAAAAAACATAAAATTAATCTAGAACACCCCTTTCAAATTGCTCCATATAAATCTTGAATGTCAAACTTGAAAGCAAAGATAAGAATTTGGATTTCTTTGAGAGCTTGTGTGTGTGTGTGTGTGTGTGTGTGTGTGTGTGTGTGTGTGTGTGTGTGTGTGTGTGTGTGTGTGTATTATTTTTTCAATGATGAGTATATATAAAGTAATATTAGAATCATTTAGTATATTTTTTTATGAAATAATAGTATATGTGAATATGGTTCACTCATGAAGAGAAGAGACAAAAACACATTTACTACATATGAAAAAAGACATGATGACTCACATAATTATGTGTAAATTCTCATCTATTTATCAATATTAGTTAGAGGTTGGCCTTACAATAAGTAGTCCATGTATTCTTGTTTTGAAATTGGATCCTCACTGTTGTACCTCAAATAGTAAAAGTAGTTGTCCTCAAACTTCACTAGGTTATACCCATTGGTCCACATAGGTTCCATATATCTTTCAAACTCATCGATGATCCACATACAATGAAAGTTTATACCCAAAAGAATACTAGAATTTTATAACATGCACATAAAATATGTTGTATTTTAAAAAAAAAACTAAAAAGACATTATTTTTTAAATTCAAAAAAACTTCAACATCCAGGGTTATGTCTTGTTGTCATTGGAGTAATTCCATCTCTAGTGGATGCGATTGCAGAATAATCAACTTGAGTTGATCTGATGATCTACTGTATAATCTTTGAACCTTGAAAAGTTTATCGTAACTTGGGGTATAATATCTAGCACCTCTCTTTAGTATGTTCTGACCTCCTATAGAAAGAACATGTCATTTTTATCTTCTTGTCTCTTGGCATATTTGTGTTATGTCTCCTTGCTCCCTCATTTATCTAGGAATAGCTATAACTGCCTGAGTCATTTTCTGATAACTCTCTAGAAAAGATGAAAGTGTTCTCTTTATAAGAATGTGTTAACAAGCTAGTAAATTATTCTCCTAATGAATGAATATAAAGAATTCTAGAAACTTGTTCACCAAATATCCTTAATGTCATCCATTCCATCAATACTAGTATCACACCAATAATTTTTTCCTGTAGTTAAGCCCAAGTTGTATAATGAGTCATTTCATTTCGCTAAATTAATTTAAACATTTACAACAAAGTAATAATATCATACAATTAATTTATCATTGAATAATGCATCAAAATTACCAATTGATCATTTCCTAAACTCTTTTGCAAGTGACCATATCCTAAAATGTTAAGTCAGTTGATTATCACAAGTATACTAGTAATTTTGTGTCAATCCTCATCTACTTATCAATGTTAGAGGTTGGATCCTCACTGATGCATCCCAAAGAATAAAAGTAGCTATCCTCAAAATTCATTGGATTATGCTCAGTGGTCCACATAGGCTTCATTGTCCTTCAATCTCGCCGATGCCCCACGTGCAATGTAAGTTTCTACACAAAAGAATACTAGAATCTTAAAGCATGCATATAAAATGTTTTGTATTTAAAAAAAATAGAAAGATAAAAATTAAATATTTTGTAAATTCTAGAACACTTCAATATTTAGGTTTATGTAATATCGTCATTGTGTTGGCTGCCATGGGTTATATCATTGTGAATGAAAAATACATTTATTATATAAATTACATTTTCATATGTCTGATATCCACAAAATAGGAAAAATATATCAATAAAACTTTTGGAATGAAATGGTTTCGGTGTACAAAAGTGGTATGATGGTTGCCATTGCAAAAAATTCCATCGTAGTAGTCGTTGTAGCTCATAGAGACCCATGCACCACATCTTCAATGCTTCTTTACTAAAGAATCCATTTGATACCATGAAAAGCTTCTTTAAGGTTGGGATTTAAGGTGAACACTAGAGAAAGATAGAAGAGATATAGAGAGGAGCATGCAAACAATAATCTTTTTTTTTGGAATGAATAATAATCAACAATATAAATCACACACACACACAGACACACAAACACACATACATAGTTTGGGGTAGCCCACAAGCTAGGTGCTCTCAAAAAATAAAAGAGAAATAAATTCAGCGTAAAATAAATTAAAACTCAACAATATCTACGTTATATCTCATATGTGACATTGTAATACTTTTTTAATCATATTCTTTTTCAATCAAAATAAAATATTTGAACTTCAAAAAATTTTTCATCTAAAATTATGATTTTTTTTTAACTGAATAATTGTTAGCTCATCATCTCAAGTAAATAGAATATCATTCACATATGTAATCAATAAAATAAGTTTGTCACTTGAAGTTATCTAGAAAAATAAAAAATAATATATAACATACTTGTATAATCCAAAGGAGATAACTAAGCTTGATAATTAAAAATCAAGTTCTCATAGGTGGCTTTAGACCATATAAGGCATTTTGTAATCTACAAACTAAATTTATGTATTTTATTTATATTTAAAAATTAGATTGTTGCTCCAGATGATTCTCTTCCTTAAGATTAACATGAAAAAGAATATTTTTTACATTCATATGATATATCATCTATTTGTGAGTAATTACAAGAGAAATAAGGACTTGTATGGAGGTCAACTTGGTTACTGACGAGAAAGTATCATGATAATTAACTCTAAAGGTTTAAATAAATTTCTTATAATAAGACTCACCTCCTAACAATCCACTTGATTATCATGACTAATCTTTATTGAGAGCATTCACTTACAATAAATAAGAGTTTCACATGGGTCAAGGTATTAGTTACTAAGTCCTATTTGAATGAAATATATTTATCTATTTTATCATAATCATTTTTTGTCTTTAATTAGATAATACCTCAAATTGAGATTTAGATATTCTAGTATAAATAAAAAAAAGTAATAAAATAAAAGATTAGAGGTGACATGAATATATAAATATATGTGAAATATTAATTCGAGAATAACATATCTTTTTTAAAAAAATAATCAGAATGTTAAGATTAAATGAGGTGACTATAAGATTATCTAGTTTCTAATAAGACTTTTTGCTTTTATGAGCGGATTGCTATGTTTTTTTTCTTATAAAATAACTATAAGTCACAGGTATCAACAATGTGATAGTATATTTGATAAAGAGGAAAGATCGCCCAACCCTAGAAGACATGAGTTTGATCCCCAGAGATGTCGGATGCAATCCTTAGGTCTTTAACAAAATGCCCTATTCATGTTGTTGGGTTGGGGGTTTTACTTGCTTTTACCTGGGTGTGAGGTATAATAGGGGGTGGGTTGGGGGGAAGGGAAAGGAGTGTATGAAAAAAAAATTATAAGTCATGGGTAATCAAGTCTCTCAACTCTCAACTCATTTAAAGTTGGGGCTGGAATCAACTTGGGAGCTACAAGCTCAATTGAACTAGAGAGGATTTCCCTTTTTAACATAGTATAAAATGAGCTTGGGCCGAACTTATTCTCAACACCAAGCTCAAAGGGAGAGGGAACCCACATCATATAAATATCATATTTTACTTGAAATTTTTTGATGTGTGATAATTTTTATAGGCTCTCCTCATGGTCAGAGTTGGACATCTAAAGTGCAAAATTTTTGTAGGATTGGATTCTATGGGTGGCCCATAAAGCCCATGATACCAATATGTCCTGTATTTAGTGATACGTATGATAACTCGAAGTGAGAGTTATCATAGCACAAACCAATAAGTTTAGAAGTAATTGAGTTATAATGCTCTCTCTTTGATGGAACCTCGTGTGTAACTCCATAAAAATATGAAAGAGTAAGAGATTTCATGATTCTTTGTTAAATTCTTATCATATTTAGATTCATTAAAGAATAAATCATTCTTAAAAAATATGATATATATATACTCACTAGAATTCTATTGGTCCTACGTGAATAATATGTATATCTTTGAAAATCATTGGTATAATCTTATCATGGGTAAAATGTTATCATATTTTGATGAGAGATCTTGAATAAAGTAAATGTATAGGTTTCAAACAAGTCGTGCCACGTCAGGCATGAAATGGTTTTTAGCACCAGCCATGTCGTGCTGGCATGGCTTTGAAAATGAGTAGCCTGGCACAGCTCATTGGCATGCATTTTGGCCAGGTCATGCTAAGTCAGGTTAGGCCTAGCTGGGCTAGCTTTGGTTCAATTTAGGCTAGCATGGTTCTGAATTAGTTATGGTTCTGAATTAGGCCATGTTGTGCCTTGTGGCGTGCACGGGCTACTCGGCCTAGTTTACATTTCTAAGAAAATGCTTCCAAAAAATTTAGAATGCAAGCTAAATAATCTTTCACCATGATACATGATATAAAAAGACATACGATAAGAAGTAACAGAAAGATATTTAGTTGATCAAATAGTTTGTGATTATGATGAAGTATTTCTTTTTGTAATTATATTTTGTAGAGTTGTACTAGCCTTAATTATTCGAGGTGTAAGGTACGATGAAGTATAAAAATATTTTTGAGCCTTGAGGCATAAAGTGTAATTATGATGCATATTTTTTTAGGTGTACTCAACATAATATATATAATTTTTATATATTAATAAAATACAATCAAATAAAATACATTAAACCTAAAAATAAAATGTCATTAGTGTTTCTTAATAATACAAATATTTAAAATTTAAAAATAAAATAATAAAATTTAATAATTTAATGTGTGTGTGTGTGTGCGTGACTATTTATATATATGTAGGCACATATACATATATATACATATGCATGCATATATATATGTGTGTGTGTGTGTGTGTGTGTGTGTGTGTGTGTGTGTGTGTGTGTGTGTGTGTGTGTGTGTGTGTGTGTGTGTGTGTGTGTGTGTGTGTGTGTGTGTGTGTGTGTGTGTGTGTGTGTGTGTGTGTGTGTATGTATGTATGTATGTATGTATGTATCCATATATATGTAATTGTGAAATATATTTCAAATAAACTTGTCATTAATTTTTTTAATTCTTGGGGAAGTCCAAGATGATTTATCATATATCTTGCGCTGACACTCTTGTATAGAATAAAATAATTGAAAGGAAGAACAAATATCTAATTTAAATAACTCAGACACTCCTACATAAAAGTGTTCATGGATATTTGTGAAGAGAAGCATTATTAACCATTAAATTTTTAATTAACTAGTTGTTATTTTTTGTTCTAATAGATCATATGTCATATTATCTTTTTATTTAGGAAAAAAACTTTAGATATATTTATTTTTGTCATGAACTCTATCTAGACAGAGAGAAGATGGTTGTGCATATCATCAAATGTATATTCATTAAGTACTTTTATACTCAAAATGGTTACATGTATTACTTACCAGTGGTAATGACTATCATTATGAGTGTTAATGTGATATTTGTTAAGGAATTTTTTTTTTCAATGACTTAGTTCAAGAGAATGCACATCTAGACATTTTAATGGTAGGATCATTTTAATGTTCGGTTGTTGCTTCTCATAAAAGGGTAGTCACTTCTTTTGCATCTACCTCTATTCCTGATACTACTAGCTAGATTGATTTTGAGGAAAATAATAAAATCTCTCTTAGAGCCTTGTGTTAGGAAGATGTACTTGGTGTGTTTCTTATTATACATGATTTGTAAGTCTTCCCAAGAAGGGAAGATGAGGGTTGAGAGATTTGATGATCAAAACCTAAATATATATACTTAATAGATATATCAACAATCTTTCCAAGAAAAGCCTCAAATCATGTAAGTTGATCTAGTCTGCAATAGAGCCTTGGACCTTTCGATTGCTCTTCAAAATGAAACTAGAATATGTTATATTAATCACTCATTGTCACGAGCATTCTCTAATTCTCACTTTGGTATTATGCTTTTGGGTTTTTGTCCTCGTTTAATAGTTAGATTTTTTATATTCTTTTTGAGATAGTTATATTGAATGATTATATTAACTAAGTATAATCATTTTTTATTATACATGAGATTTGATTCTGAAACCTTCTGAAAAGTTAGTCCTAATTTTCAAATGAGTGCACATGGTGAAGACTAAATCTAAAGGAAATATTGATTGGCTTGATGCATGATTAATAGTCAAAAAATTCATACAAATCTATGATATAAATTATTGGGATATATTTTTTTATGTGGCTAAAATGATTTATATTAAGTTATTTCTTTCTATTATCATATATTACATGTGAACTATATATCAGATTGATGTGAAAAGTGTATTCTTTCATGGATATCTCACCAAGAACATGTTTATGTAGCAACACTTGGAATTGGAAGTATTTTATGTGAGAAGGCTTGTTATGGCTTGAAGCATTCTTTTAAGGTATGATTTAACAAATATTTTTCTGTACTTATCATCTTTGACTTTAGGAATTAAGTGTTGCACCTAGATCTACTATTATTATTTTTTTACTTGTAATCCTACTTGGATAATTACTTAGTAGATAGTTATTTGTTAGTTATATTTGATCATGTTGGTATTCAATATGATATTACTCGTATAAAATTATCATATCTACTAATAAATTCAGATAATATTAAATTTAAAAAGAGTAAGGTTTCTCGGATAGAAAGATTTTTTCTGGCTCAAATATTATAATAATTCACGAGTCTTTCCTAGTACAGACTCATATTGAGTTGGTAATGATCAAACTTGATCACCTAAGACTTAGTATATACCATAAGAGACATACCCAACTTGCTAAAACTAGAGATTTGTTTATTGAGGAGATAAATAATCCTACAAGTAGTCTCTTTGATCTTGATTTTTTGATAGTTCTCATGAAGTGACAGATGAATACAATATAGTAAACAAATAATAATTAGTTGTGATGTGATGTTGACATCTAAGTTAATGAGACAAGAGTTTAAATCAAAAGTCTAATCATAAGTACTATGATACTTGAATGAGCATTGGTATATGTTGTGCCTAATAAAGGAATTCTTTTTTTCCTCTCTTTTATGGGTTATGCTGGGGGACTCTGTGAGGATCTCTAGATGAGTCTGATAGTTAGCCCATATCACTGAATAATTTGTAAATTTTTTTGTGTTTCTATAAAAATAATTCATGGTGACTCTTCTTTGTGTGATTATATTTTTTATAATGTGTGCCCGATATTAAGCATCTCTTGTCTCTACCACAACTAATATTCTCTTTATCTATAACATATTTTATCTTTCATTAGTCAAAGAAAAATATCTTTGTGCTACTATATTTTTTGCTTAAGGGTGTCAAATAGGAAGTGCTATGTTGGCATGACCCATTTTTGGGTGGCTCAATCGGGCCATCGTGTTGTGCCAGGCAGGACCTTGTAAGGAAGTCTTGTTGTGCCTAGCACGGCATGACTTGCAGTCTACCTAATCGGGTTATCTTTAAATTTACTAAATATGTTATTAATGTTGCACGTGCACTTAAGTCCAATACAAGTAGTGGAAGTGTACACAGACAAATATGTATTTTTCATGTCATAAAAAAAATTTATGAATTTTATAAAAAAAAATTTTATATCAGAGTCAACATCGTTAAAAATAAAGTTGTCATTTTTATTATTGTTGTAGTCGGATATTACGTGTTCGTATCTAACACTTAACTCCAATATCAGGTTGGTGTAATTCTAACTTAATTTAAAATTACTTTTTTTGATCTGCAGACAAACATAGACTATCAAATTCTTATTATTTGCTAGGCATCCTAAGATATTTTAGTAAGTTTTTTATTTTTTTTAATGCATAGAAAATAATAATTATTTATGCTTGTACTATCACGTTAATGGGGTGACACATGCATCTAACGTGGAAAATCTTTCCAAACATATCTTATAGTCTTAATAAACATATTAATAGCTACTTCATTTGTAGATGCATTATTAATTTTGATACTAAATATTTTATTTTGAATATATTAATCTCTAAATATTATTATCATGCACTCATATATGATAGAGTTATTATGAGGATGAAAAATCTCAGAAAATTCTAAATTTTTTTGATAAGGTTTTCATGTAGAATCTTTATAATGGCCGGTGAGACATGTAAATAATGTATCATCACAACTAGTCTAGATATCAAACACTATAGATATTACTCCACTATATTGTCTGAATTAATTAATTATTATTTATTTTTTTTAACTTATAATATTTAATTATATCATTCACACATGTGAACTTAGAAATCCTATGATAAGTAGATTGGAAATAAATTTGCATAAATTGACAACCATAGTATCCTTCCAAAATATAATCTAAATGTTCATTATAATAATCAATTGTTATGCCCTCATTCTCTAAATCATTATGATATTTGAAGGGAGTCAAAGATGTAGAATTAGATCAAACTTCAAAGATTCCACCATTTAATTAGGTTTTTCTTGAGATTTAATACATCATATTTTTTGGTTCTTTGATTGAGATGCTTTTTAGATGACCTATGCCACTTGTACTCTTATATATGTGTGTGTGTGTGTGTGTGTGTGTGTCTGTGTGTGTGTCTGTGTGTGTGTGTGTGTGTGTCTGTGTGTCTATGTGTGTGTGTGTGTGTGTGTGTGTACGTGTGTATGTGTTTAATATATATATTATGCTGATTTTTTATTAATATTTATAGTATTTTTATTTTTTAATATGTTAAAGTGAGTTCAAACTATAGAATTTGTATTTTTTGTTTTTTAGGCATTTGAGTTTGTGTTTTGACTATGGAGAATATATAATTTCGGCCTCAGACATTTCCATAGGATAATCATTATTATTTACATCCAAATCTATATTAATATCTTTATCATTATACTCATAATCAAATATTTTTTTAGTTTATATTTTAAATAATTTATGTTTATTTAAATAAATAAATAAATAAAATACTTGGATTTTGGAGAAGAGAGAGATAAAACTGTAACCTACAGCCACAAGTAATGGAACATCAAGACAAACTCCTATTTCTTTAAGATTTATAAAAAAAATATGATGCTTAAAGCTTAATGTTTTAGAGTTTAAAGAGATGAATAACAGAGACATGAAAGGACATGGGAAAAAGAGTTGAGGATGAGAAAAAAAATGAGAATTAAAAATTTAAAACTCATAATCTATATTTATCAATTTTTTTTTATAAAAAAATTATATTATTTTATTAATTTTATTTTTTTTTATTTTATTTAATTTTTAATATTTTTTTGAATATTAAAATAGGCAAAAACTTGACAACCTTTGGATTTCTGCCATAGTCATCGGAATAAATTCCAATGGCCAGGATTAAAATACAATTTAATATTTAATTTTTTTTTTTGTAAGTAATCGTTGTGCCCGACCACCAAAAAAGGTAGCATGGGAGTTAGATCTAAAGTATATTACAAATAATTAGTTTATTCACTCTGAACTCACTCTCCTTCTGTATTAGATTTTGAAATAGTTATAGATTTTTTATTTTTTTCAAGAAACGAAATTATTTGCAAGAAAAGTATAAAAATTTGTCATGTCTTCTTTCACTGTAAGTTTATGTTCAACTCGAATTTTAGTACCCAATTAACTATAAATGCCTATTATTGTTGAAAGAGATTTTAATTCTTAGACTTGTTTACATACCTTAGTATGCGAAGAGTTGTATTATGATGAATATGTTAAGTATAGTATTTAAAGCAACCATATACATTTATTGCATAAGCTGAATTTAGTCTAATAATGATTTGATAGTTATCTTTTTAACCATTCTTCTGAAAGTAGTAGAGTTAAGTAAAAGATTTGTATCATCCAAGAAACTAGTATGTGGGTTAATTAAAGTATTTTTTGTAATACAACCTAAATGATCAAATTGAATATTAATTGCATATCTTCTTCAAAAAAATATATCTTTTCTAGAGTATATCATATTTATCCTAAAAAAATATGAGTATTCAAAAATTTTTTGTCAAAAATTATGACTGAAAATAATTTGATTAGATGATTATCAACACACAATCTTTATTAAATAAATTATAATTCACATATAATCATTAATAGTAATAATTGAAGATGAATATTTATAAAAAGTTATTTTTATTATCGATAATACGAATAATCATTAATTATAATTAACTTTACAGTTAAACAAAAAATAAATATTGTATTTAATTTTTATATTTCTTTGAATATAGCTTTTTAAAAGGTTATTTTAAAAAATAAAGTTTTTTAATAAATTTTTGACTTGTTTTAGTAGTGTTTAGGAGCAGAATCACTACCCTTAAATAAATCAAGTTTGGGTCAGTTTGATGGTCGAATTCTGCTTCTTAGTTGTTGGGGTCGAAATTCAATGGTTTAAAATAACAAATACATTTTTTTTGACCTTTAGATCTGTTTGACCGTCAAACCAGCCATTGGTCACATGTTCTAGAAGCTTCGGCTTCTGGAACTGTGCCTTCGGGCTAGGGTACAGGGTTGTGCTTGGCCCGACATGAGCCATGCCTCAATCTAACCCGACATGATTTTGGATTGTGTTGGGTCGTGCCTCGGGCCGGGGCAAAGGCACCTAGAGGTGTCAATCGGCGGACCGGCATGGTCGGCATGATTAGGCCATGCTTGGGCCGCCCCAACACAGGAATTTCCCATGCCCAAGCTCGTGTCATGCCCGACCATGTCACCAATCATGTCGTGTCATGTCGAGGCCAACCGGGCCTATGTCATGCCTGACTCGGCACAATTTGTTGGCCCTTACCACAAGACACCAAGACCTATCGTACCCTAGCAACAGCGCCATATGTATCAGGAAAATGCGCGAACACGGGTCCGATTCCACTCCAACCCGACCCACGGTCCTGCCCTATCTGGAACCACCCCCCCCCCCCCCCCCCAACAGTTAAAAATAAAATAAAATTTGAATATTAACCGTTGGATTTTACCTCCAACGGCTAGGGGGTAGAAACCCTCATGAGTCTGCCTCCTAAATATCAATAAAAAATTAAAATAAACATAAAAAATTACTGGAAAAAAAAATTATTTTCTTTAATCTTTAAACCCCCTCTTTCCCCACTATAAAATTTATGTTTTTCATAACTATTTATTCTCACACTCTCAAATTTCTCTCAAAGTTCTTGTTCTTCTCTCCCTTGTGACATGGGATTTTGTCATTCGGCTTGGCTTTTCGGGACTCACAACTCGGGTTTGGAAGTTTGAACTGGACTGTGGTGCACCGTGCACGTGATCTACCTCACTGTTTTACTAGTATTTTAATTATTGTTTAGTATTTAACTATTAATTTTAACTTAAAAATTATTATTTAAAAAAATTAAGTATTTTTTTTTCTCTCTCTATTCTCTCACTCTAATCTGAATATCTAAAATCAATTATCTAGGCTCTACCTCATGTTCAATAAAAATCCAAAAAAAATGAATAATACTAATGAAACATATTAAAATTTAGAAAATGAAAATCTTACACAGAGGTTTTGAGGCTACTGAAACTTTGGTTTCTCTAGTCATCTCAACCCATACATCTAAAAAACAAAAAACTAGGACTTCTGTAGTTTGGACTCATTTTAATATAATAAAACAAAAAAAATGTTGAGGGTGAAGAAAAATAAATAACACCGCATAAATATTGTATGAGAATTTTAACATGTAAGAGTTATTTTGAGACTGGGTACTTTAAGACGCATGCTGAATTATGCACCAAAAAACATGGTGCATTAGATCCTAGGCAAATCCAACTTAGCACTGTATTTTTTGAGACTGGATCAAGTTCAGTCTCAAAGTTTACTCCCTTCATATACCACATCGAGTTGGGTAGGAAAGGCATGGCCAAACTTATCATATTGATGAATCTTCTAATCAAATTTTTGGAAGATTTAAGGGTATTGTGCATCATGCAGACATATTTTTAGTCTTCTTATCGTAGGATTCCTTGGTCCGCATCTAGGAATGACATACTAAAATTTTATAAGTAGAAAAATAAATAATAATTAATGAATTTATGCCTTATAGTGGAGTAGTGTCCGTGATGTCCGATATCTGGACCAATCATGATAAATATGCATGTCTCACCAACCACTATGTAGATTCTATATGGACAATGAATAAAAAATTTTAGAATTCTTTGAGATTCTCCATCCTCATGATAGCCCGGCCATTTTTGAGTGTATGATGAAAATCTTTAGAGAATATTAAATACAAAATAAAATTTTTATTATCACTTTCGATAATGCATCTAATAATAGAGTAGTGATTAACATGTTTCTTAGGAATATTAAAGACATAGCATTAGAAGAGATTTTTCATGTCAAATGTATATATCACATGATTAACCTGATTATACAAGTGGATATGAATGTGTGTTCCCCCGTGTTGGATAATATTCTTAATACATTAAAATATATTTGTACTCCTCGCAGACAATAGAAGTTTGGTACTCCTGTTTGTCTTCGAATCTTAAGAAGAAGAAATTTCAATCGGATGTGAGACACCGTTGAAATTACATGTGTTGGATATGAACACGTAATATCTGACTACGTCAATAATAAGAGTGACGAACTTATTATTGACGATACTGACTGGGCTTCATGATTTCATTTATGAAATTCCTGAAGATTTTTTATGACACGATGAACATGTGTTAGTCGGTTTATAATCCTGCATGACTTACATTTCCTCGTGCATGAATCTGGAAAACCCACATGAATGATTCATTCACAAGAAATTAACTAACATGTTCACATATTATGATACTAAGTATGGTGGTAGTAGTAGTGAAACTATGATTATGAACATGGATATCTTCTTCAGAGATGATGATTTTTCCATTCAGTTAGTGCGGAAAAATGATGGGGTGGACCATCACATATGAACGAGCTTTCTCGGTACTTAGATACCGATTACTGCTCAATCTTATCACATTTTGATACTAAGTATTTTGATATATTATAGTGATGAAAATTATGAGTCCACTTTTTCCGTGCTATCTAGGATGACACGGGATCTACTGACTTCTTTGGTGTCGAGCGTAGCAATAGAGTTTGCTTTTTCTATTGCAATGAACGTGATTTTAGATAGGAGATCGAGATTACGTACGGATATTGTTGAGATATTGGCCTGTTTGAAGTATTGGGAGGGTTCGAGGTTTAGCATCCAGGATTGTGCTAGAGCTAGGATATGGACTGCATCCACTGTGAAAGCGGAGTTGATTGCTGATTATGATGATCCATATGATAGTGATTTTGATATTGTGATTGATGATTATCATGATATGCCAATTGACGATTGACGTGGTTGCCGGTTGCCTCTGGCCCCTGCCCGTTGCCAGACGCCAGTTGCCAATGCCACGTCACGCCACATTCTATTTGTCATTGCCACTTGATTTTGATTTTTGATGTCTCACAGTCACGAATACAGTTGATAATTTATGTTATTCTTGATTCTGATTTTTTATTTCGATGTTTTGTTTTGTACACTTTTTTATTTACGTTATGTTGTATTTCTTTTGGTTCGGTATCTATTGGTCGATTGGACATTTGGTTTGCTTTTATTTTTATGACTTTGTAATTTTTTTTAACGAAATTTTTTTTAATTTATTTTTGGGTTTAAATTTTTTATTAAAAATTCTATAATTTAATTCTAATAAATTATAATCTAAATTTATTAAAAAATAATAATAAAGATTTTAACTTTATTAATATTATATATTAAACAATTTTCAAGTTATAAATTTAAAATTTTTAAACATTATCTATATATATTATATAATATATATTTTATAAATAGTTTAATACAAAAATTTAAATATTTAAAAATAAAAAAAAATATTTTTTTAAACATGCTCGTATGGGCCTGACCCGGCATAGTACATTTACCACTGGGCCGGCGGTCCGTGTCGGGCCTAGCTTGAATAAATCATGCCAGGTCAGGCCAGGCACGGCACGGTACAATAACCATTATGTACATTGTTTGACACGAAAGCATGGTCGTGCTCACAAAAAATGGGTCGGGTCAGCCCGGCACATCCCATTTGACACCTCTAGAAGCACCAAATAATTGGAATCCTTCTAAAAGTATGTTATGATTGGATGTATTTGAAATTATATGATTTCAAGTCAGTTATCAATTATATCTTAGTTTTATTCAAAATTTGTTCATAATTAAACTTATATGGAAAAAATATTATTCAAGATAACATATTTAGAACTGATTGCAAGATTTCAACTTTGTTTGTAATTATGCTTTCATGTATTAAATATGTTTTTGCGACAGCAATATGGAGAACATATTTACAATTAATTTTTTATCTTTTAGTGGTTTAATAGAATAATAAATTTTTATTAAAATAATATCAATCATCCTATTGGGTTTGTCATTTTAGTAGTTAATGTCATATTTGTTCAAACTTATAGACATGAACAAGAATATGAACAAAATAAATGACATGGTCATGATCATGGTTGTGGTAGACATATTTTCTTGCATTGTGGTGGTAATCAAAATTGTCATAGTAGAAATCACAATTCAAACAACTAGAAGTGACATAATTCAGAGGCACGGCCTAAAAATGATATAGGACCATCTAGGAAACATACTCATGGGAATAAATATTATAATTGTGGTATAATAGGCATAAGTCCTTAGTTGTTATTGAGTTTGATTCATGTCACGTACATATTGTGTGCTTTATAATATGTAATCAATCTTTATAACATTTCAATTAAAGAAAAAATAAAGATTATTAAAATAACTTCATTGATAATAATGACTCGGTGGATTTAACTTATTTAGATATTTTATACTAATTCTGAAGATCTTAATAAAAAAATTGATCATCTAATTAGTAATGAAAATATTTATTATAAATTATAATTAGTTGTTCTATTTTCATTTTGAATTTTATTATGTTATTTTTGTTTGAATATATATATTTTCAATGACATATAATTATTTCTTGTTAATTTTTTTTTATTTATACGTAAATATATATAAATCTTTCTCATGTCTTGATAAATCATATGATATTAGATGTGTCAACCGGGCCAGGCTGGACTGGTCGGATGAGGCACGGCATGGGAATTTTTTGTGCCCGTGCCAAGGCCAACCGGGCCTCGTGCCGTGCCTAGCCAAGCACGGTACCATGGCCCGTTGGCACGGTTCCTCGGCACGAGTCGAGAAATCCTAATTTTTTTTAAAATTAGGGGTTCGGCTGCACGGTGGCACAACGGGGTACGTCGAAACCCTAATTTTTTTTAAATTAGAGGTTTGGCTGCTTGGCGGCACGACGACGCATGCCAAAACCTTAGTTTTTTTTTAATTAGGGGTTCGTGTGCGTGGCGGCGGACGGCACGCGCCGAAACCTTAATTTTTTTTTAAATTAGGGGTTATGCCCAACTGGGCTGAACCCGATGAATTCGTGCCGAGCGCCGGGCTGATCTCCACAAAACCATACTAGGCCTGGCCCGGCATGGTACAGTAACCGTGCCTGGCCCGACACGAAAGCAGAGTCTAATATTATTATAATAAAAATGAATACTTTCTCATCATTTTGGTTGTCTAAAAATAAATATATCTTGGAAAAATATTTCTCTTATTTAAGTGGATTATATCAAATCATCATCAAATTTTTTGATTATATGTTATCATGAGCTATATCAAACTATTATGATTTTATATGAATGTGTTGATCATTCATATTTTTCTATAATGCATTGTATTTTAAAAAATTATTTTGGACATTATTTAAAGGATTAGATGATACTTATTCCTAATGATCATAATTGTATTGCATTATTTGAAGCAATGTCTTATTCCTAATGTTATTTTTTGTACTGTTACCTTAATTTGAATTCGTCTTTCGACCTTAAGTGAATCATGAATTTTCTTATATATAAATTATTTTTACGTCCCAACCTAATATTTTACATTTATATATTTTTGGTTGTGTTGGTTCCTATGGCTCAACCTCGGCATACTAAGTTAGGCTTTTAACGTTGATTTGTCATATAAGTTGGATTTACTTTTTTTTCTCTATTATTATTATTATTATTATCCCAAACCTTTAATGGGTGTTTTTATTATTTGATTTGTTGCTTATCACTTTAATAAAAAATGTTTTCTTGCTATTAGGGAGAGACAAGTCAACCCCAGAAGAATAGTGAGATATCACGTGAAATATTGCTTCATGTCATGGATATAGAAAATTCAGAAAATGTTTTATTGCTATTATTTCATCTTGATCTCTGCACAAAAAGACAGTATCAACTAAAAATTCCCGCTTACAAAGACTTGTAAATCAGTTACTTAATTTCTTTGTGGATATAGAAAATACTGCAATCATATATACCCTTCATGAATACTCTAGCACATATTAATATTTATGTAAGACATTTGGATAATATTATGACAACATAGTCTAGAGGTTAGACAATTCTAGAGCATGAGTAGATTATGAAATACTTTGCCATTGGATAATATATGATTTTTTTCGTAGAATCTTATAATATTATAGATAATTATTGGTAGAATAGAAAATAAAGTCATAGTCCAATTGTTTGAAAAGAAAACTCACATAAAACTACTAATATAGCAATCAGGAATAATAAGAACGAAATAAATAATCAATTTAAATATTATTATATTTATAATAGTTTTTTGAGAATTTATCATTGATTATCATAATACTCAACAAATAAATAAAAAATATAATAAAAATGAATAATAATCAGCAATATAAATACTAGCTCTTGTGACCAAAATGCAAAAAATTGTAGTGGGATGAGTTAAAAAAACTAATAGCATTTGAAGAACAAAAAATATATGTGATTTTAGAGATGTATTTTGTATAATCTTCTTTGTGAGAATTTATGGATGGATCCAGTTATCAGTCTTTCTCAATATTTTATGGTGTTCTTGGCTCCTTCCTTTGAAATATTTGCCAACACATATTTCTGCTATTTCCTTTTTTTCCTATGATATGTTCAACAACGCTGGAAGAATGTCTTGCATTTACATATATTTGCCAACCCAACATTACTCTATTTGATAGTAATGTTGGGTTGGTTCACACTCACACACATGTGCATTATACTATTATATTGCATATATTTTATCTTCCTCTTGAAATTTAAGGGCTTATTTTACTCAATAACAAGTAACATATAATTGGGCCCTTATATAATGAGCCAATATGTTAGGGCAGCTCACTTTCTATCAATAATTATGTTGTGGTCTTGATAAATTTATCTTTAATAAATATTTTGGTTCCATTAGTGCATCACAAGTCTCGATGATGTGTTTCTATTATTAGAGCTTGTTGAACATTTTATATTTTTTATCATATACTTGAATGATATCACCAATATATAGGTGATGAAAAATCAAGGATCAGTTCATCATTATTTTTATCCAAGTATTTTCCTAATATAATTGAGATGTAAGTCTTATGATATTAGTTTTCTAGTCAAATGTGATTATTATATTGATTTAAATTTTGTATGCATTTTTTTAATTATGTTCATCTTCATTCTGGTTTTAAGTATTTTATTTTTTTTTCCTATGATAATCATTAGCTTGTTAAACTATAATTTTTTCTTCATTAATTGATTAGTTAGTTTAAATATTTTTTTTGCAAAAAATATATTAGTTTTCTTCTCCACATATCCAGATCATTATTCATGTGAGATTTTTTTCTAAGTCTTTTTTTTTAATCTTATCTAGTATACTATATGATAAATGATGACTAGCCTAACATTAAAAATTCACTAATTCAAGTAATTCTTAGAAATTGACTTTATTCGCTAATTTCAATTTTACCATAGAAGAGTGATGAGAAATAACTAGTTGATCAAGTTCGCGTGCGCGCGCGCCCGCATTGTCAGTGTCCAATATATGTAAGCTATAACTTCAAAACAAAAAAAAAGATTTGTGTTTCAACGCTGGCATTATCCTGAAAGTGTTACCTGATTTTTTTTTTCTTAATAAAAATATAGTATTTCTGAAGGCAGGAGGAAGATGGGGTGGCTATGAGCCTCTATGATGTTATTTTAATATGGGGGTAGGTGAAAATCACCTTGCCCACATTGGAAAATTGTTTGGAGATTTCCAAACTTTTTCCTATATAAAGGACTTTTCTATTTCTTTGAAATTAATTTCCATGTATTCCAATTTCTCATTTTCTTTTGAATGTATTTTATTTCCTGATGTAATTTATTGCTTTACTTTTGAATTTTTTATCTTTCAAATTATTGCAGGTTTAGTTTTATTTTATAACTGTGGTATCAGAGGAGGTTAGTTAGTAACTTTTGTAGTTAGTGCATTTTAGAAAAGTTCTGTCAAAAGGGCGATAAGAGCCTCTAGGTTTGTGGTTTTTAAGAGGGTAATTGTGCCCCTCAACTTACCTGGGAACTTTTTTTAGTGTAATAACACAAATTGTTATTATTATTCTTGGTTACTATTCACTGTAAAAGTGAAACATGACAGCAAAATTTGAAATAGAAAAATTCAATGGAAGTAATTTTTCATTGTGGAAAATGAAAATTAAGGCAATTTTGAGGAAGGATAATTGCTTAGATGCAATTGGAAAAAGGCTCACCGAAATTCCTGGCGACAAGTGGAATGAGATGGATAGTAATGCAGTAGCTGACCTCCATTTGGCACTTGCTGATGGAGTATTATCGAGTGTGGCAGAAAAGAATACGGCAAAAGAAATTTGGGATACTCTCACAAGGTTGTACGAGGCAAAGTCACTTCACAACAAGATCTTCTTAAAAAGAAGACTTTACACTTTATGAATGATGGAATCTATTACGGTAACTGATCATATCAACACTCTGAATACTTTATTTTCGCAACTTACTACGTTGGGTCATAAGATAGAAGAAGTTGAATGTGCTGAGATTTTACTTCAGAGTTTACCTGATTCGTATGATCAACTCGTCATCAATCTAACGAATAGTGCATTGAGTGATAGTTTAATTTTTAATAATATTGCCTCTGCTATCTTAGAAGAAGAAAATAGACGTAAAAACAAAGAAGATAGATATGTAAATGCACAACAAATAGATACTTTGACGATGATACGAGGGAGATCAACGGAGCGTGGCCCCAGTGGGAGTCAGAATTATGGTAGATCAAAATCTCGAAGTAAGAAAAATATTAAATATTATAATTGTGGTAAGAAATGGCACTTAAAAAGAGATTGTTGGTTTAAGAAAAGAAATATAGATGATGAGTTATCTAAGACACAAGGGAATGTTGCAAGCATCAATGATGAATATAGTATTTTGTATGGTGAGGTAACAATAATGGTTGAAAGTAAAAAACAATTTAGTGATGTATGGTTGCTAGACTCGGGAGCATCGTGGCATATGACTTCTTGGAGAGATTGGTTTCAAAAATATGAACCAATCTCAGGTGGGGCAGTGCACATGGGTGATGATCATACTTTGAAAATTGTTGGTATGGGTACTATCAAAATTAAAATGTTTGATGGTATGATTCGTACCATTCAAGATGTATGACATGTGATTGACTTGAAGAAACATCTATTGTCTTTGGGACAAATAGATAGTCTTGGATGAAAAACTCATATTGAAAATGGGATGATAAAAATTGTGAGAAGTTCACTCGTGGTAATGAAGGGAGAAAAGATCACGGCAAATTTATTCATGCTTAAAGGAGAAACAGTACAGGAAGCAGATGCATGTGTTGCATCAATTACTAAGGAAGAAGAATCAACAATGATATGGCATCTTAAACTATGTCACATGTCAGAACAAGATTTGAAGATTCTCTCTAATAAAAAGTTACTTTCGGGGCTCAAAACAGTAAATTTACCTTTTTGTGAGCATTGTGTTACTAGTAAGCAGAATAGATTGGCATTTAAAAGATCAAATGTAAGAAGTAAAAATACTCTAGACTTGATATATTCTGATGTATGGGAATCACCTGAAATATCTTATGGAGGAGCAAAGTATTTTGTATTCTTCATTGATGATTATTCAAGGAGATGTTGGGTATATCCAATCAAGAAAAAGTCAGATGTATTTTTAACTTTTAAAGAATTCAAAGCATGGGTGAAACTTGAATCTGGGAAAAGAATTAAGTGTTTGTGGACAGATAATGGAAGTGAGTATACAGTTGGTGAATTTCTTGTTTTTTGTAAGCAAGAAGGTATCAAACGACAGTTCACAGTCACATACACTCCACAACAAAATGGAGTAGCAGAACGGTTGAACGGAACTCTTGCAGAAAGAATGAGAGCAATGTTAACAACTACAGGACTACCCAAGTCCTTTTGGGCGGAAGCAGCAAAAACTATATGCTATGTGATAAATCGATTGCCATCAACATCGATTGATTTGAAGACACCGATGGAGATGTGGACGGGTAAGCCAATAGACTACTCTACTTTACATTATTTTGGATGTCCTACATATGTTATGTACAACACCCAAGAAAGAGCAAAGCTGGATCCAAAATCCAGAAAATGCATATTCTTAGGGTATGCTGAAGGAGTAAAGGGGTATCGCCTGTGGGAACCCACTGACCACAAGGTAATTATCAGTAGAGATGTAATTTTTAAAGAAAAATTTGAAGATTATAGCACATTTAAAGAAGTTTCAGAAAATACTGCTGTTCATGTATAAAATGATCAGATACAAGATGTTCCAAAGTCAATGGAGAAAGAATTAAAGCATGAAGCACAAGAACAAGTCGTGTCTAAGGCTCAATGGGTTAGTCGGCCAATTCGTAATAAAAGACCACCAGCTTGGCACTCAGAGTATGTTACGAAGAGCAACATTGCATATTGTCTCCTAACAGAAGATGGAGAACCTTCAACATTTCAAGAAGCTTCAAATAATTCAGATGCATCTATGTGGATGATAGCAATGGTGGAAGAAATTGAAGCTCTACACAAGAACAAGACTTGGAAGCTAGTACCGTTACCAATCGGAAGAAAAGCTATTGGCAACAAATGGGTTTACAAGATAAAGTGGGATAGCAATGATCAAGTAGAACGATATCGTGCAAGATTGGTGATAAAGGGGTATTCTCAGAAAGAAGGTATTGACTTCAATGAAATTTTTTCTCCGGTGGTTCATCTTACAACAATTAGAGTAGTAATGACTCTATGTGCTACACTTGATTTTCATTTGGAGCAATTAGATGTTAAAACTGCTTTTCTTCATGGAGAAATTGAAGAAGAAATTTATATGTTCCAGCTAGAAGGATTTGTTGAAATTGGTAAGGAGAACTTGGTTTGTAAGTTGAACAAATCTCTATACGGTTTGAAACAAGCACCGAGGTGTTGGTATAAGAGATTTGATTCTTTCATCATGAGCCTTGGATATAATAGACTCAGTTCAGACCATTGTACATACTAAAAAATGTTTGAAGAAAATGATTTCATCATTTTACTTTTATATGTGGATGACATGTTGGTAGCAGGCCCAAACAAATGTCGAATCCAAGAATTGAAGGCACAGTTGGCTAGGGAATTTGTTATGAAGGACTTGAGACTAGCAAACAAGATTCTAGGGATGTAGATTTACCGAGATAGAAATAATAAGAAGATTTGGCTTTCTCAACAAAATTATTTTAACAAAATCTTGCATCGCTTCAACATGCAAGATAGTAAGCCAATTTCTACCCCTCTTCCTGTTAATTTCAAATTATCCTCAAGTATGTGTCCTAGCTCGGAAGAAGAGAGGATGAAGATGTCTCGAGTATCATATGCATCAGTAGTGGGAAGTTTAATGTTTGCAATGATTTGTACAAGACCAAATATTGCACAAGCAGTGGGAGAGGTTAGTCGATTCATGGCAAATCCAGGCTTAGAACATTGGAGTACTGTGAAGAGGATTTTTAGATATCTGAAAGGAACCTCAAATACTACAATATGCTATGGAAGTTCAGATCTTATTGTCAGAGGTTATGTTGATGCAGACTATGCTAGAAATGTTGATAATAGCAAGAACTACAGTAGGTTATGTTTTTTCTCTTGCTGGAGGAGCTGTAAGTTGGGTTTCGAAATTGCAACCTATTGTATCTACTTCTACAACATAAGCAGAATATGTTGCAGTTACACCAGCTAGTAAAGAAGCAATCTGGTTGCAAATACTGTTGGAAGAGCTTGAATATAAACAAGATAAGGTTACTTTATTTTGTGATAGTCAAAGTGCTCTACACTTAGCAAGAAATCCAGTATTTCACTCCAAGACAAAACACATCAGGGTACAATATCATTTTGTACGAGAGAAAGCAGAAGAAGTGTGGATTTGCAAAAGATTGATACCGAAGAAAACATAGCGGATGTTTTAACCAAACCAATCAGCAATGATAAGTTTTAATGGTATAGAACTTCATGTGGCTTAACAAGATTGGAAGCAAGTATTGACAAGCAAAGAAAGTGATTTTCAAGTGGGAGAATGTTATTTTAATATGGGGGTAGGTGAAAATCAACTTGCCCACATTGGAAAATTGTTTGGAGATTTCCAAACTTTTTCCTATATAAAGGACTTTTCTATTTCTTTGAAATTAATTCTCATGTATTCCAATTTCTCATTTTCTTTTGAATGTATTTTATTTCCTGATGTAATTTATTACTTTACTTTTGAATTTTCTATCTTTCAAATTATTGCGGGTTTAGTTTTATTTTATAACATATGACCATTCTATAACCATGAATGAATGGCCTTGGTAATTCTGCATTTAAGCAAACACTCGTTGATGTGTATTTTATGGCTGAACTGCAGACGTGCTCGTTGGCTACTTTATCCACAATATTTTGAAGAGGCAGCATGTGCCCGAACATCAATGTTTATGCTATGTGATGGCTTGGCTTTTCAATCCATTCGTCCTTACGATTGGACCCCGTGGTAACTGTGAGCCTATTGTGTGCGCCACAATTTTTTGGATCATTATCTCCCTCATGAATTGTAAGGCAAATGTTGCCTATATGGCTATGGCTGGCTGAGAGGGAAAACAAGAAGGTTGAAATCAAAAATGAACCAGGCCGAGCCGAGCTCACGACACAGCCTGGATCTGTTTGCGTGTTAGCTGCTGATGTTTGCTTCTGGTTTGCCATGCAGGAAATGTCTTCCAAGCCGCATCCTGGTATGGTTTTAGCTCTGGACCCGCTTGTCTTCCAATCTGGCCGGAAGCTGCTGCTCACTGTGGAATGGGGGAGTGCTCAACAGGGGGCCACAATCATTAGTTTAAAGGGCGTGTTTGCAGCACAGAGAATCATGTTTGTCGTGGTGTCAGGGCTAGTCTTCTGCTCCCTCACTGGGTTCTTCTGTTTGTATGGGTGGGAGTTTTTGAATGAGGCGCTGTTCTACCACCTCGCTCGCACAGATCCGAGACAACTTTTTCATCTATTTTTACCACATTTATCTGCATTCCCAACAAACCTCCTTCACCTTCCTCTCTCTTTTTTTACATTTTTTTCCTCTTTTTTTTATGTTTTCTTTTCTTATTTTTTTTATTCGTCTCGTTCTTTCCTAGAGGTTATCACGGCACAGTACTTTGTATGGTTATTCTGCTTGATGCCGTTGATACTGCCGTGGAGAAAATTGAAAGTTAAAGGCCTTGGATTGGGTTGCATTCTGCTATGGATGGGAGCCCAGATGCATTGGTTGCTTTGGGGCTATTTGCTCGAATTCCTGGGGGAAATTGTCCTATTACAGCTCTGGATTGCAAGCGTGCTCTTCTACATGACAAACATGTTTGTTCTGTCCATGTTCATCACACACCATAGATATTCTCACACGTTTGATCCACCAAAGCAGATAAGCCACAATGAACCATCAAATATCGGATTTTCTAAAAAAATGAGCCATAAATCTTTCCTGTCAAATCAGATAGCATGTTTTCAAACTACTTGCAGTGACTACTTTTAATTTGGAAAATCATCTGTGATCTTCTTACATTAGCAATCAATTAGAAAATATAACTTAACTGCATGGGCCATTTATTGCTGACAAATTTAAGATGATAACAATGATCTACAATCACATAGCTTTCCCAGCCTGTTATGTGCACCGAAACAGATTCTGTAGCCACCTCAAGCATCAAGGAAATGGAGCACGAGGTGTGGGGCTTCTCTGCCAGCTTCAAGTCTTAACGCATCCACATTTGCACATCTCAACCGTGACACCAAGTCATCCTGAAGATCCAGCAGATGACAAAATTGAGTTATGTTCTCGTTGTCCCAACTACTTTTAAACAAGTTCTATATTTTTCTTACCTTTTTCCCTTTTGTTAGAAGACCATGAGCCCTTAAAATGGCACGAAGCCTCTCCACTGTTAAACTGTACCAGTCCTTATCTGACGAACAGCTGCTAGATTTCTCTGCACAGATACAAAACACCATGACCGAGGATTGAAAAAATTGTGGTCATCTGAATCATTTTGAGGTTCTTTGTAGAGCACCACTGCCTAATGAGGAGCAGAACAAACGGAACAAATAAAATGTCACTTTGTGGGAAGCACCCTACCTTGTGGAGAATTAATTTGACAATCTGTTCACTTCTTTGCAGAAGATCTTCCGTCAACTGCCCTACCAGTAGGCCAGCAAGAAAAGCATGCGGAGATGACAAGGCAAGAGTTGATGAAAATGAACTAATATTCATGATGCCGCACAATAAAGCAGCTATCTTGAGTTGAGTTAATGAAAATGAATGAATATTCATGACAGCCAAGGACACATCCATCCGTTCATATCATCAGCTACCAAGAAACAAGAATACCTCTAGATGTTGGTGATGGTAGTTTGGCATGGCATCGTTACTCTCATTATTTGCAGGAAAAATTGAATTTATGTATCCCAACCCTAAAAAAAGGTGTTCCTTTAAAGGTGGAGCCTTTTTTTTGCAATTTAAAACACCAAAAAACAAATATTACTTTTTGGTCTTAAAAAGGCACTTCAGCATGCTACGAATAAAAAAAACATAAGCTAGTTAAAATATACATCTGAGCAGCCCTAATTCGTGTCAGGGTTTAAAACACTTATGATCACCTAGTAGTATTTTCTGAATGTGAGCTGCCCCAACAAGATATTTTATAGTTTCTTTTATGGATTAGGTTTTCAAATGGCATTGGAGCATATTAGGGTTTAGTCTGCCATGGCAGAACAATGCAGTGTGGCACGCACAATTGCAACGGCAGCTCCAGAAGTGGTGCTTCTACGAGTGAAACTATAGGCATGTGTAAGATGTGGAGGGTAAAAACACAGTGATTATGGGTGTGATGAACAATTAAGTGTTGTGTGCAATTTCGGGGTAGTGTGAATATCACAAGTACAATGTAATTGTGGTTGATTAGTGTGCTCTTTTAAATTATTGAGACTCTGGCACACAAACCACACACAACATACAATAGGAACCTTGACATTATTCTTTGGTCAAGTGAAGATAAATCTCATAATAAATGAATCTCCTAGTGATGAGATAAATAAATAGTGATCACAGATCAACTCTCGTCTATCAATTATCATGTGATAATATATTGAATTAGAGTTGTCTTTTATCTTTTCATCCTGTTTGATAAACAAAATCCTATATTCGTTGGCAGCATCATTATAGTAATCCCATGTGAAACAAATAAACAATTTTTTTTCACAACCTATATAATTAAGACAAGAAAACCCTAGAGAGCCAAAACAAGTAACACCCGATTTGATTCACTCGCCTAACAAAACATCTTAGAGAGATTTTACCAATTGAGATCGATATGTTTGAGAAAGTGAAATAGATTAGTATACAATGTTTCACAGCTTGTGTTTTGTTGCTAGATTTTGAGTAGTTGCAGCGTTGGTGCATGTTACACAAATTTTTTGTCATGCCAAGCCTCGGGCAAGGCATGTCACTTTCCTATCTAAAACAACATTGCTTTGTCCCTAGCTCGTTGGCATAGTCCACCAGTATGATAAACCTGACCCAGGATCAGGAAGCACGTGCGGTCTACTTGGCCCGAGCCCAACCCGCCCAATCCTAATTTTTTTTAAATCCATCATGCACATGTGACTGGCCCTGGCAAGCACCATCCGCTAGGCACGTGTGCATCCTAAAGTATTAAGCTTTTCATTTTTATTTCTGTTCTCAATCTCAACTCTCTCCTCTATCATCTCCTCAGATCTCTACTCTCATTTTCTTTAAAATTTAAACGATAAAATTTTAATCTTTACAATTTAAACATTATAATTTTTTTATGCTTTAAAATATATATAATAGGAGTTGCTCATGGTATTCTATTACTTGTTGTTGTGGAGTGTGGACTGCGGCTTTATCTCTCTCCTCTCCAAAACAAAATCCAAATACTTTTTTTAATATACATAAATTATTCATAATATAAACAAAAAAATTGATTAATGGTAAGTATATCAATAACAATATTAATATAGATTTAGGTGTTAATAATAATAACCCCACAAAAATATATGACTGGAACTATATTTTCTCTCATTTTCTCAACTTAAACTCAAATACCTAAAAAATAAAAATTAGAAGAATAACTATAGTTTATACCCACTTTTACATAATAAAAAATAAAAAACTAGGAGTTTCAATTAAGAATCAACACAATATAAATATTATAAACAAATATATACATATATGAATGCGTGTGAGACTAAATACTTAAAGAAGCATGCTGATTAATGCACCAAAAAATATAGTACATTAGATCTAAGATAAACCTAACAGATTAGAGTGGTGAAATCTTTGAAGTTGAATTTAGTTTAGTTTCTTTAGCCTTCTTCATATACCACAATGATTTAGTGAGGGAAAATATGATCAAACAAATTATCATTATGGGTCTTTTAATTTAATTTTCAGAGGATACTAGGGTTGTCAGTATCATAGAGACCTAATTCTAGACTACTAATCATATAAGATTCATAAATCCACATATAAGAACAACATAAATAAATATTATAAATTAGAAAAAACAAATAATAATTAATAAATTTATAAAATATAATAGAATGGTGTTCGTGACATCCGTTATTTTAACTAGTCACGACAATGTATGCTTCACCGCTCACTATATAGATTCTATATAAAAACTTAATAAAATAATTTTAAATTTTTTTGAGTTTCTTCATCCTCATGATACTCTTGTCATATATGCGTGCATAACAATAATCTATAGAGATTATCATATTCAAAATAAAATATTTGATATTATATTTGATAATGCATTTAACAATGAAGTATCTATTAATATATTTGTTAGGATCATTAGGTAAGATTTTTCACATTAGATACATATGTCATATTAATAACCTAATAGTATAAATGAGGATAAGTTATTTCCACCACATTAGAAAAAATAAGAAACTCAATAAAATAACATAAGACGTATAGCAAACAATAGAAGTTTAGTAGTCTCTGTTTATAAAAGAAATTCTAAATGAATGTGAAACATTATTAAAATTATATTTACTTGATGTTAAAGTTATGTATTGGATATGAATATGTAATATCCGACAACTTCAATAATAAAAATAACGAACTTATTATTAATGACACTAACTAGGATACAATAATTTCTTTTATAAAATTTTTGAAAATTTTATGACACAACAAATATTTATTCGTCTGTATACAGTCCCACTACTTGCATGTTTAGCAAGTTTAGATAAATTATATTGAGTGTCATATCTATTAAGATAGAAACCAAGTATTTAAAATACTGGTCTATAATTTTATTTATTTTTTATCTAGCTGCTTGTATGAATTCTATGATTAAGGTGGATGAGGTAGAAAATATTTTAACATACATATCCACATGCATGAACCGACATGAACACCGTATTTGGAAATGTTGACTTATTTATTCAGTTATCGAGAAAGAAATGATAGGGTGATCCGTCAAATAGAAACAAATTATCTCGGTACTTAAATACTAATTAATATTCAATCCTATCACATAATAATAACAAGAACTTTGATATTGTAATATGATAAAAATCACATGAGTTCACCAATCTCATGTTGTCTAAGATGACACATAATCTACTAACTCCTCTAGTATCGAGTGTAACATTAAAATATACTTTTTCTATTACAATCAATATCATTTTAGATAATAGATCAAGAAAATGGCCAGATATCATTGAGATACTTGTATGCATGAATAATTCGGAGGATTCAAAACTAAACATCTTGAATAAAACTAGAACGTAAGCACAAAAATTACTAACAAATATTAATTCACGGGACTTGAAAAATATTGAGACCAGTGCTAATAATATTATCAAAAACTTACACGTAAATGATGATTTGTAATACAAACATCGGTTGACATTGGAATTGATGATTATATTTTTTTTAGTGGATGATACATTTTTTTTGTTGTTTTGTTTATATTATATTATTTCTGTTTATTATTTTTTTTATCTGAAAAAAAAATTTATTTTATTTCATATGAATGTAAGATATGATTATATTTTTTTTATATTATTACAGTGTGATTTGCATACATAAAATCAAAACCCAACATAACCTAGCATGATTTTGCCCGAACTCATGCCGGTCGAGTCATGTCAGGCTTGGTAGAATACAAGTCGTTTTGTGCTGGTTATAGCATGACTTCCTTGCCGGGTTATGCCCAGCACAGCATAGTGGCCAAACTGAGCCACCTAAAAAAGAGTCTACGGCACAATCTATTTGATACCTTTAATCTCGTTATATCTAAAATGACATGTGATTGATGACTCATTCAATATCTAGCATAATATCAAAATCTTTTTTTTTTTGTGATTATAAATATTATTTCAAATAAGAGAACAAAACTACAACCAAATATAATAGAAATATTTTCATGTAAAAAAATGATTCAAAGATAGTGAAATAGCAGCTAGTGAGTAGTGACTTATGCAACATCGAAAATATCAAAACTATCACATGTGTCAGAACCATACTTAAGGATTCAAACCATATTATAGACACAAACTAATCTCATAAATTATAGGAATAATATGTGTGTTATTGATTTTTGTTGTTGAAGCTGTTTATTTTTTAAGTCATTGTTAATTATCATATTGTCATAAAACAAAAACCACAAAAATAAAATAGATATGTTTTTATAAGAAATTCTGAATTTTATTTATTTTAAATTTACAGTATAATATAGTTTAGCTTTGATATTTTTATTTATAAAAATTAAAATTATATTTTAAACTTAAAGATAAAACTTAAAAACCAATTCTACAGTAACAACTGGCATGAGCACAGACACAACATCACTCTGTGCAGTTCCCAATATGGGAACTACCAAATGGAGCAATGCAATCACTATAGTAAACATAAATGCCTCTGCAATGGTTGTGGAGTGGCCACTGTCCGGCCTGCTAGTGAGCACTCCACTATTAGTAGACATAAATACTATAACATATTTTCATATTACAATACTAGGTATAATAATTTTATCTAGCCTCTAAGTATGGACATGAATATCATTTTCAAAGATAATTTTTTTTATTTAGTTATTTATGAACAAAAAATAAATTGGTCGATCAAATATGAGCAAGTTGTGTAGGTACTTAGATATCAATTAATATTTTATTCTATCATATGATAATACTAAGAATTTAATTATATTAAATTGGTAAAAATCATATGAATCTATTTATCATGTCCTATCTAAGATGACTTGTAGTTTATTGACCCCTCCAATGTTTAGCATATCATTAAAATAGTAGTGTCAACTGGGCAATAACACGGCATGGTTCAACTGTGCTTGGCCAAGCATGGCATGGTCTAAAGTGTCTGATCCCTGACCATGCCACCCCATGGCACAACTCGTGCCATGCTGGGCTGATGCAAATCGTGTCTCGTGTTGGGCTAGGTATTACTCACATGTCTGGCCTGATGGCATGGTCTACCAGCCCTGGGACCTAGACTAGATATGGGTAACGAACAAATACTATTGGGTGACCGCCTGACGAGACAAGTTATTTAAAAAAAATCCGATCATATAAGTTGAATCTTGCTTACATGACTGATTGCAATTAGTCAGCCAAGTAAGCTGAACGCCCATTGCATTTTCACACAATGGGCTTCTAACATGGATGGTCCAGCATGACCTTACAATATGCAGGTCAACCATGCCATATCATGCCGACCGACTAATTCTCGTGTCATGTCAAGCACGACACGGTGGCACGGACGTGCCAGCATGGCATAACTCATCTGACACCTCTACATCAAAATCTATTTTTTTATAACTATGAATATTATTTCAGATATAAGAACAAAATTACAATCAAATAGCACAGTAACATTTTCATATACAAAATACTTGAATGATTCAAAAATAAATATTTAGAACAAAATAAAATTACTACTAGTAGATAATGAATCATGCGATATCAAGGATATTGAAACTATCATTACCTACAAAATCAAACATGAGAATCCAAATCATATAACAAACATACTAAGTATAGATATTAGAAGATTATTATAAGTATTGTTGAATTTATTTTTGATGTTCATTTTTTGATTTATTATCAATTGTCATGTCATTATAAAACTAAATCCGCAAAAGGATTAAACAAATATTATTTTTATTGGGTTATGAATTATATTTTTTTTAATTTATAGTGCAATACAATTTTAAGTTTATTTTTATTTTTAAAAATTAGAATTATATTTTAAATTTGAAGAAAAAACTTGAAAGTCAGTTCAGCAGTGGCACCAGCAACCGGCACAGGCACCGACATGGCACCACACTATGTAGTGCCCACTGTGGGCACAGCCCAATGGCACAATGTAGTCACAGGCACTGCCCTACAATGACGCTGGAGTGGCCATTGGCACTACTAACTGTCATGCCACTGCCAAACCAAACCAACATGACATAGTCTGACTCGGCACAAACAATTAAGGAAGATGAGGCATCGTGCCATGCTGGGCTGACCTCCCACAAAAATGTGCTGGCAAGGCACAGCATGTTAATATGATTAGGTCACCAAAATTAGCATGCTAGTCCGACACACCCCTTTGACACTTCTATTGGTATTGAGTCATTGATTTGGGAGATAACAATCCAATTTCTAGTCGTAGTAGTAGTAGGACCAACAAAGATATATGTCATTCAACCCAACATATTTGACTCTAGCCACAATTATTTAGGTAGTATCCTAAGAATAAGTTCCTCCAAAGAACACAAAAAACAAATATATCAAAGATTATAGATTGTACTCAATGCATAATGCTCATGCATTAGGATAAAGTATGGAATAGGATAATAACTAAATAATCTTACACCCCAAAATTCAAAGAAATAGTTACTAATGAGTCTCAAATTCTAGATCTACTATCTTTGAAAAAAAATATTTGTCATCGTATTAATACATGACTTCCAAGACAAAACAAAGATACAAATTAGATAAATCAAAATAAAAAAGTAAAGATCAAACAAAAAAATATAGATTAAAATAGAAGACAAGGATAGTATTTTACTATTTTGTTCTTTTAATCCCTAAATAGGATAATGGAAAATAACAAATTATCAATAATACTTAGATTATGATAATATTAAATTTAATATTTTTTTCCATTATATAATTTATTTATGATTATCTATTTAATCTTTTTTATGTGAATTTTTATTCTTAACAACTCAATTCTAACTTTATTTTTCTTTCACTTATATTATTTTACTGAATCAACAAATTTCAAATAAACATCCATCTATAAATAAATATGATGGACTATATTCTTGTTTCTACAATAATATATTTCATTAGATAATATTGAATCATAGTATTAGAAATGTTTTTACACTAGAGTGGGATGTTTTAGGTAGTAAAATATGCCAAAACATTCTATCTTGCTCGTCAAACTTATATGAGGAAGGATTAATTTAATTTAATACATTCACATATATAGAAACCTAGTAGATATAAATTTTATGATGAATTTAGATATTTTATCATATTTATCGATAAATTACATATTTTACTTCGATCATTTTAGATTTTAAGTTATATTTTATATTTAAATTTTTTTCTAGTGAGATCTCGTGATGAATTTAGACTAATTCAATTTGTATTTTTTATGTTTTAAGTTATAATTTTTCTATTTTTTTCAATTATTTTATTAAAAAAAATATAAAATCAATTAAATAAAAATATAAAAAATATTAGGATTAATAATTAATTAGAATACATGTCGAATATCATGAGTAATTAATATATTAATCATAAATCATATATCAAACTTACTATATTAGCATAGCCCCCACATAATGAGATTATATAATAAAATTTTATTCACCTTACATCATAAAATCTCTCCATGATAGGATAAGATGTCATCATAAAGTATCACATCAATCAAATATTTTATGTTATCTTTTCTTATTGTGTATATTTTCAAATCTTATATTTTAGAGAAAAATTATTTAACTTGCTCACAAAATCTTTGGAATCATTTTTACCAGGATCTTTCATCATTACGAGATAAAATGACACATAAACAATAAAGTGTCTTTCTTTGTTACATTAGTATCAGACACTTAAGAATTACAAAATATTAATGAGTGCTAATATTATTTTTTTAGAAATACTATTATTTGATGAACCAATGAAAAATAAGGATCTTAGAAGTACATCTCGATATATTACTTTTATTTACTTCTATTAGAAGTCTCACATAGGCCTTCAATTAGGAAAGATAGTTAGAGGAGCCAACTGGGTAGGATAGCTCAGGTACAGCATAATTCAATCGTGCCTAGCATTGCACAGCCCAGTTGAAAGTCGTGTTGGGACGTGCCAGGACAACTGATACTTATATCATTGAAAACTTCTCATAAATAAATACTACATCAATTAAACATGAATATCTTTATTTACAATGACCTTGAAGAAATGTATATAGAATAACCACTCAAATTTTGAGCAATACAATCATTTGTTATTTATAGATTAAAAAAATATTATATCATATAGCTTTAGAACTGTCAACTAGGAAACTTGGGAATGACATGAAAGACAACATGACTCAACTGTGTCACGCATGACACAGCATGGTTCAGAGTTGTGCCTGGACATGCCCTAGCTGGCTTACACATGGGTCAAACTATGTTGAACCAAAGATATTGGCACAGGAAGAACGACATGACATGACTCAGCACAATGACCAATGTATGACAATTTCGGCCCGGCTAGCCCGTTCCTAACACATACTAGTCTTGAATGAACCAGGCTAGCCTGACCTAACCCAGACTAGTCTCTAATAAGCCAAGTTAGCCTGTCAAGCCTGACCCAGCTTGGAATGACCCAACCAAAAGGCATATCAATGAGCTATGCAAGGTTGCCCCTTTTTAGAATCATATTGGCACGACACAACCCATGATAAATACCATGTCATGCTGGACACGACACAATGGCCCAGACAGGCCAAAAAAGTGAGTCATGCCAACTCAACACTGCCTGTTTGATACCTCTATATAGCTTAGAATAATCACTTTAGACTAATTTATAATATTTTTATTGATAATTATCACTTTAGATTGTACAAATATGTTGTAGATTTTTTTTTTATCCGAATGAACTCAAATGGTGGGTTTACCCGACTTATTAGGTACTTATATGTCATTTTTATAACCAAAAATGAGTTGAAAATTATTCAATTCAATAAATACATTTAGTTATATTCAAGATTAATAACCTTGATAGACTCATATGCTTTTTTAGAATTATAATATGACAAAGAATATATACAGTTAATATTTTTACAAAGATTTACCATTAGGATTATGCTTCAACAAATACTCTAATAGAGCAAACACTAATTTATTGTTTAATATAATCCCTTAATTTAATTTTTCTATATGTATAATAATCATAAAAAATATTAATTATCTAACGATCATCAAACTGATTATTATTTATCAAATAGGTATAATTAATTATTTATTAGATTCGTATATATTCACATTGAGTTTACTATTTACATGCTAAGGTATGTGACAAAATATTCAAACTTCGATATTTATTTTAGTAACCACAAACATCTACACCTAGTTAGACATTTACATTTGAGTTTGATAATAGCTTACATAGAAAAAAAAATTAATATAGATTTTTATATTTTTCATTTAGACTATCTTATCCTCTAAAAAAATAAGATACAAATATTTATTTTGAGATACAATATTGAGAGAGAGTTGAGGATGATGACAATAATTATGTATGAAATATTTTGGATCAAATACTTTCTTGATGAAAATAAATATATATCTTCTTCTCCAACTAATTTTTATTACGATCGTCAAATTATGAAATATATAATTTCAATCTGATATTTCATCCAACATCTTCATAATGATCTTAAAAAGACCTCATCTTATTATTCTCCCTACTAACATAGTATTCTCAATAGTTACACACCAAATTGAGAGGAAATATCATGATTTATCATTGTTTCTTCCTTTTTTATGTATTTATATTTTATGAATCAAAGCATATGACATATGAGTTGGACTAATCCAAATTACAATTATATATTTAGGATTACCATTATATGTTTCCTATGATATTTTATCATGTGTTTCTTTTATTGCATAGTTTTTCACACACAAACATATAGTGCATACACGCATACATATAATGTGTGTATGTATATATATGGAAATAGAAATGAAAATAAAAATCATTTCATATATATGTGTGTGTGTGTGTGTGTGTGTGTGTGTGTGTGTGTGTGTGTGTGTGTGTGTGTGTGTGTGTGTGTGTGAAAAAAAAATTGTATTATTTTTTCCATTTTTTTCATACATAGCATGATGATGTTTACTTTTTTTAATATAGCTAACGTGGATGAGGAATATTTTTGAATTAATATATTTCAGTACCTAAAATATAAATAGTTTTCAATTTGATATATCAAATCATAAAAAAATTAGATCTTAAAATGTACTTTTTTTTTTGAATTAAGATACCCAAATATAAATTTTCCTTACTTGAATGTTACTTTGATCAACAAGGCTACTTATGAGCATTTTGAGTATGATACTACTTTCACCTACTTTTTACTTGGATTTCATAAATATTGTAAAATTACTTGTTAGTTTGGTCACTTAAACTAAACTAAAAATAAAACATGAAAAAGATTATGATCTTTAGGTAAAATCGAATCCTACTAGTAATGATAAGAATAATTATTCACATGAACATAATGATTTAAAAACCATTCTAGGGTGTGATTGTTATTCAAATCATTGAGTCAATACTCAATATCATATAATCATATTTTTTTCATGAACAAACAAAACATATAAAAGTTAATTAATTCAATGTGAAATCTCAACAAAATTTGTATAAACAATAGAATAGCTTGCAAATATGTTCATAAAATGGTAACATGACTTTGAATGTTTTTCTGTGATGTTTATCAAATCATTGAGCCAATATCATATAATCATATTTTTTTCAAGAACAAACAAAACATATAAAAGTTAATTAATTCAATGTGGAATCTCAACAGAATGTGTATAAACAATAGAATAGCCTGCAAATATGCTCATAAAGAACTACTCCTATACTTAGTCCACGCTTTGAATAGCCCTAACTAGTACTAGTTAATCCCTTCCTTTCCTTTTAGTCTTTTGCGTCCACCTACTCAAAATCATATTTAGGTACCCCGAAGGACTAGATCAACTATAACATGACTTAAAATGTTTTTCTGTTCTCAAGTTTTATGTTTACACACTATAGTACTTGTATTTATATCAATGTTATGTCATACTCATATGAAAATTGTCAATTAATGAATAAAAATTACATTTTTTCCATTTTAATTCCAACAAGTTATGAAAAGAAAACCTTGCATGAGTGTTTTTGAAAATATGTTATGATAACCCTAAATGGATGGGTCTAATCATTGAACTATGAACAGTATCATACTAAAAAAATATCTCATTCTTCAAGCCAAATGCAAAACAAAATGATTGTTGACAAGGATAAAAATGTATGCTTATTGCTAGTCATTACTTTCCTCATGCAGTTATATAATACATAAACAATTTGGTGATGTATTGACACAACTTAAAAAACAAAACTTTATGCAGCTAGAATGTGTCGTGACAATATGTATTATGACAGCGAATTGAGCTTGATAATATAACAATTATAATGCTGCTCATAATTCACAATGTTCTTTTTTATAATTCATTCAATAGTTTGATGTTTCTTTTTTATATTTTTAATGAGAATACCCACCTTATATGTTACCTCAATCTTTTTTGCTCATTTAATAACAAATTAATTTTATGATCCTATCATTCATCATTATTATATTTTTTTCATTTTCACATTAATTCTTAACATTGAATCAAAGCCAATTTAGAGTAAATTTTGACCTTAAAGTGTGGGAGGGAGGGAGGGAGGGAGGGAGAGAGAGAGAGAGAGATAGATAGATAGAGTGTGTGTGTGTGTGTGTGTGTGTGTGTGTGTGTGTGTGTGTGTGTGTGTGTGTGTGTGTGTGTGTGTGTGTGACAATGAGGGCAACAAAACATAAAATAAAAATTGTGTTCCCTGTACTAGCACAATGCACGCATGAATTTCAAAATTATTTAAAAATTATCACACAACTAATGTGTACGACAAAGAGTACACGAGGAGCAAGTTGATTGAACTGTGGTCATGATATAATTGCCTGGTGGTAACGCGGTGGTGGCATGTAGT
The DNA here is from genome assembly GCA_029783825.1 of Sapria himalayana. Classification (NCBI taxonomy): domain Eukaryota; kingdom Viridiplantae; phylum Streptophyta; class Magnoliopsida; order Malpighiales; family Rafflesiaceae; genus Sapria; species Sapria himalayana. Next base: position 279,289 of record JAREIK010001345.1, read on the forward strand.
AGTGTTGGAAGGTTTTGTGCAATTTAGGAAGACTGTGTACCCCAAAAATTAGTGTTTAATAAAAATTAGGGTTTCATTGAGAGAGAAAAAATTAGAATTTAATATTCATTATATCCTAATTTTATTTGACATGTAGAAAGAGTTCATTACAATATACATAGATAGAGCAAAATCTCAATTCAGAATATATACTACAAAAGAGTATGTCATAGCAAATGTAATTATTGAATATTACTTTCAAAAAAAATTCAAAACTTTTGCATAATATTGAGAGAAATATATCAATTATAAGAGCATTTAACTATTCTCACAAAATTCATCTATCCTAATATTCTTACTAGAGAAAAATATACAAACTTATCCTCTAAGACAGCATTGGATCCTACCATTCTTACAACTATCACTAACTGTTTCATTCATACTCTTAATTTTAATTCCTAAATTATTAATAGAGGAATTAATAGTCATATTACCAATGACCATATCTTATCCACTTTTGACCACTCTGCCACTTTGCTCTTATTTCAAATTTCTAAATTCATCTACCTAAGACATTTTCATGAAACCTTTCACCAAGAATTGAATCAATAGTTATGCTTAAGGATAGTTGACCAAGCAAATGAATGCTCAAAAGCCAAAGTGTGCTAGCGCACTTCCATTTTCTCACTCGATCAATTATGCAACGGATATGTCATTCACATTAAAAGTGGGTAGGCAAAGATTATTCTCTTAACAGTGGAAACAATAACAGTAGTAAAGATTAATTATCAACATTGAGTACTCCATAGACAGTGATAAAATATAAGCTTATCCCCCCCCCCCCAAAACAAGCTGGACAATCTTGAGATAAAAAGAATTAAAACAAAATATAGAAATATCCTAATAAGAATTTACCCTTACATGCTCGTGAGATGGAAAAGGAGAGTCAAACTATCTTTGCTTTCCCAACATATTTATCCCTCTATTGCTTTTCGATAATAGCTACATCTTCCAATATTTCAAGATAAGAAAACAACAAAGCTTTAACTTTTTTTTAATTAAGATTGTCTTGGTGTTGATGCGAGGTGTGGTACCCTATTAACGACTTCGGTGAGATTGAATCTGCCTTTTTGCTTTAGTTGGGCACCTTGGCACTAGAATGTGAGTGAACAAAAAGCCTCTTGTCCCTTATTAGACTGCTTTCGCTCAGTACTCTATTGATTGGATCTGAAGGTTATTTGGTCTTCTTTGTACCATGCCAAGAGAAAGTCAAATTAGCTCGGCCAAGGAATCTAAATTGTTTACTCGTGCTTGTGAAGTCAGTTCATTTCAATTCCGTTAAAAGAAGGCCTCAAAGACAAGCACTTTTGTAAGATATATTTGATCTCCCGCTCACAAAAAATCATGTATGCACTCAATGTCTCGCATGTACCTAAGGGTTAGATCCTATCATTCTTACAATTATCATTGATTATTTCACTCATATTCTTATTTCAGATTCTTAGATTAGTATTTACTTCTACTAATATTTATTTGCAGAATCAATTGACTCTATAAAAAACTCTATTTGAGTTTAAGTAACATAAATTATTTATTTTCTTTTCTACAATAATATCTTATTCTAAATATTTTAGTATGTTTGACCTTTTACTTGTTTATTCTTAATTTGGTCACTCGTTCCTAACCAAGTTGAGAATATCTTATCATAATTTTAAAAATATTATAATCCTAAAGTATGAGACATATCAAAATAATAGATTACTAAAACATCATATCTTACAGGACAGTCTAGTTTGAGTATATATGCATTCAACCTAATACAGTCAAACGTATGGGAACATAGTAGAGATATGATCATAGAAAAATTTAGGTATTTCATCGTATATATTAATTATTGCTCTAGATATACATCGATATAATTTTTTCAAGATAGATCTAAGATTTTTTCTATTTTTTAGAATTTTCATAAAGTATTAAAAAATAATTTGATAAATATATTTTAAAATATTAACAAATGATAATATATCAGAATATATATTAGACTAACTCAACACTTATTGTATATATCATGAAACTATATAACATACTTCTTGCACCTACACATCCCAACAAAACTTGATTAGTGAAAAAAGAATAGATATATGATTCAGACATCTCAAACAATTCTACTTAAAAAAATGTTCAAATATATTTGGAAAGATTTTATTTAACCATAATCTACCTCATTAATTAGATACCTTTGTCTGTGATTTCTCAACATATATCCTTCCAGATCCTACATACTAGAGAATTGATATTTAGTTTGCATCTCAAAATTTTTTGATAAACTTATTTTACACTCAATCGCTCCTCAAAATGAGACAAATTGACATATATGATCTTGAGATATGTCTTCCTTTAATATTCTAGTACAAATATTATCTTTTTTTTTTCTGAAACTCATTTGTTGAAAAATCTACAAAAAGTGTATGTCTAGATATTACACTTTAATTCATTACTTTTCCTCTATTACCTATAGTTTTGCCTAAACTACCAGTTAGCATAAAGAGTCACCTATCAACTATATCGGAGTATTTTAGTACTCAGTGTGATATTACTTTCAATGAGTCACCACAAATTCATATCATATCAAACTGAGAAAAATGAGATTTCTCATGTAGCAATATCTCTTTCAGACCCACCTGAATGATACATTGGTCTACGAATCTTCACTTGTAGAGACTCATATTAAGTCGATAACCACAAACATAACCACCTATGACTTAAAGTCTATATCAAGATAAAAAGATATACTTGAGTTGATCATTAAAGATACGAGCATACTAAAAAGTCAAATTGTCCTACATCTAGCACCTCTTACCTTGGCCTTCCAATAACTCCTAAAAGAGATAAAGAATTTAAACTCAACACCGAATTTTACAAATTTTATCATACTCATGCATTATTTTTTTTATTTTATTTTTTTAATATTTTTTTATGATATTAACATACTCAAGTCTCCATCTAAGATATTATATCATCCGGAATGATACCAATTCATCATAGAAGAGATATATGTCTTCCACTCTAATAAAACATAAGAACTAGTACTATAATCTTCAAAAAAAAATTATTATTCATACAGATGAGTATTTCATATAAAGAGAGATTCATATAAAAAGATAGATTACTTAATAGAAGGATACTTATAAAAATAAGATACTCAAGTATTTAATATGAATTCTCATATCTTTTGTAAAATCTCACAATTAGAATATACATCAATTAGATATAAAGAAAATATTTTTTCAAGATAATCTTTATAATAAAATATATATGAAGTGGTCATGTCAATTTCATGCAACACATCAAGATGTCATTTGAAAATTACAAAAGGTATTATATGTTTTGAAGCAGTTATAGAGAGCCAAATTTGTAAAATTTTATAGGCAATCACCAAGTTTGAATTACACATGTTTTATCCTCTTGTTTGTTTTCCATAGAAGCAATAATAGCATAATAAATTTATTGATTTTCTACGTAGATTTCATTTTGATTACAAATAATGACAATTTAAAAATTATCTAACTCAAAAAAAAATTTCAAACACTTTTTTAGACAAAAAACATTAAAAAGCACAAATATTTCTTTGATATAAAAGATTATTATAATCGGGAGGAATATTCTTATCACATATTAGATATATACTTACAAAAATAGATCTTGTAATTTGTTCTCTAGCAGACTCTTATTGATCCAAATATTAATTTTACTTCTTATATAACCACTCCAGATCACTTTATTATATATAATAGAATCATAAAAAATATTAATTATTTAATTTTGATTAGATTAAATATAACATATGCAATCAATATATTTAATCAATTTTAAAAATTTTCTCGAAATGTTTACCTCGACACAACTCTTCACATATTGAGATATGTGAAAGAAGACTCCATAGCTTTAGATTTCTTTCGACGGTCATTAGCACTTGCAAGTGATTAGGCATTCATATTCAAATTGAACACCGGCATGCACCGAGAAGAAGATTTGTATTCACACCTAATTTCATAAGTTTTGTCACTCTCACATTGTTCATTTATTTTATTTTTTTCATTATTATTCTTATAAATACTAACATACTCAAGTATCCTTATGATACATTATATTATTTGAGGTGACAAGTAGGCCATGTGGCCCAAACACAGCACGAGGCACGACCTGACTAAGCTGTGTCTGGCCCGAAACAGCATAAACCAGAACCTTGCCCAAACCTGACTCATGGCGGCCCGAGTAGAGGTTTCAAATTGGTCGAGCAGCCTGGGCACAACCCAAGGCCCGACATGGTTCAGTAGCACCCAACCAGACCCGTCACGAGCAGTGTCGGGTCTGGTTAACCAGCCCAACCCAATGGAATGAGCCTCATGCTAGGCTCATGCTAGGCTAAGCATGACCCATGTGCCTAACCCAATGGTATGATTAACCAGCCCAAGTGAACACCACGACGTGGTCTCTATTGAGTAGTTTTATTTTATTTTAAATTCGACCTCCCCATAATGGGGCTGTCCGTTTAAAAAAAATTGGCCACAAGGATGATTGTAATGGGCCCGGCCATGTAACAATTTTTTTAGGTTCCCTGGTTCGGAAGTTCGGCATGGTCGGCAACTCCATGCACTTTGCAATGCACACCATATCATATTAGGTCAATGGACCGTGCACCGTGTCGTGCCTAACACGACACGACCCATTTGACATCTTTAAGTATTAGGCATGACTCATGTCGTGCTGGGCCATGGGGTACCAGTTTAGGCACGACTCTAGTGCCTGGCCCATTGGCATGATCCATCATAACAGGTACAATGACCTAGAACCTTAGACCGAGATGTGGGCACCGTCCATTTGGCACGTGCCTATCATACCCAATCGGTTTAAACAAATATTTAAAAAAATTCTCACCCTACCTAGTGCACATGATGAATCTTTTTAATTAGCAAGGCACACGGGAATGCGCCCCCCTCCCCCAGCCCGAGCCACCACCCCAACAATTTAGTAGATTTAAACTGGGCAAGCAGTCCAGGCCCTACCCGAAGTCCGGCATGGTTCAGGCATGTCTGGCCCAGCACGGAATGGTCTAGGACTATGCCAGGGCCCGTGCCAGGTAGACCCTCGGTACAATTCGCGTCATGCCATGCTAAGGGTCTTCGGCCCACACGCGGTGCCAAGCATGACCCTGGTTCCTGGCACATGGGCATGACATGGGCGACAATGAGCAAAGTGAAGCACGATGGCCGATGCAGTGATGCCCAATGGAAAACGACTCAACGATGCCCGACTAGCAATGGCTCAGCACGCCTGACTAGTGATGACGGTAACCTTAATTTTCCTAATTTTATCTTAACCTAAAACAGATTCGATCTGATCCAAACCAGCCAAAAGTTGGGCTGATTTTGGGCCATGGGCCGTGACGGGCCTGCCCTTCAGAGAACCATGTTGTGCATAGCATGTCATGGTATTGTAGCATGACGTGTCTGGCACGGCACGCAACCCCCTCTGGCCTAAAAAAATGGGTCGGACCAGACCGAGTTGGCCCATTTGACACCTATACAATAGTCTTTTCAACTATTGGAGTCCAGCAGCTTCGATAGGCTTATGGGCTCAAGCTTTCTAAAGGCTAACCAATGAAAAAAATGAAAAAAAAAAATAAAAAAAAATAAAAAAATTAAAAAGTAAAAAAAAAAGACAAGATCCAAGCAACTGGATTATTTTTCAATGGATATGGCATAAAATCTAATAGTTGTCAGGTTTCTACCCTTTCAAATAAAAAAAAATTAAAATATATATATATATATATCAATTAAGAGATTCAAATTTTTCATTAAATTTTATATAAACTAATTATAAAAATTCTATATAAATCAATTAAGTGGATCATATTAGTTACTTATAAGATATTTCAAATATGTCATCTATTATAAGAGATATAATATTTATTTTTGTCTCTTACAATTCTTTTACAAGCATATGAAACACATAAAAATGAATTATTTATTTCTTATAGAAAATATACAAGATAAGATAATTATTACATTATATATTCAAATAACAAAATAACTAATAGATATCTTCACAATAACCTAGTAGAGACCTCATTTATCTAATTATAGTTTACTATTTAAAACATGGTGTAATAGACTTGTATATATCAACTTGAAAATAAATATTATAATTTACTTATTTTTTTTATTTTACCTTATTTTCTACATTAATTCATAATAATTATAATTCATTCAATAGTTTTATGCTTATTTTTTCCCTAATTTTTAGCAGCACATCTTTATGCTCCACATATATAGTCAGTCAATAATGCCATTTGAAACTCAACTCTTATTCATACGAAATCCATTAACACAAAAAATTAATTAATGATAGCAAAACAAATAGTATATTTCATAAAAGTATGAGAAACAATTGCAAAAAAAAAAAGAAAACATTACCTCTTTCTAGAGACATTGGTAGAAGTTGCATCTTTTCCCTTGGTAGAGGCCAATTCAACCTTTTGATTCACAAGCTTAAGTGATCTGATCAATATGTTCGTTTGGCTAGTCCTAATCAGTTGTCCATCTGGATGTCAAAGGAAAACTTACATTCCTCAGATTTACATGAATAGAAACATGATCCTAAAATATATCCAATTTTACTTAAAAGCATGGCTCACTTATTAAACTCATTCAACAAAATGCAGAATCAAAAAAATAAATTAATATGGTGAGAATCAAACATGAGCTTCAATAAAATTCAAAACACATCTAATAATTACATCAAAATTTGACCAAGCAAGAATAGCACAGAAACTTGTCATGATCTTGTATTTGCTTATGTATTTTTTAAATTGTATTCTAATTATATTCAGCATAAAGTTTATTTGTTTAAGTATGGCTATTCATTTTTTTATCATGATCAGCAGCAACATTCTCCTAAATAATGTTATCTGAATTAAAAAAACATTAGCCAAAGTTTGATACATTTTTGACTGGTTTTTGGTTTGGCTATTAAACACTAATTACTTAGATCTTGGATTTTTGTTATCTAGATCATTTTGCTTCGGAATAAGATATTCTAGGTGCCATCAATGCTCATATATTTGTAGTATTATTATTTCAAGTTCAAGTTGAGTCAATTTGAAAAATTTCCAACACATGTTTCTTACAAGTTATTGTGCAATGCTTTTCAGTTATTAGATATCTAAAATATAAGTTAATTACATCACATACAAATATTTTGAGCATTAAAAAAAATAAAAATGTTCTCAGCAAAATTTTAGAACTCATAATTAATTTTATGTGCAGTATAAAATAAATAAGTATTTAATAAAACACGTGTTTTATGATATTGATGCTCAATTATCAAAAGGATAAATAGTATCAGATTTGGCAATAGTTTAGCAGTTAATCTTCTTCCCGGAAAAAAAAAATAGTTTATATATATCATATATGTGTTTTCTTCAAATATTAAATTTAAGAGTCTCACAAATAATTGTGAAAAAAAAATTTGAAATATGATTTCATAAAATAAATATATAATTTAAAAAATCTCACAAATAGTTAAAGATGTTACCTTATACTTTGCTAATACACTATATCTCACAACTATTGTATGCATCTTAATTTTCCATAAAACATGATTGCTCAAAAAATATAGTAGTTTGTTATAAATCTCTTATCAATGCAGACTAATGGTCAACTGAAATTTGAATACTCATCTAGCTGCTAACAAAAACCTACATTAGAATAAGATCTCATTGAAAATTTAAAAAATACTTAATTATATAAATTACATAAATTATCTTTGTTCTAATAGCAGTGAAATAAATAAGTTTTTTAATAATTTTCATACTTATAGTCAAGTCAACAAGAAGACTCGTATCAAATAAAAAAAATCTGATTTGAACAAAATATTCATTAGAAAACAACCCAAGAGATTAATATTTAAAAGAATTATAATAATTATATATTCTATTACAATGCAATACCTTTACAACTACCCCAAGACCTACCTTGGTCATGACAGATCTACAAACAGAAATAATATAACTATCACTATCTACAATTATCTTTAAGTTTGATCCTCACTTTTCATAACGTATAAAAATGGAAGTATATATAATTTTCAATGAACTAAGGTTAGGAGAATACGCAATGCATGATAGCAAGTGATGAGAACTCCCCAAGCACATAATGAATGTTCATCTTTTCCAATGTATCATAATATCATCAAGTAATTTACAACTATTATTAATCTGATTAGTCAAGATATCATATGTTGAATATATTATGACTTTCTTGATAACATTCATTTTATAAGGACAAGAACATTTGACAGCAACATACTCATATCCTTGAGAATGAAAAACCTTAGAATATAGACCTACCATAGAAAGTCATGTTCAACTCTCTTTCCTTAGTGATCCAAATGAAAAGATTCAAGAGGGGATATATCGAAAACAATAGAGGGGTAGGTCTAGAAGTCCGTTGCATGAAATCTAAGGCTCGTACGAGGAGTAAGTGACAAATCTCATCTAAATGTATCCAATGGGCCAAGTGACCCAAGCACAACCAGAATTGTGCCTAGAACAGGCATGAGCAAGCCCGTGGCACTACAATGCCCAATCAGGCCATGGTTTCTAGCCCATGTGTCACAAAAGATGAGGCCAGCCCAGCACACCAGCTAGTGTGGACAGGTTTCGGCCTGGCTGACCAAACCATCTCCCCGGGCTAGCTTAGCTTTGAGCAATGCCTAGTGGGCAGATATGTTGATTTGGCCCAGCCCGACCAAGTCTAACATGACCTAGAAAGCTTCCACGCCAATAAGTCTTATATGACTACCCTTTTTTAGAGTCATGGCATCAGAGTATGTCATGTTGGCCTAGCAGGGCCTAAAAAGATAGGGTGTGTCAACCCAGCACAAACTATTGGACACATCTAATCTCATCCAAGTAATGAACTAAGGCATATGCCCTTTGTAAAATACTATACTCCGGACAAATAGCTTGGCTTTGAAATCAGGAGAAAGGCCACTCGAACCCATAAAAAAATTTGCATGTGTGTCTCAGACTCGAGGGTGTTACAATGAATTAGAAACTCATCGAACCTAGCAGCATACTCATTTGCTGAGGAATTATCTTGTCACAACAACTATTGATCTAACAATTAAAAATAATATAATGAAGCAAAATATTTATTTTTTAATTAGTTTTCATTTTTAATGGGGCATAAACATGTAAATTGTCTCTCATATTTTTTAATTGTTAACATTAGACAGATACTAACTGATATTGTAAATTAATTTTATAGAATCAAAACTTACTTTATGATCTTCCAAAACAATATAGAACTTAAATTAACAATTCATAACTATTAGCTAGCCAAGAAATTACTAGGAGTTTAATTATCAATTAAAAGCAGGAGCGATGCCTGAATATTTCTCAAATATTAATCCTTTAAATTTATGCAGTCATATCCTCGTAATGAGTCTAGGTGAGAATTGTGAGAATGATATGGTTGTCGATAATAATCAAACTCATTCTACTAAAGTTGAAAATTCATTCTAACTTGGCTAGGCATTCATTAGTTTTCCTTTAAAATATCATGAAGCCAATATGAAATATCATAAACTTATCTAATCTAGCCTAGATATGAATAAAGATCAAAGATATTGCAACAAAGATATTAACATAATGAGTTAACATGCTACTAGATGTGTCAAATGGGTCAGGGCAAACTAGCTTAGCTCGAGGCACATTTCAATTTGGTCGTGCCTGGCTGGGCACAGCACAATTCGGACGTGCCTGAACGGGCACGAAATGAAAATGACTCGTGCCAGACCTATTCACGACACGACTCATGTCGTGATGTGCCTAGGATAACCGAGCCACGTGTCGGGCCAAGCACGGCACGGTACCATGACTCATGTACACGGTATCTCATCATGAGCCAAGATATGCCCCGACACACCCAGCTTCATGCCCTCGACCCGAACCCGACTAGCTGAGGTTGACGAATCCAAAATTTCCACCGAGCCCGAACCCAACCCATGGTCTTTTTCGATCCGAGTTCGAGGCACAATGCTCTACCTTCCACTCCATTCCAGAAGCTTTTGGAATGGACCATCCGGGTGGATTTGACTGTCGAACCGACCCAATAGTAAAAAAAATCAATCTAAGCCAATAGATTATGTCCATTTTTTAATTATTAAAAATTTAAAAAAAATCAAAAAAAATACTTTTTTAAAAAAAAATCTTTTCTTAATCTATAAACTTCTCCCCCCCCCCCCATTCTAAGATTTATGTTTTAAAAACATAAATCTCTTGCTCTTCTCTCCCACTCTCTGTAATTTTCTCACTCTTAGCTCTCGAGATTTTAGAATTTCATATTTCAGGACTCACTTTGATGTGAATTATGGTGCACATGCAATGCAGACATGAAAAAAGAAAAGTTTACATCTTACGGATTACAAGTATTTTTTTATTTATTAGTTTTAAAATTTAAATCTAAAAATTAAAATTCTACTTCTCTCTAGTCCAATCTCTCTCTCTCCAGTCTAAAAAATTTAAAAAAACCAAATAATAATTAAAATATCAAAAATAAAATAAATTCTAATTTAAATAACAAATTTTCTACGGAAAGGTTCGAAACTGTCAAAATTTTAATTTCTCCGGTCGTCTTGACCCAAACATGAAAAAAATAAAAAACTATAAGAGTTTTAGTAGTTTGGACTCGCTTTAATATAATAAAATACAAAAAAATATTAGGAGTGCCAAAGAAGAATCAGCACAGTACAAATATTATTAAAAAATAATATAACATGTATGAGTTCGTGTGGGATTGAACACCTTAAGAGACATGCCAAACTATGCACCAAAAAACAAGGTACATTAGATTCTAGGCAAACCCAACCCAACATCAGCAATAAGTTTTTGAGGCTGGATCCAGTTAAGGTTCAAAGTTTATCCCATTCATATACCGCAATAAGTTGAGGAAAAAATGCATGGTCAAATTGATCACTATAATGGGTCTTTCGATTAGATTTCGGAGGATCAAAGGACAGTCAGTAACATGCAGACATATTTTTAGCATGCATATGATATAATTCCTAGGTCCAAATCTAGAAATAACATAATAAAATATTATAGGTTAAAAAAATAAGTAATAATTAATGAATTGATGAAATATAATAAAATGATATGTGTAACGTTTGATATCTGAACTAGTCATGATGATGCATCTTTTGCATACATCACTATCGACTATGTGATTCAAAATAAATACAAAATAAAAAAAAATTAGAATTCTCTGAGATTATTCATCCTCATGATGGTCCGGTTATTTTTGAATACATGATAAAAATTTTTAGATAATATAAAATTCAAATTAAAATTTGTATTATCACATTTGATAATGCATCTAATAATAGAGCAACAATTAATTTGTTTATTAAAAAATCTCCTAGTTACCATTAGGAGAGATTTTTCACATTAGATGCATGTGTCACGTCATTAAACTGATAGTATAAGAAGGGATTAAAGTGTGTGTATTCACACAATGTCTTGCACCCTCTGAGGACTTTTCTCATAAATCTAACTTTTATTCTACACTTTGTAACTCAAACAAACAATCAATGAAAAAAGAATATTATCATTGGTATGCATGACAAACTTAGATATCCTCATTATTCATTCTAAAACTTCTCCTTGAAAAAGAAGAAATTTACCTGTGTTTCATTACCCTTATAAAATATTAGAATGAAAATTATATGTCACATTGTCTAATTATCATGATAGAAAGAAAATAAAGAGAAGAAAATGAATACATGATAAACTCAAGTAGATATTTAATCAAAAGTATCTCATAGATAATTATCATTAATATTTTGATCTTTATCATTTTAATTCATCTTGAAACAACTATACATCTCTAATTTTTTCAAGAAATAAATTTTTTTCAAAAAAAAATATAAAATATTGTAGCAAGCCTCTAATTAATATAGCTAGTATCCAATTCAAATATCATTCAGGTCAACATATCATTAAAATAAAAAATTACTACCTATAACAATGTAAATTATCTAATCTAATGATAAACAGATAGATAGTTTTTATTATGAATCTTCTATAAATAATATATTTAATTAGATGAGTTGCATAAAACAATGGATCAATAATTTAGTCAACATGAGTATCTACGAAAATATAACGGAAAAAGATTAATTTTTATAAAAGTATCAACAATATGTTTCTTCTTTGCAACATAATCTATCTCTTATATTAGGTAATTTTTATCCCAAAAAAATATTTGAGACTCACAAAATCTTTAGTATGGATCTACAACTGAAAATATTTTGACTTGGATGATTTCCAAATCATCATCTCATGAAATAAAAATATCATTTTTATATACATAATAACCAAAATCAACTTACCATTTAAGCTCATCTAGAAAAAAAAAAGAATTTATAACATAAATGTGTGGATTAATAGAAGTAATTATTTATAAAAATCTCACAAAACTAAACTATTGGTGAGTATTTTATATTATATAATATCTTTCAAAATTTATAAATTAATTTTGATTTTACTGCTTAAAACCTAGTGGCTTCTCTACATATTCCCTCACCTTAAAGTCACCATGAAAAAAAATGTATTGTCCACACCTTGTTTACTTATTCACTAACTGTAAAATATTGTTAGGAATATAAATATCAGTATGAAAATCATTTTAGTCAAAAAAAAATATTTTGGTAATTTACACCAAATATCCATATGAAAATTGTTAACAAATCAATTGCGCTCATCTTTGACCCAACCCTAACCATAATATTTTTTTAAAATGATGGTGCGGTAATATTGAGTGTCATACTCAATTCCACGTTTACACAGCCCTAAGGCACACTACAAGAAAATATCGATTTAGCTAGGAAATTTTAGCTATGGGTCAATCCCTAGCTAAATTGCAAGGGATTAGCTAGGGAATAGTAATGGATTGATGATATTTTTATGAAAAAAAAAATAATGGATTAGCGAGTGATAATTTTTTAAAAATTCCGCTAATGAAAAGTGATGAATTTAGTGACGGATTTAGCTACGGGGTAGCGATAGAAATTTTCGTAAAGTTCGCTCAAGAAAAGTGGGAATTTTAGCGATAGATTAGCAACTAAAAATTTTCGTAATTTCCACTCAAGAAAAGCAGGGATTTTAGCGACGGATTTAGTGACGGATTATTATTCGCTGATAAAAACCTGAAATTAGTGACGAATTTAGAGACGGATTTTCCCTTGCTAATAAAATCCTTGAATTAGCAATTGATTTAGCAACGAATTTTCCTTTACTAATAAAATTATTGATTTTGCTATGGATTTAGCAACAGATTTTCTCTTACTAATAAAATTATTGATTTAGCGATGGATTTAGCGATGGATTTTCCCTTGCTAATAAAATCCTTGATTTAGCGACGGATATTTCATTACTAATAAAATCCTTGATTTAGCGACAGATTTTTCCTCGCTAATAAAATCCTTGATTTTGCGACAGATTTAGCGATGAATTTTTCCTTGCTAATAAAATCCTTAATTTTGCGATGGATGTAGCGACGAATTTTTTCGAGCTAATAAAATCCGTAATATAACGACAAATTTTCCCTAGCTTATAAAATCCATAATTTAGCTACGGATTTAGCGATGGTATTTCCTTAACCCATATTTAATTATATAATTTTTTTTATTTTTTATTTGTTTTAATATTTTATTTAATTTTTTTTTATTAAATGTATGTTATTGGTCTTTAGATGAGCAATCCTTGAAACACAAATTCTTCTAGTAAAATCATAAAAAAATTATATTATAAATAAATAATTTAAAAAATATCAAAATACAAAAAACAATTATATATATTAATAAGGATTAAATTAACTATTTTTATGATGTATTAACTTTTTATAATACTTTACAAAAAAAATTTCTAAAATTTTAAAAAAAAAGAAACTTAAAAATTTGTATTAGAGTAACATTAAATAATAAATTCAATAGGTATAATAATTTTTTTCTATATTTTAAAAATTAAATTAACATATATTATAATTTTTATTTATATAAATGTAATTTAATTTATTATATAATAAAATAGAAAATATTTTCAAATTTATCTGAATTGATGAATAAACTAGTATAAATTAATATTATTATAAGTAAGATAAAATTTTATTATTAAAGAAAACTTTTAAATATATAAATAATACAAAATTAGAAAATCTTGAATTATAATAAAAATATAATTTTTTTAATAAAGTTAAAAGAAAATAAATTAATATTTATAAATAAGTACATAGATGTTTGCTCTTACAAGAATTTATACGAATTAAATAATTGAGTAATATTTTTACTATTAGATTTTAACATTAAGTTTTTAAAATAATAATAACTTAGTTTTATTATCTTCTCACTTTAAGTAATTTATTGAATTTTAAAAATTATTAATAATATCAAATAATATGAAATTTTATGCCTTTAAAATTATTTCATATTATATTCGTAAAAATTAATATGAATTCCTAAAAATTTATAACCATAAAATATAAATTTTTGTATATTTTTTAACATTTAATAGTATTTTATAACTATTAGGCGAGTGACTAGAAGACAAATCATCTTTTCACTTATGTCTTATTATATAGAGTTTGTTAATTTTGTACCTATTTGATATTTTTTTTATAAGGTTAAACTTATTTTTTTAATCGTTTATATATTTATTGTTTAATTAATATTATAATAAAATATTGTGAGGTGTTTGTTTTTCATTTGTACCTTGCTACACACACATTAATTTTGTTGAAAAAACTTTGATAGTAAATAAAATTAATGAGTCTTTTTGATTATATATATGTATATATTGTTTATTTAATGTTTTAATAATTAAAAATATAAAAAATTTTCTAATATTTACATTCACGTCAAGACGTGCTAATCTTCAACAACAAGTGAAGCGAACCTCCGCATTTGGCCATCTATCCCTCAACACCGACGCATCAACATATAATCGAGGTTTAAGTTTTAATTTTTATTTGAATTGAGGTATGTTTTATATATTTATTCTTCATCAATTAACTTGATTATGCGTATTGATTCTGTTTTTTTATTGTTTTCGAAATTCTTCTCCTTTATTCACCATGGTGTTCTTGGATTGTGTATATATACTTAATAGTATACATACTTCATGCAGTTGTGATATAATGCATTGTCATTGTGTGAATTTTGATGGTGCACAGTAGGTATGCCGAATAAATAATTTGTTTAATATAAATAACTACATGTTGTATACAAAAATAGTATACATAAATATAAGTGTGCTTTAAACAAGTGAGTTTAAACATAACTTTATATATATAACTATAAAAATAGTATACATAAACTATTTAAACATAACTATATCTATCATTTTTTTATTACAATAGATGTGAAAGGAAAAAATTGGTTTGCATTGTTTGGGCATGTAGGTTTCAAATGGGCGAACTTTTTTATCATGGTTATAAATATTTCTATTTAAATTTAGTTTGTTTTGGGTGTGCTCAACCTCAAATTTTCATGGTGATTTGCTTATGTTTTTGTTCACGAGTGTTCTTGAGTGAGGAGCACGAAACAAAAATGCATATGTTCTTGATTTATTATCTATATTGCATGAAGAGCACAAAAAAATTATTCTATTGAATCTAAAAAAATAAATTTTTTAGAAAATTTATTCAAAAATAAATAGTTTTAATCTGTATATTGCTATATTATGAATGATAAAATGAGAGTGTGTGTATGATCATAATTTGTGTTATTTATGGTAAGTTTTTTAGCAATGTATTGTTTGATAGTGTGAATTTTTGTTGTGTTTGTTTATTTTATGGTAGTGTGTAAATGTGTTTTTTAATTTTTGCATAATTAAAATTACTATGTACTATGCATTTAACGTCATTTCTGCAAAATCCAGAAAAGCCATTTTAGTTAATCTATTCATAATTTTTGTAGTGTGTGTGTGTGTGTGTGTGTGTGTGTGTGTGTGTGTATGTGTGTAATAAAAATCATGTGAATATTTATATATATTTTTTCTATTTATTAATTCAACTCTATTAAGTATAGTTTGGGAAAATGAAAAATAATTTTGTGATTTAATTCAAAATTATCATATTTAATTAACTGGTTTGGTATTTGAGCTATATTATTTTTCAAATATGTTTGAAACCCATTGATGGTTATCTTTCGATAATATTTTGAGATTGGAAGTCATATCAATTGAATATTCATGTCTTTGCTTGCTCTATTGATTTGTTATTGTTAGGTAACCAAACTTTTTATTTGATTAATCTTGTCATAGAAAAAATATTATCATCAAAGGAGAACATAGTTAGTGTTTCAAGACCTTAGTTTCTTGAATGGAGATGAATTGTAGAACATATATTACCCACCTCAAGACCATTTACCTTGTAAAATAATGTTTATTGATATTGTATCATGGTTGATGTGTGAGATACATATATCACTATGCTCTATAAAATCAAGCAAGTTGTCAATAATGGCAAATCAATCATTCAAACATATGCTCTAACAAATGGATTCCTAAATGTTGTAAGTTTATACTCATCTATTATTAATCTTGAACAATTGGTAATTAATCTACCCTTTATACTCTAATTGCAATTAGATACTCATCTATTAGTAAGTTTTCTCAATTGAACTATAATCTATACTTTTATCTTTGATTAATGAGAAAGTATAATGGAATATACTATAGACCATGTTAATGATAAAGCTTAGAGAAATATAATCTCATCTATAAATGAGCATTCTCATTTGAAAGTAGGTACTCATTTGTGGTAGTAGAAGTACAAGAAGAAGAAGTAGAAGAAGATGAAAAAAAAGCAGTAAGATAAAGAGAAAAATTTCAAGATGATGAAGAAATTAGAGTAGCCTTATAGTTCTTAAGTAGCAATTTACATGCATAACAAGAAATCCAAATCATTCTAATCTTCAAATAGAAAAAAAGATTAGGCTTGCATCTCTTAAAATTACAAAACAAGATAACAAAAATAATTTAATATTATGCATTGATATCACTAAAAGGTAGGAATATTGCTCTGAGAAGTATTTTTTTTAAATTAGTTCAATTTTAAAATTTTATTAAATATATTTTCTTGACATTGAAAGTACTATTCTTTATATTTTGTTGCTTACAAAAACAGCACTAACTTTTATCTAACTTTGCAAAAAAATGGAATTCCTCCACAACACTAATAATAATTATAATACTTAATATATTCATCCTTGATCTATACACACACACACACACACACACACACGCGCGCGCGCATATAATGGATAATTATGTTACAGAATCCAAAAAAAATATCTATGATTTGGGTTATATTTTAGTACCTAAATTCAGATACTCATAATTATCCCAATATAATTAAAAAAAAAACATTATGCATTAACTCGTTTCAGCTTACTCAGTAGGCAAAAATGAGTTTATGCATGTGTTTATGCATATAGAGTATGTATAAACTCTATATGAATATGTTTTTGTTTATGAAAAAATGAGTTTCAGCATTAACTCATATGCATACTTGAGTAAATGTATTCCGTATGAATAAAAGAAGGTAATTATCAGTATAAGAATTTAGAAGACCCAAATCATAAATATTTTGGATTTGGGTCCCCAAATGTTATATTAAAATTAAAAATTGAAATAAAACATAATTATTTTCATTTTGGTTCCCCTTACCATTTTTTCCTATAACATTATAACTTGTATCCACTTTTGTTGCACCGAAATGCATCAACTTTGTTTATCTCACAGAAGTTTTTAAAAAATTTAAATCTAAAATAATACTTTCAGAAATCAAAAATCAATTTTTGATTCTCATAGAGTTTACCAAAATATACTTCTTCAGAGAACAATGATAAGTTCAAACCAAGGGCTTACACCCATTTAATGATATCACCAACCATCCAACTAATAACATTTTAGAAATCTTGGATTCAAAAATCTTTATGATGATAACGCAAGTAGGATTTGATTATTTTAAGTGTTTAGAATTAAGATTATTTTTGTAACTATATGTATACCCACATGTAACTATATTTTTAATTACATGTATAATAACATACAACATTATATCTAACTATATGTGTATAACTATGTATAAATATTTGTATAACTATTTATAATTATTTGTATAATTAATAACACTCCACAATATTAAATATACCTATATTTATAACTATGTATACATATATGTAAATCTATATATTTATTGATAACTTTATATATTTATGTATAAATATTTGTATGAATATATTTATATATAACTATATGTTTAAATATATACAAATATTAATAGATATATATACTATATGTATAATGACATATAACTATAAATAATTGTATCATACTATATGTATAACTATAAAAACTTTATACTTAACTATATTTATATATATAATTAACAACATGTATTTTATATAAGTTTTTATATATTAGTATACAAATTGTATATTAGTATAATTATACATATACATAACTATATGTATAAATATATGAAATCATATGCAAAAAAATATATACATACATGTAAAAATATAAATTTAACTATATGTGTAACTATATGTATAACCACATGTAACTATATTTATAATTATATGTATAAAAACATACAATATATTGTTTAATTAAATGTGTATAACTATGTATAAATATTTGTATAACAATAAAAAACTCTATATAAATAAATATAACTTTATTTTTTATTATTTATGCATATGTGTGTACATATATATAAATCTATATAATTGTTTATAACTTTGTATACATTTATTTATATTTACTTATAACTACTTGGATGCATATATCTATATATAATTAAATGTTAAACTAAATGTACCTAATTATAACTACATTTACTATATGTATCCTAACATATAATTATATATGGGATAATACTATTTTGTTGCACTAACTTGAAATAAAATGGTTAAATATATAATACCAATAATATGTAAGCACATAACACGAGAATATCCGTAGATCATGCTCATATATGGTATAATACAAATAAGGGTCATACTCTTACCTAATCCCAGCCCTTGGGCCTCAGACTCAAATATGAACTTATGTATAACAAAAAATATAATATTTTAAAGATTTTTAATAAAGAACTTATATTTTCTTATATATAATTCTTCATTCTAACACATTACTCTCCATGTGTATCTATCTCCCTCTATAATTCATTCAGTCATTCTCTTCCTCATTTTCTTTGTGTCACACACTCTCTCTTGTTATTTTTTTTGATTGTTCTTTCTTGCTTGTTCTCTCTCTCTTTACCCCTCTTTCTCTCTCCCTCCCTCCCTCTCTCCCTTTCACCATTTCTCTCCCACTCTCTCTCCCTCCTTCTCTCTCTCTCTCTCTCCCCCTCTCCTCCTTCAAACATTAAATATCTTTTTTTTGTTTTCCTTTCTTGTGCATTATCGCATTGTGTACCCTTTATCTAGTATAATCATGATATCTATTAATCTTTATCATGCTAAAAATTGTTTTATCTATTAATGTAGATTCTGCAAATGCATTGTCTCGATATTCATGATATTTAATTTTTAAATATTTATCTGTAAGTAATTTTATTTAATTATTTATATATTTTGAAATAATAGAATATTTTATTCAAAATAATGATTAGACATTATTTTTTTTATATAAAACAAAGCAAAATGAGCTCATATCATTAGTGGATGTGCAGAAGAGTTAATAATGGATTTTATAATTAAGATATTTTGACTGTGCTTGAAACTTTCATCAATTTTGTATGTAATCAATCAAGATTGATAGATGGAAAAAAAATTAAGTGTCCAGGTAATCATCCCAAGTGTCATAATATTCCTTTTCGTGATGCAAACACTATAAGATATCATTTGGCTAAATATGATTTTGTGCCAAATTATTTTGTTTGGATTTATCATGGGGAAAGTATAATGGCTCTAAATATTGACCAAAATGAGGGTATTGAATCATTTTCTTGTGGTGAAGAATCATCAAACACATACCATAGAATGATCATGGAAGCTGCTGGTGCTGACTTCAATATGAATTACATGGATGAACCACCTAATCCTGAAGTTCAAAATTTTATGAAATACTTAAAGCTATAGATAAAGAGTTGTGGCCTGGTTGTAAAACACATTCGTAATTATCACTTGTGGCTCGACTAATGAGCATAAAGTCAAAAAATCATATGTCTGAGTAATTTTTTGATCAGGTGACAGAACTGATGAATGAGATTATTACGGATAATAATTTGATCACAAATAACTTTCACATCCCTAAGAAGTTACTACGAGGAAAGGGTCTTCTAGTGAAAGAAATTGATTTTTGTTTAAATGGATGCATGTTATATTGGGGCGGTAATAGTGATTTAATTAGTGTAAGTTTTGTGATCATCCTCTATTTAGGAAGGCACCTTGTGTTGCAGATACGCGACAAAAATTGAAGGTTGTCTTTAAGAATATGTATTATTTTCTATTAATTCCTCAATTACAGAGACTATATGCTTCAAATGCTACGGAAAATGATATGAGGTGGCATTCTGAGCATGAGGTTGAAGAAGGGGTAATGCGTCATCCTTCAGATTCACCTGCTTGGAAGCATTTTAATTATATACGTCAAGATTTTAAAGCAGAAAGTTGAAATGTTAGATTGGGTCTCTATACTGATGGATTTCAGCCATTTGGGCAATCTAGAAAATAGTATTCAACATGACCAATAATAGTGACACCTTATAACTTACCTTCGTGATTGTGTATGAAGAAGCAATATATGTTTTTATCAATATTGGTTCTAGGGCCAAAAAATCCAAAAGATATGCTAGATATTTTCTTACAGCCTCTTATTGTAGAGTTAAATCATTTATGGTATGTTGGCGTGAATACATATGATATCTCAAAGGAGCAAAATTTCTTATGTGGGCAGCCCTAATGTGGATGGTAAGTGACTTTCCTGCATATTCAATATTATCTAGTTGGAGTACTGTAGAATGATTCGCAACCCCGTATTGCATGATAAATTCTGATGTATTTAGCCTCAAATTTAGTGGTAAATAGTCATGGTTTGATAACCATCATAAGTTTCTACCTACAAATCATCCATTTCAAAGAAATATAACTGTATTTCAAAAAATAAAACTGTGATGACAGTTGCACCAGCAGTTCATTCAGGGGATGATATTATGACAGAGATTCAGAGTTTGGATTTGAAGAATGTAACTGAAAAGGAAGCTACTGGAAGTAATGGACAATAGGCAAATTATTTGGCCGGAGGAAACATAGTATATTTTGGGACTTGCCCTATTGGAAGTCCAATTTAATTCGTCATAACTTAGATGTAATGCATATAGAAAAAAATATTTTTGACAATGTTTTCAACATTGTCCTTAATGTAGACGGAAAAACAAAAGACACTTTAAAATCAAGAAAAGTGCTGAATTATTAATGTTGGCATCCTAAATTGAAACTAAATAAGGAAATAAAAAAATTCCATAAAGTTTGCTACACACTTGATAAGAAGGTAATACAGATATTATGTGAATGGGTTAAAAAATTTGAAATTCCTTGATAAATATGTGTCAAATATGGGTAGGTGAGTGGATATGAAGAATCTTAAGTTATTTGGAATGAAAAGTCATGACTATCATGTATTTATGCAGAGATTAATACCAATTGCATTCTGTGAATTACTTCTACTAAGTGTTTGGAAGGTCCTTACAGAACTTAGTTTGTTTTTCAAACAGCTAACTGCAACCACAATCAAAATAGATGACATGGTGAGGCTGGAGAATAACATTCCACTTATTATTTGTAAGCTTGAACAAATATTCTCACCAAGTTTTATTGATTCGATGGAGCATTTGCCGATCCATGTGGCATATGAATTAATGATTGCAGGGCCAGTGCAATTCAGGTGGATGTAACCTTTTGAGGGGTAAATACATATAATTTGTTGTGTTTTATTATTGAGTACTTTAAGTATTATTGTAATTTAAACTAATTGAAATATAGTATTATGGATGGAGGCATCTTCGTAAGTTGAAATTTAATATTAGAAACAAGACAAAAGTTGAGGGTTTAATTTACAATGCATATTTAGTAGAAGAAGCATCATCATTTTGTTCTTATTATTTTGAAGATCATGTCAATACAAAGAATAGAAATGTGCCGCAGAATTATGAAGGTCATGTGATGGTAGAAGATGATTCTGTTGACAAACTATCTATCTTAAAACACTCTGGAAGAGCATTTGGAAGAGCAATGAAAAGATGTATGACAGATGAAGAGTACAAAACAACCCAAAACTACGTTTTACTTAATTGTGATAAGGTTGCACCATATATTGAGTATGTATACCCAAAATAGTTGCAGGTTTAATTATAGTTTAATTTTATCTTTAATAGCAATTATTAAAAATTGATATATATTTTTTTCTCTCTTTTTATATTTGTGCAGTATTTATGTTGAGCAGTTAAAATATAGGCATCCAGCAATTTTCAGCAATGATGTCACTTATATGCTAGAAACTGAATTTATGAATTGGTTCAAAAATTAGGTGAGAATTATTAAGTTTAAAATTTTTGAATTATTTATTTTATTAATAACTTTTATTTGTTAATATCAATTTTTTAATTTATGTCACGGGCAATTGATCCTTCAAATGGAGATTCAAATATTTTCATTCAAAATCTAAGTAAAGGCCCGTTTAGATATGTGACAACCTATCTTGAGTATTTTGTTAAAGAATATAAATTTCACATAATCGGACATGGTTCTTCTAAAATAACAATGAATAGTAGTGTATGCATTAAAGGCGCAGGTTATAGTGCAGATGAGATTGATTATTATGGTCAATTCGAAGAAGTTATTAAGTTGGAGTATCCTGGACTCAAAAATAACAGGATTGTATTATTTTAGTGGGAGTGTTTTGATCCTACATGAAATGTGGGCACAAAGATTCATTCGGATTATAAGCTAGTGGATGTTGACCATAAACACAGATATAATCGATGTGAGCCATTTATTATGGCAGTTCAAGCCACTCAGGTATATTATTATACATATCCGAGTTTATCTCGTGATAAGAGAGATTGGTGGGTGATTTGCAAAATCAAAGCTCAATCAAAATTTGAAGTACCAACATTACAACAAAGAAGTGCAGACTTATAAATTACACCGGTATTCTAGAAAGATGACATAAATAATATTGAGCCTGTGAATGTAGATGATGATCCAGAAAATTTATGTGACTCAAATGGTGACACAATAGAAATTGAAGATGATCAATTTTTATCTGAAGATGAGTACGAACTTCTATCAGAATTAGACGAAATATCAGAAGATCCATTGGAGGATGACAGTGATGCCGATAATTAAATTATTATAATTTTATTATAAATTTAAACTATCAAAGATTTTTTTATATTTTGTTGAAATCTATCGGTGTGTTTTATTCGAAAATGCATGATTGTTCATCATGTCCCTATTTTTTTGTTTTATGTTTTATTTTGTACAACATATGACACCTAAATGACGTGGCCATGGTGGAGGTGGACGTAGACACATAAATGAACCAAATTCATCTAGTATGTTACATCATGTTGCAGAATCAGTACCATCTCATAGCCACCATATCCATACTTCAACATCACAATCACAATCTTCATTCCTATCACCATCGCCATCATTGAGACCTCAACTATCACCTTTATCAGATGTAAGCCCACCACCAATTGTGCTTCCTGCTCACACTTTTGATCCATCTCTATCTTCTATACCACAATTTATATCGATTGTTCCCCCATTTACAATACCAACAACATCATCAAATGTTGTGCCTTCTTTTGTAGTCAGTGCAAAGTTAGAAATTGATATTGTGGATGAGAGATAAAAGAAATATTTAAAAATAACTTGAAAAAAAAAATTTTATGTTTTAGTCAGTAGTTTTTTTTATATTGTTATGATTTGCTTATTTTCTATGTTATTTATTTATTTGTACAGTTTTATTCCATCTCACAAGTGTTCGACTATAATTACAAAGGCTTTCAAGAAATTGGCCGATGCTAAAGCTTTCTCCTGGAAGAAAGTTTCTGAATCGACAAAGGATTCATATTTTAATGACTTTCATGTAAAAATAACAAAACAAAAGAATTGAAAAAATAATTATCTAATTACTTAACTTTTATGTTTGCTAATATTCAAACAGTAAATAATTATGTTCTTATTGTTAATATAAATTCTTTTGTCATTTTTCTATTTATAGAATCAGTGCACATGGTCACCCAAATTTGATAGAAAGATAAAGTCATTATGGGAGATAAAAGCTGCTCAATGGTATTCTAATTTTGTCCATAAATTAAAGAAAATGAAAGAAATGTCTGATTTTATATTCGAGAAAGACTGGCCCAAGTGGCTTAATTATTGGGATGAGCCAGATGTGAATAAAAAATCAGATATTTCCAGCAAAAATGAACTAAGTATGGTTGCTGGAATATGTACAGGAATCTATCGACACATTAGAGGTTCAAAGTCGAGCATTGAGCACACTCGAGATTTGGTAAAAATTTAAAATTCCAAACATATTTATATTTTGTGGTTGTCCTAATAGTCCAATAATTATAATCTTTGCATGGTATTAATAATTTTGTTAAATTTTTTTATCATTTGTTTTTTTATGAATTAATAAAAATATATTCTTGGCTGGAGAATTGGGTCGAGATTCAAATTTGTATGAGATTCTCAGGAAGATGCATGTGAAGAAAGTTGATGGCTAGTATGTTGAAAACAAGTCTCAGATGATTGCAGTAAGAAAGTGTTATATTAATTAGAATTTATAAAACTATAGTACATTATACAAATTATTTTGAATGCAAAATATTTATTTTATTTTTTTTAATCTAGAATAGTTTTTATCTCTATTTTATCTTAGGACCTAATGGAGGAACGTGTGACAGCTTCTCATCAACAAGTTGGGGGTTCTATGGATCTTCAACCAATTGACTATGATCCTATTTATTTGGAGTCAATAGGAGGTCGAAAGAAGTAGTGAGTGTACGAAATCAGCTCTAAGGGAGTGACATTTTGTTGTATCAGTCATGCTTCTAATTCATTTGTCTTAGTAATGGTGAATGAGGCGATCGAACAATAAGCATTGGAAAACAAATGAACGTATTGTAGATATAGAGACTGAAATGAAAAAGAAGGATGAGTAGATAACTAATTTGATGGAAGAAATGCAAGAAATTAAAGAAATTAAAAAAGTAATGCAACAACATATGTCCTATATGGAGTCACAATTAGCAGCATTGGTGCATCAGATATCATTCCAAGATCTAGTTGTAAATCTTCACTGGAGAGGCTAGCATTCCCTACAAATTATGAGGATGATTGAGTATAATAATTATTTCTGAACTGTTATTTATTTTTGTCTGTGTAGCAAATAATTTAGATATTTTTTTGCAGGTTTCAATTTTTTGTATTCTGGTTTTGTTCTTTGTTTTTTCGATAAGCCAAATTATGAATCTTTGCAGGACACATTATGTGAGAGAAAAGAAAAAATTTTGATTCAAAGCATTCAGACATTACCACGGTCCTTCCAATGCATGGGTCCCATATTTACTGATTTCAACTTTATAAAAAAGAGGGCTAGCTTATCTTATCTTTATTATTCTAAAAACATTTTATTTTTGTGCTCTCTTTATCTCTAAACATAATTTTTGGATATCTTTTGGATTTTTGTTGAAGCTGTATGACAATCAACTCTAATTTGTGTTTTTCATGTCTATAATATTTGTTTTTATATATCTGCGAATATGTTTTTGTCTCTTAATTTTTTGGGTAGAGTTTTAGCCTATTATAGGTATGTAAAAGCCTATATTCAGTAGTGGCAGTAGCAGCAGAGATGGTAGTGATGGCTATGGCGGCAGTGGCGACAGTAGCAGCGGCAGTGGTGGCAGTGGTGGTAGCGACGGCAGTGGCAGCATCAGCTGTAGAGCCGACATCAGTAGCAGTAGTGGCATTAGAGGCAGCAGCTGCAATAGCCGCTACGAAGATACAGCGGCGGGGGCAGAGGCAGCACCGGCAGCTACTACAGTAGCAGCGGTAGCACTGGTAGCGGCAGCTACTACAATAGCCACATTTTACATTAATTATTCCCCCATTTACAATGCCAACGACATCATCAAATGTTGTGCCTTCCTCTGCAGTCAATGTAAAGTTAGAAATTGTGATTGTGGATAAGAGGTAAAAGAAATATGTAAAAATGACTTGAAAAAAAAAAATTGATATTACTGTCAGTGTTTTTTTTTATATTGTTATGATTTGTTTTTTTCAATGGTATTTATTTATGTGTATAATTTTATTCCATCTCACAAGTGTTCGACTATAATTGCAAAGGCTTTCAAGAAAATAGATGATTCTAAAGCTTTCTCCTGGAAGAAAGTTTCTGAATCGACAAAAGAGTCATATTTTAATGACTTTCGAGTAAAAATAACAAAACAAAAGAATTGAAAAATAATTATCTAATCGCTTAACTTTTATGTTAGTTATTATTCAAGCAGTAAATAATTATGTTCTTATTGTTAATATAAATTCTTTTCTCATTTTTATATTTATAGAAATAGTGTACATGGGCACATAAATTTGATGGAAATATAAAGTCATTATGAAATATCAAAACTGCTCAATGGTATTTTGATTTTGTCTATAAATTAAAGAAAATAAAAGAAATGCCTGATTTTATATTCGAGGAAGATTGGCCCGAGTGGCTTAATTATTGGTATGAGTCAGATGTGAAAAAAAATCAGATATTACCAGTCAAAATCGACAAAGTGAGGTAGCAGGACTAGGTACAAGAATCTATCGACACACTAGAGGTTCAAAGTCGAGCATTGAGCACGCTCGAGATTTGGTACATATTTAAAATTCTAAACATTTCTATATTTTGTGGTTGGCCTAATAGTCCAATAAATAAAATCTCTACATGGTTTTATTAATTTTGATAAATTTTTTTATCATTTGTATTATTATGACTTAATAAAAATATATTCTAGGCTAGAGAATTGGGTCGAGATCCAAATTTTTATGATATTTTAAGGAATATGCATGTGAAGAAAGTGAATGGTCAGTATGATGATAACAAGTCTCAGATGATTGCTATAAGAAATTATTATATTAATTAGACTTTATAAAACTACAGTACATTATGAAAATTGTTTTGAATGCAAAATATTTATTTTATTTTTTGTAAATCTTGAATAGTTTTTTTCTCTATTTTATCTCATGACCTAATGGAGGAATGTGTGATAGTTGCTCGTCAACAAGTTGAAGGTTCTATGGATCTTCAACCCATTGACAATGATCCTATTTATTTGGAGACAATAAAAGGTCGAAAGAAGCAGTGAGTATACGGAATCGACTCTAAGGGAGTAGCATTTTGTTGTAGTTGTCATGCTTCTAATTCATTTGTTTTAGCAATGGTGGATGAGGCAGTCAAACAAGCTTTGGAAACAAATGAATGAACGTATTGTAGATATGGAGATCAAAATGAAAAAGAATGATGAGTAGATAACTAATTTGATGGAAGAAATGCAAAAAATTAAAGAAATTAAAAAAGCAATGCAACAGCATATGTCCTATATGAAGTCACAATTAGCGGCATTGGCACAATAGAAAGCATTCCAAGATCCAGCTGCAAATCCTCGTAGGAAAGGCTAGCATTCCCTACAAATTATAAGGATGATTAAGTATGAGAATTATTTCTGAACTGTTATTTATTTTTGTCTATGTGTAGCAAATAATTATGATATTTTTTTGTAGGTTTCAATTTTTTTTATTCTAGTTTTGTTCTTTGCTTTCATGATTAACCAAATTATGAATCTTTGCAGGACACATTATGTGAGACAAAAGAAAAATTTCTGCTTCAAAGCATTCAGATATTACCATAGTCCTTCCAATGTATGGGTCCCATATTTATCGATTTTAGCTTTATCAAAAAAAGGGCTAGCTTATCTTATCTTTATTATTCTAAAAACATTTTATTTTTGTCCTCTCTTTATCTCTAAACATAATTGTTGGACATCTTTTGGATTTTTGTTGAAGTTGTATGATAATCAAATTTAATTTGTGTTTTTTCATGTATATAATATTTGTTTTTATATATCTGTGAATATGTTCTTGTGTCTCTGAATATTTTGGGTAGAGTTTTAGCCTATTATAGATATGTAAAAGACTATTTTCAGTAGAGGCGGTGGCGGCGGCGGTGGCGGTGCCAGTGACGGCCGCAGCGGGAAAGGCATCATCAGCAGCAGTGGCGGCAGCATCGGCATCAACAGCGGCGGCAGTAGCAGCGACAGTGGTAGCAGCGGCAGTGGCGGCAATGACGGTAGCTACGGAAGCGGTGGGGATAGCAGCGGTTGCACCGAGAGTTGTGGTAACAGCAGCGGCATCGGCAGTGGTGGTGGTAGCGGCAGTGACAGCAGCAGCAATAGTAGCGGGAGCAGTAGCAATGACAACAGATGCGGTATATACATACGTATATAGTTAGTATATATGTACATATAATACTACAGTAATTTATGTACATATATATTGAGTATATATATGCACTCAGTATATATGTACGCATAATATTGTAGTTTATATGTACATATACTACAGTAATATATGTACGAGTGAAATGCTAGTAAATATGTACATATTTACTGCAGCAATATATATTTATCAAAACATAGTTTTTTTTATTTATTTTAATTTGATTTGGTGGTTTAAATTTCGTATAGATATGGTACCCCATTATTTCCCATATGAAGCTTGTATAATTGAAGGGATATTTCAACAGACATGAAGCACCATGACTCGGACAGATTTTTCGTAGTGGAAAGTTGGGGATCGGAGGAGCAAAGAGAGAGAAAGCAATGTCAATGCATTGATAGATTATACTTTATGCACAATCGATAGATATATTGATTACTAAGATATAATATAATTTTTGATATTTTTTATAGTTATTTAATATATTGTATTAGAATAAGTTATTAAATAAATTTTTTTTGGTTAATTTGAATTTTTCATTTATAATTTTTATTTTTATTAAATTTAATATAAAAATATTAAATTATTTAATTAAATTTTAGTTTAAGATGTATAACAATCAATTTGAGGGCCGTAGCTGCTGCTGCAACGAGGGCAGTAGCGGCGGCAGCAGTGTCAGGAGCGGTGGAAATAGGAGCGGTGGCATCAGAGGCAACGGCAGCGGCTGCAACGGAAGTATCAACGGCAACGGCTGCAGGGAAAGCACCAGCTGCAACGGAAGCGGCAACGGCAGGGACAGTGGCAGAAGCAGCAGTGACAGCGGCTGTAGCGGAAGCAGCAGTCGCAATGGTTGTAGTAGTAGCTGCACCGAAAGCAGTGGCACCATCAGAAGCAGCAGCAGAGGTGGCAACAGTAGCAGTGGTGGTGGCAGTAGCAATGGTGGCAATGGAGGCAACGGTAGCTATAGCATGCAGCGGTAGCACTGGCAGCAGGGGTTGCGGTGGCAGCCATTGCAGCAGCCAGCAGTGGCAGCAGCCAGCAGCAGCAGCGGCCAGTGGCAACAGCTGCGACAGTAGCAGCGACAATAGTAGTGGTATTGGCAGCGACAGCGGCAACGACAGCAGCGACAGGAGCGGCAGCGTGAGCAGCAGCAATATCACCAAATAATGTATATACGCATGAATAAAGTCATTATATACATACATAAAATACTGCAGTATTTTATGTACGTATATATTGAGTATATTTGTACTCAGTTTATATGTACACGTAATAGTATTGTTTTTATGTGCATATATTGTAGTAATATATGTACGAGTGCAATGCTAGTATATATTTACATATATACTACATGATTATATATGTATCAAAACATAATTTTTTTAAATTTGACTAAGTGGTTTAAACTTCTTACAGATAAGATACCATATTATTCCTCATACAAAACTTCTATAAGTGATAAAATTTTTCACTAGACATTACGTGCCATGACCTAGCCAGCTTTGTCGCTGTAAAAAAATGATAATCGGAGGAGCAGAGGGAGAGAAAGCAACGTCAATGAATGGATATATTATACTTTATGCATTGTCGGTAGATACATTGATGAATAAGATGAAATAAAATTTTATTATTTTTTTGTTTCATTTATGTAAAATATTGAATTAGAATAAGATATTAATTGTTTTTATTTTTCGTTTATCATAAAATATTTATAGTTTCAATTTTTATTCAATTTGATATAAAAATATTAAATTATTTTAATTAAATTTTTTTTAATAATTTAAATTCTGAAATTAATTTTGAAATTAAAATATCTAGGGAAAAATCTCTTGTTGAATTAGCTAGGGAAAAATCCCTTGCTAATTTAGCTAGGGAATTTTCCCTAGCTTATTTAGCTAGGGAAATATTAAAATTAGCGACGGATTTTCCCTCGCTAAATTTATAAACCAGCACTTTAGCTAGGGAATCATCCGTCGTTATTTTCATTTAGTAATGAAAAATCTCATTTATCTTGCTAATTTAGCTGGGGAATTTGTCTTTTTAGCAAGGAATTTTTTCGTCACTACCTTTTTAGCTAGGGACAGTTTCTGTCGCTAAATTTTAGCAAGAAACACTTTAAAAAGGGAATTGATCAATTGATAATCCGTCGCTATATCCCGTTTAGTAACGAAGAATGCCCATTTAGCTAGGGAATTGTCCTTAGTTATATGGGATTTTTCTTGTCGTGGCATGAACAGGGCAGACCCATCTACCAAAGGGACTCATCGCTAATTTGGCATAGGTGCAAAGGCACATCATTTCATGCCACAGTGCCTTCTCTAGCATCACATGGGCTGACCCTTTAGGCCAGGTACAGCCCATGTCTTTTTCTAGCTTGGTTTTGGTTGGGTCATATCATACCATATCTGTGTTTTTTAGATTGTGCCACTTGTCGAGTCTTTCCCCAACCTTAGCATATATGTGTGTTATTTTTTATTTTTAAATTTTATGAAAAACATATTACATTTTCTTTTTCCCTAAAAATCCAAAACTCTAACATAGAATCAAAGGATCAAGGACTTTTTATGAGTGGTACACGGTGATGTGTGTGGTGGTGTACAATGTATCAATGTTGGGGAGAATGTCTAACATGCAAATGCAAACATGTGACACATTAAATGTGTGGTATGGTAGCTGCAAGTGCAGTGAGAAGTGATGTGGTCAAGTCATGAATAGTGGTACAGTGGTACCATGCACATTGATGCAGTGGTTTCATGAACATTGGTGCATGATCAATGGTAGAGTGGTGGGTGGACAATAGTACAAGCAAGCGGTATCGTGAAGAGTGATATCATGAAGAGAGTACCGTGAAGAGTGATATCATGAATAATGGAGTTGTGGATAGTGTTATTCAATTAGCTACAATGTGCAATGGAGTTATTGTATATATATGTAAAACTTTACACCAATCAAGTCATAAAAAAAGTCATAATTGAAAAAAAATCAATAATAAAAACATACAAGTGAAGCTTTTATATAACAGGATAAATATATTTAGATATCCAACATGTTAGAAACTCCCATCCAAAATGCTATAAATAAAAAAATAAAAAAAATGGAATATAAAATACAACTTCTTTCATCAAGCTAGTAAGTAAAGATCCAGAAAGCACAACTTTACCAAAAAAAAATAAATTAAAAACTCTTCAAAATATTCATGATAATATCTAGTAATTAATTTATGATAAGAATAAAATGATAATAATAATCTCATTATTAATCTTCTTCCTAAATTAAAAAATGTACATTTACATGTTTCATCAGCTCGTAAAATACGATATTAGATATTATATATCATATTGTCATATTGTCACATTAAAGGATAGAGTGAGATAAAAATGAATACTTAATGCCCTCAAATAAGCATGATTCAAATTATCTCACAAATTATTATCATCATTGCTCTAAAATCTAATCTCTAAATTTGATTTCTAAATAATCATTTTACTCTTATTTTTCATAAGATAAAAAAATCTCTAAGAAAAAATACAAAACTATTTAATGGACAACCTTTAAAAACAAGTTGATGCCTACCTAGTATCTACAATCCAAACATCTAACAAACTACAGGATCTCATGATCTCCAAACAAAATCTCAATTCAAAAAAATTTCTTCACATATCTCTAGAGGTGTCAATTGGGCCAGGAGGCCCGAGCATGGCTTGAGACACGAGCCGAATAAGCCTTGCCTGGCCAGGCACACCACGGTTAGATCGTGCATGGAACAGGGCTTCCAACTCAAAGATTGACTCGTGTTGGGCCAGGGTGTGTTGGGCCACGTGCCAATCTAAGCAAGACTCGGTTTTCTGACCCATAGGCACGGTCTAGGAGGACAAACACCTACCATGCCCCGGAAATTGGACCTAGTTTCGGGCATGTTCCAATTTAGGCCACGTTCGACCCGCTCCATTTAAAAAAAATATTTTACTAAAAAAATATGCTCTGCCACAACTTGTACACAAGCCACGTGGCTAGTTTTTTAATAATCAACCCTAGAAGTGTCAAACGGACTAGGAAGTTATGGCCCGCTCTGGTTAAGGCATGCCGAGCTCGGCACGGCACGGTCCAGGACTTTGCCCTGACCCGTGCCAAGCTAACTCTCAACACGACTCATGTCATGTCGTGCCAAGGGTATTATGCATGCATGTCGTGCCAGGAACATCCCAAGTGCTTGGCACGTGGGCATGGCATGGGGCACGACCCTACACGTACCCTAGAATCCACCAATCCAGGCACAAACCGACCCAAAACCAGGATGACTTCGAATGGCGGGACATGTCAGGCCTACACTCTAGTGAACTGTGTCTTGCCAAGCACGGCACGTGGATCTGTACAAGCCAGAAAAAAATGGGTCATGTCGACCCAGCACGGCCCATTAGACAGCTGTACCCCGCCCCCCTCTGAACCAAACATCCGAACGAAGACTGACCAAAATGCCAAAGCTCGAAGCTTCTAGAAGTCACGTTTGGCTTTGATTTTAACAATTCAAAAAATTAAAAAAATTAATAAATTTATTTTACATCCAGACAATTGGATGCACTTCCATTGGCTAGGGCGGAAGATGCGATGACTTTCGGGTTTCTATCCTATTTAATTATTTAAAAAAATTCATAAAATAAAAAATATATTTTTTCTTTAATTTATTTATATATTGGATCTCTCACACTCCTCTCTCAACTCTCAAATCTCACACTTTCTCTCACCTCTCTATCTCTCTCTATTCGTCTCTCCTCTCAATTTGGTTTCGGCCTAATTCTCGAGTGTGAACTACGGTGCTGTGTGGTTCCATCAAAAAAATCAGATGTGGTGTGGGTGAGTAAAAGTGTCAAGCTGACTGGGAAGCCCAGGCCCGACCCAAGGCATGGCCCAACTCAGTCATGCCTAGCCCGGCACATCAAGATCTAAGCCCGTGCTTGGACCAGTGTCGGGCTGAATCTCAGCATGGCTAGTGCAGTGCCGAGGTATAAGGGCATCGTGTTGAGCTATGCACTACCTGGTACCATGGGCGGAAGGCACGAGAATTCAACACGACCCAAACCATATTCTGGCCCCCCACCCCGATGCCCCGACCCCAACGCCGAGTTGAGGCTCGGCCTAGGCCCGTTGATCACATCTACCAGGCTAGAGCCCAACTGGTTGCAGAAGCTGAAGCTTCTGGAACCTGTAACTGTTTGGGTAGGTTCTATGGTCAAACGACCCAACAGTCCAAAAAAAATATGTTTTTAAATTTCAGCCGTTGGTTTTCACCTCCAATGACTAAGAAGCAGAATCCAATTGCCGTAAAGATTTTGTCCCTTGTAATTATTAAAAAAATTTAAAAAAATCAAAACAAAAGTTTTTTTTTAAAAAACCACTCAAATATATAAACATACATCATTCGTAAATTTTAACTTAGCTCTCTCTCGCTTTCGTATATTCTTTTCATCTCCTCTTGGCGCTCGTCTTTTTCTCTCTCTCTCAAACTCTCATTTTGTTCCGACTTTCAAGTATCAAGTGTGGACTATAAATGTGACCTATCGATTATGGTAAAGTGCGAACATCAACAGACAAACGTGATTTTATGCATTACAAGTATTTTTTTATTGTTTAGTTAAGTTTTTTTTTATTTTAGGTAACTTTATACTTTAAGAGTAAAGTTTTAGCTTAATTAATTTTAATTAATATATTATTTTAAAATATTTATTTATAATATAATTAAAAACAAATAAAAAAATAAAAATAAAGAATAATAATTTTAATTATGGTAACAAAATAAAAAAAAATAAAATTAGTGAAAGAATGATAGAAAGTCAACACATGAGAATTAAAGACAGAAAATAAGAAAACTCTTATTCCTAATGATTTATTTCAAAAAATGGTGAAAATCCTTTTATATAAGCTTCTTAGATGATAAAATACATGAACCTTATTAATGAGATTCATTGATTGATCTACATGATTCATTGTTATGACGAATTTACAGGATTCATTAATAAACCCATTAAGTTTATGATCAATTTTCATGTATGTGGTCATTCATCTGTGATAATTAATTAATCCAAGTATGTCTATTATATTTAATTTTTGCTAGACATGTAAGAATGAGATTTAGTTATTTTGATATATTATTTTGAGATATTTTATTTATACGATAATATTACTCAGTTATTAACATATAGACTGACTGATTAATATTAAATTGTTCATTATGTAGCCTAAACATAATTATGTAAGAAGATTAATGTGATGATATTTACATTGACAAATTTGATTATGATAAAAAGATTTGATGATCAGATTCATAACATTCTATATTTGCATTTGAATGACCACTATAAAAATTATCAGTACGTCAAAAAGGTTGATGTAAAATCTTAAAGTATCAACATATTTAAAGATAATGACTGATTTTAACATTTTATAACACCATTTTGAGAGTGACACAATATGGTAACAATTATATGTCATCAATGATTTTTTTTAAATCCATATAACATGCAAATCATAATAAGCCAAGGTACAGTACATTGAAACCAATAAGAAACTAGAAAATATAATTTGAAAATAAACATACTTGGAGGTGATGTATCATGCTCACAGACATAAACATGCATTCCACCCTATTCAAAAATCAAAAATTTTGAATGAACGTACTAAAAGAAATAAAAAACTGAAATAAAGATAGTTAATTTTGAAAACAAAAGATGATAAAACCGCAAACTATTTGATCAGGATTCCCCTGCTTAACTTTATTTGGGATTGGGGAAGTGCTAATATGGCAGCTAAAATGATTTTTGTTTGCTTATATTATGGTAGGAACAACAAAATTGATGATGACTGATAATCATCAAAAATATAAGAAATTTAGCAAAAATTATTTTGATTTAACTTCAACAAATAGTCCATCATTTCACATAGTTTCAGAAATGAAGATGATTGGTCTCTCAAAATAATTTATGTGAAATGTTAACTAGTTGATCAAAGTAGCATATACATAATGTATTATTGATCAAAATAATAAAACAGAATTTTTTATTTTTAAATCTACTTTTTTTACATATACATAATCATTTTTAATCTTCATAATAATTCTTATTCAAAATTAAGGATAACTAGTTGGGGGAATTTCATCATCACAAATTGCTAAGCAAGGCCCAAATATTAAGATAGTAGGAAAGATAATTGTTGAATTTTAAGCTACAAAATAATAAATATAAAATATAATAACTCTATTAAAAATATCATACAAACACATCCCTATAAAACAGAAAAATAGTATTAGGACAACATACAAGTTATGAATACATTAAAAGATATAAAATAAATAAATAAAAAGAAACTATAAAACTTAAAGCACAACATGCCCTCTCAAACTGATGCATAAAGGCATAAAACACCATGTTTTAAAAAAGAACGATAAGACGAAGCATCTTTAAGGCCTTTATTAAAATGTATGTTAGTTATTAATTTGTTTGAATGTATATTCTAATAATAATCATATCTTTAATCTTCTTCATAAAAAAATTAATTCATCTACATATTTTTTGCCTACTCATTAAACACAAGATTAAAGTTTATTTTTTGATTGAATAACTATCACAGTAAGAAAAAAAATAAATGTTCAATCTCCTCGATCAGTTATCACATCCAAAATATCTTAAAAGCAATCCTCTCTTACTTTTTTAATAAACAAAGATGCTTCCAATAAAAGTACAAAACCTTTTAGTAGTCCCCCTCTTAACACATGATGATGTGTAACTTAAATTTGAATATTCGATCAACTATTAGTATTTAAAATTTCTAAAAGAGATCACAAGTCCTGAACAATTTTACATATACATCAGTATGCAAAGAGATGCATCAATATGAATATACAGAGATAAATCTAAAAAATAACTAATTATACTAGATACAAATGTTATATATAGTTTAAGCATAAACAAATAATTAATATTCATATAATTCTCCTACAAATAGTTAAATCAACTAAATAAATCACATCAGAGGTAAAATTGATACCAAAATCAATAAGGATTTTTGCTTTAGTACAACTCAATAGATCAAACTCTACAAGAGTATCACTCTAAAAATATTATTTGAGTTGAGTGGCACACAAATTCTTATTTCTCAAAATCAAAATATCATTCAAGTAAACAATCAACAAAATTACTCTATTATTAGCTCTCCTTCAAAAAAAAAATAAAATAAAAATGCATAACTGATATGTATAATCCAAACGAAGTAATTATTTATGAAAATCTTGCAAACCATACTCTCAATGACTTATTCAAATAATATACCACCTTTCACAATATATAAAGTATATTTGATTATTTTGTTTGAAACTCAAATAATTATTCCAAATATACGTCTAGAAATGTCAAATGAGTCGAACAACTCGAGCATGGCCCACAGCATGACAGTATTCTACTATACTAAACCCGACAAGACTAAAATCATGTCGTGCCAAGCCAGGGTCGCATGGTCCACGTGTCATGTCAAGCATGGCCCGCATATCTAGCACACCATCACAATATGTGGCACAACCATATTTTAAAAAAATAGTCAATTTAAAATGGATGCTTTCGACAAAATGCAAGTGCCTATCACTAGCATGTCAGCCTAAATTAAAAATAATAATAATTTGTTCTTATTTGCTTCAACCTTTAGATTACATCCAATAACTAAATGCCAAAATCTAAAGGATGTAAGATTTTGATCTTTAAAATATAAAACATATATACTTTTTAATTAAAAAAATCTATAAATAGTATATTAATTAATTTTATTTTTTATAATTTATTAATAATCTCCTTTTATCTCCTCTCCTAGCTCTCATGGTGTAATTGTACTTTATCTGTGCCCACAATTTTTTATTTACGTATTTTATTTTAATTTGGATAATCTAAGTTATTTTGGTGACGATTTGAAACTTTTAGGCATAAAAATATCAGGTAAAGGTGAACAAGTATTTGTTGTCCACATAAAATTAAGATATATATTGTGTAGAAAATATTTTATTTTATTTAATAATTTTAGATTTATATATAAATTAATAATAATAATTAAAAATTAAAGAAATATTTATCTCCTATTTTCAGCCCAGTCTCCAAGATTAAAATATAACAAATAATTAATATTATAAAAATAAATTAAACATAGACATAAATAACAAAGACAGCTTGATT
Source organism: Sapria himalayana (assembly GCA_029783825.1). Lineage (NCBI taxonomy): Eukaryota > Viridiplantae > Streptophyta > Magnoliopsida > Malpighiales > Rafflesiaceae > Sapria > Sapria himalayana. The sequence goes on from JAREIK010001345.1 coordinate 317,109, forward strand.
AAAATATTCAAGACTGAAACTATATTTTTTTCTCATTGTCTAAACATATGTGACAAAAAATATAAAAATTAAAAAAATTGGTAGGGTAGACACACTTTAATATTTTTAAAAATAAAAATTTTGAGAATCAAATAAGATTCGATACAATATATATATATATTATAAAAATAATATGCATATAAGAGTGCTAGTGATATTGATCATCATAAGAGATATACTAATTAATATGTCAAAAAATATAATATATTAAATTTTATTCAAATCTAACTTAACGACATCATCTTTGAAATTAGATTAACTTCATATTTATTGATCTCTTTCATTTATTGAAATAAATTTGGAAAAAAATATAACAAAATTAATTATAAATATGAGTCTTCTAATTAACTTTTTGAAGAATCCTAGACTAATTCATAAAAGGCAAACTTTCTTTCAACCTATTTATCATAAAATTTATATGTCAACTAATAGAAATAATATAATAAAATATTTTAAATTTAGAATATAATTAATAGTTAACATAATTAAGAAATAGAGTATATTTGTCTCCATGACATCAAACAACTTGACTAGTCATGCTTATGCTGCATTTGCATGTGTCACTAATTATATTAATTCTAAGTAAACTAAATAAAAAATATAAATATTTCTTGAGATCCTCGGTTCTCAAGATAGCCCAATCATATATTGTCTGACAATGATTTTTATAAAATATGATATTCAAAATAAAATTTTTAACATTATATTTAATAATGTTTCAAATAAAAATATCACAATTAATATGCTTATGAAAACTATTAGAAATGGGCTCTTAATTAAAATTTTTCATGTTAGATATATATGTCACATAATTAACCTAATAGTTCAAGCAAAAAAAAATAATTTCTCTTTATTAAAAAAGATAATAAACATACTAAAATATCTTAGGATAGCTAATATACAACAAAGATTTTATACTAGATGTTGGTCAACATGCCTAAAAAATATAAAATAAATATTAGACATCATTATAATTATATATATTTGATGTTAAATTGATATGTTAGCTATCAAAATATGAAATTCAACTATATTAATAATAAAAATAACCAATTTATTATTAATATTTTGGCCTTAAAGATAATAATTTTATTTTTAAAATTCTTGGAGATTTTTTTTATGACAAACATATGTATATTTTTGTACACTCTTAACACATATATTACAATTAGATACATATATAATAGAAGTACATGATTAGCAAATATAAAAATATCTTAATTTTAATATCATGACTATTAAGATAAAAACTACAAATTTTAAATATTTGTCCAAGATTCTATCTCATTATTATTTAGCTACCTATATAAATCCTAGGGTTTAGATGAAATGAGAAAAACATATTAAATATATATATGCTTGCATAAATCAATAAATGAAGCAAATGATAGAATTCAGGAACAATTAGATAATATTTTAAATATTACGATACTAGTTATAATAATGTTAACAAGCCATCAAGTACGAACATGGATACCATATTTAAATATGAAAATTATGTCATTCAATTAGCTAAGAGCAAATGATAGGATTTTTCATTAAATAAGAATAAGTTATCTCAAAATTTTGATATCAATTATTATTTTATTCTATCACATGATGACAATAAAAATTTAAATAAATTAAGTTAGTAAAAATCATATAAATCAACATATCTCAAATAATCTATGATGGCACATGATCTACTACCTCGTTCAATGTCTAGCATAGCATCAAAGTTATTAGTAGATAATGATTCATACGCGATCAAAGATATCAAGACTACCATTATATCTACAAGCTTCAGAATTAGACTTAACAATTTGAACCATATGGATACAGATTGATTATGAATATTACAAGACTAACATGTGTGTTGTTGATGTTGATTATTGTTCATTATCAATGTCGTGATGAAATTTTATAATTTTTTAATTTATTATAATTTGTGATATCATAATTAAATCAAAATCATGAAATGAATATATTTTTTTATTGAGCAATGAATTTTATTCATTTTAATTTGACAATGAGTATAGACTATAATGCAATTTACTTTTAATTTTTAAATTTTTAAAAATAAAATTTATATTTTTTAAATAAATTGTTGAACGAAGTCAGTCCCCACAGCATCATGCCTAACACACAGTGGCCAATGGCAATAAAATTTTAATTATAGCCAATGGCACTTGCACTGCAGTACCGTAGTGGTCATTGGATTATATTGGATGGCTACTATGCTGGTTGGTCTAGTCGATCCAATCTAGTGGCATCATGGCAATGACCACTGTTCTGCCCACTAGATTGATTAGCCAGTGCCAGTTTGACTTGGCACAACTAGGCTAAGGAAGGCAAAAGTTAGTGTCATGCTGAGCCAACCTCCATGTCATGTTTGACATGAAATTGTGGCCAAGTGGGACTACCACAATTCAAATCATGCCCGATTGACATCTTAGTCAATCATAATTCAAATCATACGCATCAACTTCTTAATCACCATGAAGAAATGCATTTATCATGTTTAGTTAGTATGTCCTTCAATTATAAAATGCTATAAGAGAATTAATAATCAATATTTAATATTTAGATCATCTTAGTCAATGAAGAAAAAGTATCATAGTAGTTAACATCAAATATATGAGTAAATTTCTTTGCAATAAGTAACACCTTAAAACAATATATCTTCTTATTTGGACTTGTCTTCATAGTGAATACTCATGCATTCAACAACAAAACTTTTTGATGATCATGATACTAATTCTCATATCTCATTAGAGTTGAAGACGTGCATCTCTTACATCTCCACATATACACCCTCCTCCAAGTCACCATAAAAATATGTTTTCATCAAGTTTAGTTAGTATATCCTCTAATTATAAAATGTTACAAAAGAAATAAGAATCAATATTAAAATCATCTTGCTTACTAGAGAGAGAATGTCATAGTAATTCATTTTAAAAAACTAAGTCCTTTTGTAGCAAGTATCGCCTAAAAGTAATCTATTTTCTCATCTTGACTCGCCTTCACAATGAAAACTCACATGCAACCAACAATAAAACTTTTCAAATGTCATTGTACTAGTTCAAAAGTCAAATTAGAATTGAGGACATGCATATCTTATATCATAGTCTAGCACCTCATCAATGAGATAATATCCCAGAAAGATACTTAAATATCTAGTATCTATTATCAAGATAAATAAATAAACAAAATAATAACACAACAAAATATATAAAATTAGGTATTGAATATTACTCATCTATCCCTTCTAATGAAAGATCTAAAGTTCAAGATAAGGATAAATTTTGAAAGATCCCTCGGTGGGCTCATCTCTTTTTAAGCAATGCTAAGTATGTCCCTCTCTCCTAGTATACGCTCTAAAACTTTGGTGGTCAAGTCTCATAATTATTAACTTAATATGAGTCTATAGTAAAAAAACTCATGAACTATCATATCATATACGTCTGAAGAATATAATCCTTCCCAAAAAATTGCACACTCTTCATAATCAACATTGTGTAAATTTGTTAGCATATATAAAAAATTATAAAAAAGTAACATCATATTGAGTACCAACAAACTCAAATATAACTGATTGGTGACTCTCATTGTTATGGTAGTTCAAGCATGGCTACAAGTAAGGAAAAAAAATAATAGATCCAAATATAACAATTGAACTCACTCTCTTCCTAGCCTAGTTAAAAAATAAGTTTAAAGAAAAAAAATAATATCTACACTCACGAAAATCTAATCAATATTTTAAAAAAACACGTATATCCTCTTTAAATATTGAAATATCCAAAGAAAGTATGTTTTAAGACCCTAAATACTAATTTATCCTGTACTGAAAAACAATAAAGGACGAAAATGCATCTAAAACTATGAGACAACCTAAATAGCATCTCTCTATGATGTAGGATCTAAAATAGCTTACATTGAGAAAAATAAAAAAGAATATATGATATTAATTCTTAATTTCTTAATTTCTTAATATTTTTATCATATTAATTTTATATTTGTTTATATAAAATCTAAATAAAAATATATTATATATCACAAACTAGATATATTCATACACATCTTGTGAAGTAATCAACAAAAATTATTAGAAATTTAAATTTCTCTATAATTACATCCCTACTATGTTTTCATACATAAATGCATCATATGAAATAAATCCATACTCAAACTAGATTGACATGTAAAATACAATGGTCTAGCTTCTTTCTAATTTAACATATCTCATACTTTATGATTAAAATATTTTTAATACAAGGATAATATTTTATCAACTTAACCAATAATAAGTAACAAATTAAGAACACAAGTAAAAAATCTAAAATACTCAAATGTCTAAAAAAAATATTATCATCAATAACTTGCCAATACATGCTTGTTTCCATCCACAATGCAAACCTACTTCTACAAAAGACACACATGTTACCACTGTGCACACTTGTTTCTAATCACCTTGTTTACTCACCTGAACACAATAAGACAAATAAAAAGAAAAAAAATAGTGGAAAAAAAAGGGGGAGAGAAGGAGAAAAGATGGAGACGAATAACAAGAAGCAGAAAGAGAAGAACCAGAAGAAGAAAAAAAAAGAATAAGAAGTAAAATGAGACAAAAAAGAAAATGATGATGATTATTATTATTATGAATAAAAAGAAGAATAGGAAAAAGTAGAAATAAAAGAAGCATAAGAATAATAATACTAATAGTAAGAAGAATAAAAAAAATAGAAAAAAAAAGAGTAGAAAAAAAAGTAGAAGGAAAAAAAAAGAAATAAAAGAAATAAAAGAAGAAAAAGTAGTAATAATACAAGAAGATATATAATAATAATAAATAATAAGATAATGATGATGATGATGATGATGATGATGATGAAGCAGAAGGAAAAGAAGAAGAATAAAAGGAAGAAAAAGAGGAATAAGAAAAAAAATAAGAAAAAGAATAATAATAATAATAATAATATTATTATTATTATTATTATTATTATTTAAGAGAGAAATAATAAAAAAAAACAAAGGGAGAAGAAAAAGAAAAAGCAAACAAAAAATAAAAAGAAAAAAAATATAAAGAAGAAAATGAATAAGAGGGATAAGAAAAAATAAAAAAAAAAGAATAAAAGGAAAAAAAAGGAATAGAAGTGGAATAACAATAAAAATAAAAAAAAGTATAAGAATAATAATAATACTACTAATAAGAATAATAATAATAATAATAATAATAAGTAGAAGGAAAAAAAAGGAAAAACAAGAAGAATAATAAGATAAAAAAGAAGAAACAGAAAGAGAAGAAGCATAAATAAAAAAATAAGAGAAAAAAAATAAAAGAAAAAAAAGAAAAAGAAGTACTATCAAGAAAAAGGAAAAAAAAGAATAAAAAGAATAAAGAAAAAAAATGAAAAAGAAGAAGAAAATAAAGAAGAAAAGGATGAAAAGGAAAAAGAAAAAAATAGAAAAAAAAAGATAAAGGAGATGAAGGAGATGAAGTAAAAAAAATAGTAGTAGATAAATACAAAGAAGAAGAAATAAAAAAATACGAAAAAAAGTAGAAAAAAAGTAGAAAAAAAAAAGAAAATGAAAAAAAAACAATAAATCAAGAAGAATAAGCAGAATGAAAAGAAAAAAAATGAAGAAGAATATGATGATGATGACGACGACGACGATGATGATGATGATAAAAAAGAAGAACAAAAGTTAGTAAAAGAAGAAAAAAAAGAACAAAAAGAAAAAAAGAAAGGAAAAAAAGTAGAAGAAAAGATGAAGATGAAGAATGAACAGAATGAAAGTAAAATGAAAAAAAAAGAAAAAAATAGAGAAGAAAAAGAAGAAGAAGTAAAACATAAAGAAAAAAAGAATAAAAAATAAAAAGAGACGAAGACTCACTCCCACATAGTAGGTGTGCAACGATATACAAGGCAGTGCACAATGACTATGCGACTTTCTTCCAAAACATGTGTGCATGCATTGTGCTAGTATAATGCATGCAATTCTGCACCTAGGATTTATAAGACTCACTCACACATACCCTAGGATTTGGCTCTAATACCAAATTGAATTTTGGCAACAAAATAATAAATATAAACCATAATCACTCGAATAAAAATATCATATAAACACACACATATAAAATAAAGAAATAGGATTAATTAGATGCTCCCATAAAAAATAAAAAAAATACTATGAATCATAACAGCAATGAAATTTATCATCAACAAATAATTTTTTTATTTCAGTCAAATAACATTAAGGATTTATGTTAAACTCATCTCTTTATTTTTATTTTAAATGAATTGATAATACATCAAGAAAAGATAACATGTAGTATATTATTCAATGATTCTATTATCCTAATTAATAAAAATAATAAAGATTTAGATTAAAAACTAGAATATATAATTTAAAAGAAAATCAAAATTAAAAAAAATATAAATCATAAAATTAATATATGTTAGATAAAATATAATATAATATAAAGTCTTATGTGATAGAAAAATATAAGTTAAGTAAAAAGAAAAATAGTATAGATTCTATTATTCATATTTTACCCCTAAAAGATCATTATATCAAAGATAAGAATAGAAAATTATGCATATCTTCAATTAAAAATATATTTATATTAATAAACTAGTTATAAATATTTTAAATAAGCAAATCACTAGCATCTTGAAATGAGAATAATCAAAAATTTATACATAAATTAGATTTATGTGAGAATTTATATGATAGTCACATTGTTTATATAGCTAAAACTCATATAATTGATTCTAAATATGATGAATCAATATGCCCTAGATGATCATTCGTTTCCATTATCATTACTTTAAAATCAAATCCTAAATATAAACAAAAGTATGAAATTTAATACATTGCTCAAAGTATGAAGTCGCCTGCCTCATTATCTACTATATGTCTATATTAAAATAAAGAAATGACAAAATATATACATGTATATATTTTTAGTTGAACATTACATTACATCCTAAATGACAAATAAAGAAATGACAAAAAAAATAGATTTGACAAACATAAATAAAAAAAATAATATATATGCACATGCATCAAAACTTGTTAGATACACATACAAATGAAATCCAAAATATTCAAAATAATTCTTGATGTTCAAGAAAATCTTAAAAAATCAATAAAATATAAGAATCTAAAATTTTTTAAATTTCTAGAGAATTCTATGTGTATAAGACATCAATTTTCTAGAATTCTTAATGAATTTTTATTTTATACCTAATATTTAAGATTGTGATATGGACACAATCTCAACCATTCATGGATGAATTTCTTGATGTATAACGAGATGTTCTCCTCAATTTTTTTTCTCACAATTATTTGAGAAATAGTTTCTCTTTAATTCTATCTTTGTGTTGTATTTGTGCTCTTCTTGAGTTTTACGCAAGTGAGCAAGGATTTGGATAACTAAGGCTATCATAGACAAATAATTAATAGTTTGAAATTATACATACAAAAGCATGTGACTCACAATAAGTAGTATCAAAAAGAATATTACTATAAAATCAATCTTAGAAATTGATAACTTATTCATGATGTAAAAAAAAAATTCGATGGATATTGCTTATGATAAAGTGGAGATAACCAATGTGAACATACTAAATAAATTTGAGAATATTAAAAACAATAATGAGTAGTCTCCATGAAGGAGAAATTCAGAAAGGATGTGTAAGTGATCCTAAATGTTATTATTGTAAACATTTTCATTCAAAAAAGAAGTTGACTTAAAATTCATAGTGAAATCTATATACAAAGATGAAAGTATTAGAATAAACTTACGAGTGAGCTGTAAAGTATAAAATAAGATGATGTAATTTCTCGAACAACCTCATATCAAGTAGTATCAAAACAAAAATTATTCAAGGATCTACATTCACAATAAAGAGGTAGATAGCCTCAGTTCAAAAATAGAATAATACTTTCAAATAATGAGTATCATAGATACAATCAAGATAATCACATCCTCTAAGTAATTAATTAGTATTGTATTTCTCTAATAGTATTAGAGATACAATGAAAAGAGACAAAGTGGGGATACCTTTGATACTTGAGAAACATTCTAAAGAGAGTCTACTAACAAATTTATCTAGAGCATGTAGATGAAAAATTTTCAGCCAAATTAAGAAAGCTCATACAACATGGAGGAGTGCAAGGATATATATATATGCATGATTTTTTAAAACTCACTATCTACATTTTTGATCTCATAAGAAGAAACCATCTTTCCATTTGTGAATTGTAGCAAACCTTGATTCAAGAAAGCGTTGTATATATACTACCTAAATTAATATTTTTCACATGTATCAGCATCAATTTTATTAATTCTAACTAAAAACTAACTAAGATGATATTAAAATTTAATCAAAGATTGCATCATCATAATAACATTGTCATATAAGTGTCTGATAATTATCTTTTAAAAATATAAAATTCAAAATAAAATATTTAATATTATATTTGATAATACTATAAATAATGTTATCATGATAAATTTATACACAATAACTATGATAAAGTATCTTCGAGTTGAGATATTTCATATTATATTAATATATATCAATATTACAAATTAATAGTATGATAGTCTAATTGATAAAGAAGCAAGACTCAAAGTATGGTAGTTTAGTTCGTAACTCAACCTTGGGGGCACAAGTTCAATCCCTAGGAATACCGAATACATGACCCAAAGTATCTTTATCAAATGTTCTACTCATACTACTAGGATGAAAGTCATACCTACTCCAACCCCGAGACACCAAGGCCCATATATGGAGGGCCAAAGATAATATGTGATAGGTTGAAAGCAAAGAAAATACAAAAAAAAAACAAAAAATAATTCATTTTGATGTCTAGAATCAATAGAATTCAAAATATCAAATTTAAGATTTGTGTTGGTTAACATATTATATTCAAATTTTTGAATGATAAAATTGACGAAGTCATACTAAAGAAGTATGATAAGAAAAACAAATATTTACTTTAATAATAATTAAAAAATTTTTATGATAGAATAATCGTGTGTTCGTCTATGTATACTTACACATTATGTAGTATACTTAGGTATATATACAAAATCATTAATATGTTTAAACAAATAGATAAAACTCATATTTTAGTAACAATTATAAAGATACAAATATATATTTAAAATATTAATTAACCATTCAATTGTTTTATTGATTTACTACTTATATGAATTCTAGAATTAAGATACAATAGATCAAAAATATTATAAAATTTATATGCAATTATATAAACTAACCAAAAAAATCTAATTAAACAATTTGCAAACAAATACACCATCGAGTATCACAACTAAAATCATATTTAAAGAATAAAATTTAGATTTAATTAACTAGGTATAATGATACAGTATTTCATCTAAAAGGTATAAGCTATCAAAATATTTATATATTCATTTATTATTCATACTTGTCCCCAATTGATTTAAAAAAATTTAGTATATAGAGTTGCTAAAAATCTTATGAATTTACTTATATCATACAATCTAAAAATAACACATGATTTATTAACATCTCTAGTAAGTACAATTGCATCATAATCTATATTTTTATTATTATAATTATGATTATAAATAGAAAGAAAAATTTAAAACCAAATATTCTGGGAATATATGATGCTTACAATATTGAGAATACACACAAATAACTCTTCAAATCACATTAGGTAAATTTAGAAAATTTACCTACAATGAGTAGTATAATTTAGAACATTAATTTTTTATATAATTTAGAAAATTTACAATATTGTCGATATTAAAATAGTTATGTAGTACAATTTTAAATTTAAAAAAACATTATTTCTTTTTTGTTCATTAATATTTTCTTTTTTTTGTTAAATGTACAACTTGTATAGTTAATAGTGTAGTGTGCTATGCAACTTGAATTGATATATGGTGTGTTAATGTGGGATATAGATTGTGGGAGGTAGTTGTATGACACAATCATTACAACAACCCAAAATCTAGAGGACTAGAGCCAAGGCCAGTTACCATGCACAAACTCATACATTTGGCCACCATGTTGTGCAGAACTAGTCGGTCGACCAGACCCAACCTAGCATGATCCAACAACTCAACATGCATTGGTTTTTCCTGATGAGCCATCGAGCCATACAAGGCTTCCTACATTTCTAGCCTTTCCAACAATATATATAATGACCCAACCTGGACCACAACAAAAACTTGAACTTATATGTTTTATCTCATATCAACTTATGCATCTAGAAAAAATAAAATATTCTATTTTATCTTTCACTCAAGATTTCTAAGTATGCATAATTTATTCATGATCTCTCGTAATAAAAAAAGTAGGAGATACCATTATATATGTATTTCTCAAATAATATAGTACTTAAAAATAATTAAAATATTATTCATCAAAAATCATAAGAATTATTATCAATATAAATATAATATTTTTAAGAATATCCTTTTTTTCGAGAATTCAATCCAATAAAATATAACTCTAAATACTATGATGATACAATCTTTACTAGATACAATTATAATCTCTCATTGGGTAACAACATAATATGTTCATGCACCTGATATTATCACCATAATTAGTCTTGAATTAACTAATAGGACATCTCCTAGCATTTCATCAAACAATGATTCCAAGAAAAATGTCTCATCAAACACGAAAGGTGAGTCTCTCCATTAGAATATAAAACTTGGGAAACACAAATAAATTCAACATAAATGTGTATATTAGACATATATTCATATCATTTCTCAATTGAGTCATCTACTATGTCAGCTAATCCAATAACAAGTGTCAATGTGTACTTATGATTGCTTACAAAAAGAAGCTGGCATACGTTCTACCCAATACCCTATATCTTATATCAAATATTTCCTTACTCTTATTTTGATATTACATATTTTAATTATTTGTCTTCTCTTAATAATTACAGAATCACAAATATTCTTGTTAAAGAATTTAATCATCTAATATGATTAAATAAATTTATGTTAAATAAATTGAGTATAATTAGCTCTAATAATACTTAAAAATTTATTCTAAAACCATTAATTAAGCATGTAGCATAATATAAGTGGATGTATTTGTATATGATAAAGATTAAACCTAGTGAAAAATTAAATCAACTTAAAACCAAGTTGATATTTTTCTTGTGTGATTAAAATAACAACAATCAATTCATTATCTTATATTGATGCTTCTCATAAATTGACTATTTTTTAACAAGACAATGGAATGCATTTTTTATAATGATCTCGAAGACAACATATATGTAATAACTACTGGATTCTATTATCTCAAGAAGAACATGTATGATTCAATCATTATTTATATAATACAAAATACTCTTTATAATTAAAAGTAATCTCTTAGAATATGATTCAGTCATTTATCTTCAATAATTACTATTTTTGACTTTAATATATGTATATAAAATTATTCTTATTTTTATCAATATTGATTAAATAGATAATATATACTATTAGTAATATATATTAATGATATTCTTATTATTAAGTTTTATATTTTTCTTGAAAATTATTTTATCTCCAAAAAATATAGATATCAAACTATTTTTTTCAAATCAAGTATTACAACAAAGTATGAAGTTATAACATTAATCACTTATGAGCTTCAATAAATCAATAAATTTTTAAATGAGTTTGACTTTTTAAATTCAAAGACGGATAATATTTTACTATGATAATCAATTTGTTCAACACATTGCCATCAATCCGAGTATTTTACGAGGGGACAAAATATATTACGATTGACTATTATTTCTTATAGGAGAAAATCTAGAAGAGTTATACTACCATCCCTATGTCTAATAATAGTCAACTTGCAAATATCTTCACATAAAACTTCTAATATAGAAAATATATTTACTTCTTCTCACCTACGTGCTTGTGATATATAAGCACTAACTTGAGGGAGTTATGCGATTTATTTTGTTTTATTTTGTTTTATTTTGTTTATATATATAATCAAGGGACACAATTTGCAAACTTTCACATTCTTTGTTTTGTTTATACAAATGATTAGAGATTGCATTCATATCATAGAAAAATCTATATTTATTGAGATTGTATTTTTAATAACACTAAAATTTTGGAAAGCACGTATTTTACTTAGTTACTTTTTCTGATGCATGATAAGATGAAACCCATGGTAATAAAATATATTTTTTTTATTAATTCAATACACACACACACACACTCTCATACACATATATTATTCATCTGAGATTGATAGAAGACTAGTAACTAATAATATTACCTTTTTTTAGCATTATTCATTTTTTAGAACCAGACCGCATCAAAAATCAAAAGTAATATATAAATCTTTTATTCTTCCTTACTCTATTGGAATCTCTTTTAATCATCAAGTTAAAAGAGATTATCAACTATTAATTATTTTTGAACTTGTTAGATTATATTATAATAATTTTTCTTTTGAATTATTATATTCATTGAAAATTATAGAATAGGTTTATTCTTATTTTGAAAAGTAAACAAAATTTTCCTTTGAAAAGCAATCTACCCCTACTTCAAATAAGTTAGCAACTTCAAAGTCCATCTCGATCCTAAGTCCAAATAAGTTGAAAGCTGAAAAACTTATCCATCATGACTTCATATTTATTTCAAAAAAAAGCTTGTTTAGTCTATTCAAAAACAAGAATAATCTCCAAATAATCTCCAAACAAGTCGAAATATAATGTAACTAACTCATCTGATCTTTTATCTTCTAATAATTCTTCGAACAAAATATAAGAGTTGTCCTTCATAATCTATTTGGCAATATTGTTATACTTATTTTTTATCTCTTTTACTTTTTATTTTGATAATAAAAAAATATTTAAATTTTCTTGTATTATATTATCTCATCATTTAATGATGTCATGTCATAGTCAAAGATAAATACTAATTGTCCACTCGTCCTCTATAAGTTCTATTATTTTAATAATAATAAAACTTGTTAGATCATATTATTATAATATTTCATGTACTAATTAGTAGTACATTGACCTTCAAAAAAAAACTATTTTTGATTATAGATTGATGTTAATTGAAAAGAATAACATAAATACGAGAAGATTATTATTAGATTTTTTTTTCTAGTAACTAAGATAGTTTTGATTTGATTATTAATTTCATACATCTTTTCACAAATATATGATACATTAATTAAATGTGACTAATATTTTTCTTCATAGTACTCTTAATGATAAGGTATATATAGAGCACGCATCTAATTTTTGAGAACCAACATAATTTTTAGATCCAATTTATAAATTACAAATAATCTTATATAATTTAGAATAGTCATCATGAGTCTAATTTAAAAAATTTTTAATAATAATTACCTTATTTGATTTGGACAAATATATTGTAAATTATCCTTTATTTATCAAAATAATTCATATAGCATATTTATTTGGTTGATTTTATACATGGACATTATTTATATTACAAAAGATGACAAATTATAAATTATCATACTCGAGTACAACCTTCTATGATAGACTCATATTTTCTTAAAATTAAAATAACTTATGATTTTTTTATCCCACAAAGCATAACTCATATTATCTCTCTATTCATTTATGCACCTCGAGTTCTAGATTCAGAATAGGCAAGGCCCCAATCCCAACAGCACAATAGAGCAAATGTCACCATGGGGTGCATACCCATCTTCCAATAGGATCAAACTTGTGAGTTGTGACCTCAAAATAAGTGTTCAACATACCTTTTTAACAATCAAATTATCATATTATTGGTATTGAAATAACTTATGATAATAGTAATGTTGTATTTTGATAAGGAAATATGTCATAGATATTATATCATGAATTAGGCTTTTTGGTTATATCCTAATTAATACTCTTATTGTGTTGGGCACAATTTTTAATATGATATGAATCATTATGTTGACTCATTTATGTTTATATATGATATAATTAAGCAAAAAATTAACAAGATATATAAAGAAGATATTAGAACTTATCATCTTGTTCTAAAATCAATAACATAATTGACAATCAAAATATTTAGATTTCAATTAGATAACCTCTTGCACATATAAGAGATATATAATAAATTATTATATTTTTTTATAGATAATTTTATCTCCAAAAAAAATTAAAAACATAAAATAATTTTTAGTTTAGTATTGAAACATAATACAAGATAGTTACATCTATTTTATATATGAAATTCATTAGATTAAATATTTTCTTACAGATGTTAAATTTTGATATTGTTAAACTCTACAAATAAATTTTGATCCAGCGATTCAAATAAGTTAAGTAAAAATTATCAAAAAAATAACTACGAATTGATTAAATTAAATTTTTAATAATTTAATTTAATTTAATTAATAGGCATTTGTAATTTTAACATAGGGAGTTTAATTAGTGTTAAATAAAAAAATACATATTAAAAAAGTGGAGGAATACAATTATAATTTTGTAGTTGTATAAATTATAATTAATATAAATTATTATACGAAATAATTTACATTAGGAGTTCAAAAACTTATTTAAGCTAGAGTCTATTCCATGTTCTTATCCAGAGACAAATAAAATATTTTAAATATTTTATTTATTTGAAATGTATATGTATATATAATTGAAATAATTAATTTGATTATAATTGAATTATTTAATTTTATCAAATATTAAAATAAATATACATATATATATTCAAAAATAATTAAAATTTTTAGTTTTAAATATGTTTTAAACATAATAAATAAAATAGACCATTTCATAAATATGTAATACTTTGTTTATGAAGCATTTTGGGTTTTATTTATTTAAAAGAAAACAAAAGTTAATACGAAACTAACCACAATAGCATTGTCGTCTTCCTCGTGCCAGTCTGCAATAATAGGATATACGAGATAAGCCTGCCAACACAACTAACCTTGAAGTATGTTTCTTGCACGTGAATAAATATTTAAAATAAAAATAACATACTTCACAAAAATGATCGGCTCAAATTTTTTTTGAGTTTCCGAATCTCCACCAACAAGATGATTCCATTATCACATAAAATATTCCTACAATAAATCAACAAATCAACATATTTATAAAAATTTTTCAAATATCTCAACTTAGTCCTATTTCCATCAAGCTTGGTGTTATGGACATTTATGCACTAATTTTCTAATTATTATATTTGCAACTAAGAAATCTTGTACATATTATCAGTGTGAGTTTTCTTTCTATTTTATCGTTCCATGGCTTTGTTTTGTAACAAAATGTATTACTTAGATAGTATTTCTTTGGTAACTAAGATAACATTATTTGATTTCTACCATTACTTATAGCTTTCCATTAGTCTTTCATATATTAATTGAATATTTAATATTTTTTCACATCAATACCTATGAGAAGTGTCGTATATGACGCATTTTTTTTATATGCATCCTTGTGAGAAGATTTGTTTAAGATGTAAATGGAAAACAAAATTGCTTTAGGATTTCATTTTATGAGTAGAACAAAGGAGAAGTTATGTTGCATATGTTTTTAGGGAATATACATAAAATGGGCATCGGGGACAATCAGAAAATCAAAATAAAAACACATGTTTGTAGGGAATTGGAATCACATAAAACTACGCCAAGCTTAATTTTTACCATTGCCATATATTTTTGGAAAATATTATTTGGAGGGGATGCTAGGAACTTGGGACTTATTCAAAAAGTAAACCAATATAACAGAAGAGGTACTGACCATATTTGGAGCGTAAACGGTGGTCAAAAAAAACCCACGAGATGGAAGATTGGAAAGAGGAGATGGGGTAGGGGTATCTTTCGAGAGTATTGGCAATGGCCTATCACACGAGCCGCCCATGATTATGGTGCCCAAACCATTGGTGGATAAAAAATGAAGCCGTAGTGCTTTAATAACGTAATAGCATTATATCAATATCATTGAAATTAGGTGGAGTTGCACCCATAAGGTCACCCTAATGATTGGTGATTGTGTTAGATAAAAGTCTTGCCATTTGTCTTGATATTTATGGTTAATTGGTTATGTTCTTAGATTGTCATGACATTATATAATGTCATAGCTTTTAAAACTAATGGTGTACTAAAGGGTGTCGTGACACTATAGAGCATTAGGCAAGATTGGATAGCAAAAATATTTTATAAGCTCATTGAGGTGTCACAAAGTTATGACACTAGTAATATTATGAATTTATATAACTTTTTGCTCCTATTCTACTTAATAAATCAACTAAATCTTAAATTTCACATAAAAAATAACTAATTTCAATATTATTTATCATAATCTATTAAAAATATAATTTTATGAAATGATTTTATTTATAGTTTTTTTCCATACAAACAAATCATATATAATTACCAAAATAATTAATATTATTTAGTATACTACATATCAAATAAGCTTCCACACTAAAATAATTACTAATCTATGAGCAGTTAATTCTTTTTTTAAAAAAATATGTAACTTTCGATTCATCAAAAATAATATCAACACAATAAGATTAAAATACAACAATATCCAAAAAAATAAAAATACATATCAATGAGGTGAGAAAGATAAGTGGTATGACTTTTCCTTATGATCAAACTTTTTAATGGGGAAAAAACTCGAGTATGCGCAAAATATGACATAAAAATGGATGGTCTCTCCAAATCTTTTATGTTGGCTACTACCAAATTCAATATCATTAACACAAAATTATGCAATGTCTCTTATCTTTTCCAAATGGAGTTCTATCAATAATGCATGCCACCTTCGATTATTTCATCTATGAACACCAACATTTTCTTCTATTCCATTGTGGCATATTCATAATGCCTCTCAAATGATTTAGCACAACCCATCACTCCTATCTCAACTTTTTTTATTAATTCTTTTGAGATTTTATAAATCTTATCTTTAAACTTCTACTAGGTCATGACAAATAACAACTTTTTTTTTTGAGCTAAACTCCTCAGATATCCATTATGTTGGCATACTCATGATGCTCTCTTTTCAAGCATTCCTCCCACTTTTTGGGTTCCAGCTATATATTTTATAAAATATTAAATATATCACTCATGATACCTCCTTGTATAGCTAGATATTGATAAATGTGGATTTTCACTTCTTCTCATATTTTCTCACTTCTTTCCAAAGTTTTTATGTTAACTTTGTGAAAAGATTGTCATTGTTGACAAATATCAATTGATTCTTCCTTTTTAAAATTTAGCTTCTTCCCTTTCTATCTCTTCCATGCCCTCTTTTAATGCCTAACAATATTATGAGGAATACTCTCAGGCACTATTCATCACCATGTTCATCTATCAGCACTCCCTTGGCTTGACATAATAATATAATCAAAGAAGATTGAATTATTTGATTATAAATAACCAACCAATCACTATTCATCCTCTTAATAATTGAGAATGGACTTCGCAAGTAGTTTTTTTTCAATGTTAACTATCAAACCAATCAAAAAGATAAAAATTTGAATTTCTTTATCTTGTACGGTGGTTTTAGTCTCTTTCTTGCTTTAAATTACCGATGCTCTAAGAATGAGCTATAGGCTTAGTCATGTCTCAAAAGAAAAAAATCATGGCCTTAAAATGACTATGGCTCAAGTAAATATTCTATAGAACTTGATGTTGCTAAAAGTTATAGAGCTAGGTAGTGAGATACTTGGTTTCAATGACATAAAATTAATATCGCAACCATAAAAAATATTAGAAGCATATGTAATTGTGACTCCACAAAAGTTTCACAATAAAAAAGAATGTAGTACGTAATAAAATGATTATATTAACTAGATAATAGAGTTATGGTATATAAAGATTATCATGATTATTTGTGTAGCATTTCAGCCAGGAATAGATGCCAAGAGTTATAAAACAAGGAATACTATGACTTTACATGACTTCAACAATATTACTAAGTCTCACAAATTATATAAAAACTATCCAGTTTCACTATTATTCATCATAATCAATCAAAAATACAATTTAGTGAAATATTTTTATTTAAAACCCTTTTATATGCAATCAAATTATACAAAATCACAACTCACAATTCACAATAACTAGTGTTATTAGATATTTGGCATATCAAATCGTTATTCACAAGTCCATACCATTTAGGCAACTTGTCAACTATCATTGATGGTTACTTCATATATATATTCTTATTATTTGACCACATGTATCATGAAGATGTGAACTAGTGCAAAATTAACATTTTTTATACTTTCAAATTTATACGCACTATACTCACAATTAACATACATGTTTCCTCAGATATAACTTATAAAAGTCACATGATATAAAATAACTCACATGACTATCAAAGCTTTATAAGTTACCACCACTCATGCATATCTCTTAGCTTAACTGTCACTATCCACCATGATGTCAAGCATCTCTCATACTAATAGTGAAATCCTTAAAAAACTAATTTATAAAATGCACACATCAAATGAGTTTCAATTCATCTAAGATATGCATAATAAATTGGGATATAAAAAAAATTATTTTTTTAACTTCGTAAGTATTATACTCGCACAATTAAACTTACCTCAACATTTAGTTTTTAATGTATAGTTTTGTATCACATGTCATGATCAAAATGGTTGTCATTTCCTTAATACAATTATGCATAAATGTACTTTGTGATTTACCTATCATTGTCCATCTTGATAACATACAAACTAGTAATAGTATAATTGTAATTTTACTTCTGAATAAATGTCATGTCCATCATTAACGAAATCATAATACAAATGAAACATAAATTCATAGATTATATATTCATCAATTGAAATAAAATATACCAACTTTAGACCTTGATTTAGCCTGACATTAAAGAGAAATTTACTCAAGATAATTAAAAATACATTTCGTGGAATTTTGGGCTCCTAGTGATAGCCCTCAAGAGATTCTAAAAATCAAATTTTATATCCATAATTCTTGTTCATGTACTTTACATTTGCCTCTGGGTGGGAGTCGAAATTCATGCCCCGACCTTATTCTTGTGCAATGCGTTGTTTCTTTGCTCATGGATCTTCTCTAGGGTTCAATGATTTTTTTTCTTCTAAACATAGCTTTTCTAACTATTATTTTGTCCAATAACTTTTTTTCCATGATCTAGCTTTTATACTAGAATGGTTGGGTATAGTTTTTGAATGCCATTGTGGAAAGACTATGACTTTCATTTTGTTTTTTTGTAACAAAAGTTGCAGCACTAAGAATGAGCAGTGGTTTTGCTCTTTTTTTCATTAGATTGTCATGACACTTAGAATAGTATTGACTTGTATATTTTGTCTCTATACCACAAAGTCATTGCATTAAGAATGATTATGACACATACATTTCCTCTCTGTAATATAAATTCATGGTGCTGAGAATAACTTTTGCTCATACATATCCTTTCTATATCCCAAAGTCATGGAACTTAGAATAGTCATGACTTGAGCCATTTCTCAATAGAAAAAAGTCGTGACACTAGAGAAACGTCATAGCTTTTGCCTTAATAAGTATGACTTTATAATAAGAAAGTCAAGTTTTGGGGGATATCATGGCTTTTAGCTCTAGTAGGGTGGGTACTTAGTTGTTGCGACATAAAATCAATGTCACAATCATAAAAAAATATTATGAACTAGTATGGCTATGACTCTAAGAAAGTTTTATAGATGAAAAAAATATGTTCCGTATTAAAATAATTGTGTCAATGAGGTAGTAGAGTCGTGGAATATGAAGATTGACATAACTATTTGTATAGAGTTTTGATCAAGAATGGATGTCAAACCTACCTTATAAGCTCATGAATATATAAG
Source organism: Sapria himalayana (assembly GCA_029783825.1). NCBI lineage: Eukaryota > Viridiplantae > Streptophyta > Magnoliopsida > Malpighiales > Rafflesiaceae > Sapria > Sapria himalayana. The sequence continues at coordinate 336,985 of JAREIK010001345.1, forward strand.
AAAGTCATAACACAAAATATACTATGATTTTTTTCTCCCCTCATATTCAACAAATCCACCAAATCATTCATGTTAAAAAAAGCAAACCAATTTCACTATTATTCATTAGATCCATAATATAGTTATATTAAAATTTCCTTCAATGCAAACTCATTTTACATAATCATTAAAATAACTAGTATTATTTGGTATTTGGCATATCAAACATTTTTCTTGCCACATAAAGGATTTCCATTGACATCTAACATGAAGATCTAACTCTCAAATCCTATTTCTAATCAATCTTTACTTATATTTGCCTTAAATTTAACTTTAATTAGAGGTTGAAATTCATGCTGCCTAGGGTTTTACATTCTATTGGCATTGAAATCTAAATATCTCTCCTTCTCTGACAAACTCACTAAGTCCCCTTTTATAGTATTGGAGTCCCATTGAGTTAATTTATGATTTTTCAAGCTAGAAATCATAACTTTAAGTTTTGGCTATGACTTTATCATTGCTTTTGAATCTCATTTGAAGTGTAAAAGTCATGCAACAAAAGAATATCATTACTGACGTAATTATTCCCTAAAAATCAAAGTCATAGCAGCAAGCATATTTTGATTGATGAATTTATTATCAAGAAAACAAAGATGTGGTGGAAAGAAAGCTATGACTAAGATAATTACTATTTAAAACAAATAATCACAGTGGATAGAATGCCACCAGTGAGATATTTTCTCATGGAACACAAGGAGTTAGTAGCAACAATGTTGGGACTGAAGATGTTTCTATTAAAAGTAAATCGGTGAGAAAAGAACCATGACTAAATATTACTTGGTGTTATGATATTTTATCTCTATAATAATAATATTTTGATGCTAGAAAATATCACGACTTCTTGTACAAGTATAATACTTTGTTGTCTTTATATTAAAATATAGTTACTTCCAAATTAGTATTTTAGAACTGTTAGGCAATTCTGATTCCATGTTTATGATTTCACGGATTCAGACGAAGAAGAAAATAGAAAAATAGCAAACGACATATATCCACAACCATGATAGTATACAAAACCACAGCACAAACACAAATCACAACAGAACACACAAAATAACATGGTTCACTAGTCATTCAACATGACTTGCTACATCACACAGAAAAACACTTAATTTCTCAGTTTAATTAACCAGAGCAGGTCAAATCACTCGCGGGCTAGCTCCAAAATTTTTTTTGGCCTGCTGACCGGGCAGCGGGACCCCCGTTAATATGCTATTGCTACATTTCCAGCCTCTTAATATTTTATTTCCTGCACTTACATGAAAATATTAAAACAAAAAAATTTTTGATTATACAAAACAAATAATAAAAACATACTATATAAAACAAGAACTATTGCATAATGACTTCAATATAATATCGCAACAACAAATAAAATATTATACAATAAAAATATTATGGCAAGTTGATGGTAGAGTCATAATATACATGATTAATCAATAGGCTTGTGCTTGTATAACCATGTCATGACATTAGAAATATCATAATTTTCTATTTTACCTACTCTCTAATAGAGCTTTCCATGATGTTCTCTAATTTTACTTAAATTATATTTAATTTTACTACTATTTATTCAATTTCATAAAAAATCACAATAAAATAAAATTTATCTAAATAGTTATGAAATTGGCGAGTTTTTGGAAGTGTTTAGTAGGGGAGATAAGTTTATAAGTTCATAATAGTTTCGTCACACATTCTTGATTGAAACTTTATCGAAATAGTCATGAAAAAATTTTGAATGTAATGATAGTATCTTCTTAGAAGCATAATCTTTCCACTATATGATACTTTGTTAATGATTGAGATTTATCATAGAGTCGCAATCAGAACTTGTTTGTAAAATTATATTAGTTGTGACATTAATTCTCACTACTAAAAATTACAAGAATACTGACCAAAATACAGACCAAAAAATTCGGATAGTAATTGCTGTCCAAAACATGACTAGTTAGCGACCAAAAAAGGATACCGGAAAAAAAATTATCGACCATATTTCCGACCAAATGTTTTTGTTCGGAAATCAGTATGTATAGTGGTTATCGAATATATTACTTATCATTTAATGACCTATGATTATAATTGGTCGGTATAGTATTTTTTTAAATTATTTATAGCTTCTTACTTACCGACCATTTACCGACCATTTACCGACCAAATATATAGGTCGGTAATTACAGACCAATTCACAACTAATTTAGAGATCTAAAGAGGTGCATCGGAGAAAAAAACTTCCGACCAAATTCTCAACTAAATTCCCGACCAACTAACGACCATATATTACCAACCAAATATATTTGATCAGAAATATGGTATATAAATAAGGAGGGAATTAGTGAAAAATATTTCCGAAAGAATACTGATTATTCAACGACAAAAAATATATAATAATTAAAAATGGTTGGTAAAGTGATTATCTGGTGTGTTTATAACATCATAATTACCGACCAAACTACCGACCGAATATATAGGTCGGTAGTTATTGACCATTTCATGACCAAATACCGACCATACCTACCGACCAAATGTTTTAGGTCGAAAATTGGTCTGTAAATTTGGATGAAAATAGCGAATAGAAATAACCGACTAATTACCAACCATTTAACGACCAAAAATACATTACCATTAAAATTAGTCTGTAAAGTGGACTTCCAAATACTTATAAATTTGTTATCACTAACCTTTTACTGACCATAAATTTGGTCGGTAATTCATAATTTTATTTTTTGATTTGAAAATCATTTGCTAAGTCATTAACACCTACATTAATCGAAACTCTATCATTTTTTCGTATCAGATGTGACTGCAAGCACAAAATCCATAAAATTTGTTCTCTTCTTCTGAATCCAGGTAAGTTTTTTTTTGTTCTTCTCCTTCAAAATGCTTATACATATCTCCATCTCTTAAAATAATATATAGCCAATCTGATTTTCATTTTTTTAGTATAATCAGGTATTAGGTATTTTTATTTCTCCTCTGAATTTCTTTATTTTTGCTTCAATTTTATTTAACCTAATATGATTTTGACTAGACACAATTAATAAAATTATAATTTTTCAGTTTAATCTAGAGGTGTCAATCGGGCCGGGCCGGCCCGGCCCGGCACGGAAAAATTCCGTGCCCAGGCCTGGGTTAGGCACGAGCCGTGCCGTGCCGTGCCTGACCCGGCACGGTTCGGCCCACGGCACGGCACACCGGCACGGGTTTGTCCCGTGCCGGGTGTCCCGTGAGCCCGACCCCACGATACCCCTCCCGCATTAAAAAGACCGTGGGTCGGGTCTGATTTGACCCGACCCGTGGTCCCCCATATCCCGAACCGCTCGGTCAGGCAAGCCCGAGCAGGCCCAGCAAGGCACGACGGCACGCTTGTGCCCAAAAAATTCGGGCATTCGTTTGACACCTCTAGTTTAATCTTTATTCTTCTACTATTTAGATTTTTAGGATTTTATTGATTTTGATTTTAATTACAGAATGTTTGCATCCAAATAATCTCAATGTTAATGGGTTTATATTTATATAATCATATGACATTATGTATAAATGTATATACTTTAATATATATAATGATTAATGGTAAATCAAACTTTTATATAATGTAAATCTTAAATGTCTATAACAGTATATATATACTTTTATACATTTATATAATCGTATGACATTATGTATAAATGTCTATATTTTAATATATATAAACATATTACATTATAAATACACATTGATATGTTTATATAAACATATAATATATATAAATATTTATACATATGAATAAATGTTTATAAATATCTATACAACATTTACATTAGACTGTACATTTATATAATTTTTTATATAATAATTATGTAACATTAAATGATTATACAATTTTGTAAATAGTTATATTACATATTATTTTTTATATAAATATCAAATATTTATAATGTTTATATACATGTGATATATATACTATATATTATTTATAAAAGTGTTACATATAAATATAATAATATTTAAGTAACATTTATAAAAATATTTTATTCACAAATATTATATAGATACACGTGTTTAATTATATAATCATATGTCATTTTATATAAAAGTATTTATAACTATATTTATAATAAAGCAAACTATTTTTATAACTTTATTTATAACTTTACATAACTAATTAGTAACTATAATAATAATGAATAACTATATGTATAATTTTATATAACTATATTTTTAAAAAAATATACTATATGTATACTTATATATAACTATATATAATTATATTTTACTTAATGTATAACTATATAAATGTTATAAATAATTATATCTTTAACTACGTACATATTTAGAACTATATGTGTATAACTATATATAAATATTTGTATAATTGTGTAACACTTAATATAATTAAATATAACTATATTTTTAAATATATATACATATATGTATTCAAATAATTAAATTAAAATATTTGTTTATAATGTTGTATATATTTATGTATAACTACTTATAGCTACATGTATGAATATATCTATATATAACTATATGTTTAATTATATATAACTATTAATAACTATATATAGTTTAAGTAAAATAATATATAACTATAAATAATTGTATCTTACTATATGTATAACTATAAAAGTTTTATACATAATTATATTTAGATATTAAATTTATAGCTTATATTTAATATATATTTGTATATATTAGTATATAAAAAAGTATTTTACTATATCTATACCTATTCATTACTATATGTATAAATATACATTTAACCATACATGTATAACTTTTATATTAGTATATAAAAGTTTAAATGAATAAATATTTAAACATACATGTATAAATATACGTTTAACTATATGTGTAACAATATGTATAACCATGTGTAACTATATTTATAATTACATGTATAACAAAATACAACATTATGTTAAACTATACGTGTATAACTATATATAAATATTTTTATAACTATATAAATGTCTATATAATTTTATATAACTATATTTGTAACTATATATATATGTGTGTGTGTATGTATTAATATAATTAAATCATAATATTTTTTTAAATGTTGTTTATATTTATGTATAACTACTTATAACTACTTGTATGAATATATATTCATATATAACTATTTGTTTAATTATATATAACTATTTATAACTATATATATTATATGTAAAATAATATATAACTATAAATAATTGTATCTTACTATGTATGTAACTATAAAAGTTTTATCCATAATTATATTTAAATATTAAATTTACAGCTTATATTTAATATATATTTGTATATATAGTATATAAAAAAATATTTTATTATATCTATACCTATACATTACTATATGTATAAATATATAAAATTATATGAACAAATATATAAACCTACATGTATAAATATATGTTTAACTATATGTGTAACTATATGTATAACCACTTGTAACTATATTTATAATTACATGTCAACATACAACATTATTTTTAACTATAGTGTATAACTATATATAAATATTTGTATATCTAAATAAATGACTATATAATTATATATAACTATATTTGTAACTATATATATATATATGTATGTATGTATGTATTCATATAATTAAATCAAAAAAAATTTTTATGACGTTGTTTATATTTCTGTGTAACTACTTATAACTACTTGTATGAATATATCCATATATAACTATATGTTTAATTATATATAACTATTTATAACTATATATATTATATGTAAAATAATATATAACTACTAATAATTGTATCTTACTATGTGTATAACTTTAAAAGTTTTATGCATAATTATATTTAAATATTAAATTTATAGCTTATAGTTAAATATATTTGTATAATAATATATAAAAATGTATTTTTCTATATCGATACCTATACATTACTATGTGTATAAATATATAAAATTAAATGAACAAATATAGAAACCTACATGTATAAATATACATTTAACTATAAGTGTAACTATATTTAAAATTACATGTATAACAACATACAATAATATTTTAAACTATATGTGTATAACTATATATAAATATTTGTATATCTAACTAAATGTCTATATAATTATATATAACTATAATTAGAGACAGTCGCATTTGTTAAATAATGATTTTTTAACTAGTTATGGAAGACGATCGTGAATGGATGTACATGGGTCGAATAGTGAATTGAATGTTTTCTAATGAATGGGGAGATAAAGTTGATGAATTTGTTGAGTTTGCTCTGAGACATCTTGAGTGTGTGAATGGTGGTACATATATAAGGTGTCCTTGCACTTTAGTTAAATATCAGAATAAAAAGTTTTTTAATGTTGACACTGTGAAGATGCATTTGGATAGAAATTATTTTGCGGTAAATTCTATGTTTGGATATACCATGGTGAGAAGCAAGTCCACCAGAGGTGTTCTAGTTTAGTACGAGTATCAGTAAGTGAGACTAATCAGATGGTCTTAGATAATATTAATCATACTACATACGATAAAATAGTCTTTGATGTTGCGGGTCTTGAATTCAACCTGAATGAGGAACCCAATACTGAGGCAAGGAATTTCTATGACATGATTCAAGCTGGAGACAATCCTGTATATGAGAGAAATTCTAAGCATGCTCAACTTTCTACCACTGTGAGGATGTTAGAAATAAAGTGCAGACACAGGTGTTCACAGGCATAGTTTGATGATATGTTTAAATTCATCCAATAATTGTTGCCACAAGATAATCTGATGCCATTAGATTTCTACAGCATGAAAAAGTTAGTTAGAGGCTTGGGATTACCCGTACAAGTCATTCATTGTTGTGTGAACAACTATATAATATACTGGGGTGTTGATAGTGACCTTAATAGTTGTAAGATATGTGGGCATGCTCGGTACAAGAAAAAGGTTAGAAGTTCTGGAAATAGATTGTATATACATAAGCTGAAGGTGCCATATAAAAAGATGCAATATTTTTTAATAACAGCTACGTTGCAGAGATTGTATGCATCAACCGCAATAGCTAATGAAATGAGGTGGCATTCATAGCATCATATGGAGGACGAAAAGATGTGTCACCCTTTTGATGCCCCTGCTTGGAAATATTTTGGTGGGTATTTTCTTGATTTTTCTTTTGAAGTTAGAAATGTTAGGTTAGGTTTATTTGCTGATGGTTTTCAGTCATTTGATAATTTGGACAGCAAAATTCTGTGTGGCCTATGGTGGTGATGCCATATAATTTGCCACTATACTTATATATGAAGGAATTTATATTTTTGACTGTGTTAGTGTCGGGGCCTATGAATCTAAAGGGGAAGATAGATATTTTCTTGTAGCCTTTGATAGCGGAGTTGAAAAGTCTTTGGGGTGTGGGGTTCAAACTTATGATATTTCCAAACGGCAAAATTTTAAGATGCGTGCTGCCCTCATGTGGACAATAAATCACTTTCCAGCATATTCTATGATTCCTAGGTGGAGTACAACTGATATGTTGACATGTCCGCATTGTATGGAAGATTCTGATGCTTTTAGATTAATTAAAAGTGAAAAACAATCATTGTCTGATAACCATCGGAAGTTTTTGCCAATTAATCATCCGTATCGACGTAACACCAAAAAATTTATTATGAATAGAAAGGTTACTAAATAATTCCCGTGGGTTAGATCTGGGGATGAAATTCTGCAAGAATTGAATAACAGAGGCTTGAAGAATGTGATAGATGTTGATGTTGAGGTTGTGAATGCAGCTATATCTAAGATTTGTGGGTCTAATAAAAGAAGTATTTTTTGGGATTTTTCCTACGGGCGTGAACACTTGTTCAGGCACAATATTGATGTTATACATACTGAGAAGAATGTATTTAATAATATTTTCAATACATTGTTTAACATTCTAGGGAAAACTAAGGAAACTAATAAGTCAAGAGATGAGTTAAATAAAAATTGCCATCATCTTAAATTTGCAAAAAATCTTATCACCAATAAATACCCTAATTTGCCATTTGTCATGAATAAATCACAAAAGAAGGTTGTGTTGGAGTGGGTAAAAAAACATAGATTTCCAGATGGGCATGCTTCTAATTTGAGGAGATGTGTGGATGCAAAAAAACTTAAGATGTTTGGCATGAAAAATCATGATTGTCATGTATTCATGCAAAGGTTGTTACCAATTTCTCCTCGAGAATTCCTACCTAATAAAATATGTGAGTCGATAACTAATATTCCTTTTTTCTTCAAAAAACTGACTATTTCTTCATTGACTAATGAGGAGTTGAAAAATCTGGATGAACAAATTCATGTTAGCTTATGCAATCTTAAGAAAATCTTTCCTCCTAGTTTTTTTTTGACTAAATGGAACATCTTCCAGTGCACTTGGCTTGCGAAGCTATGATTGCAAGTCCTATCCATTTTTATTAGATGTATCCTATAGAAAGGTAATATTAATTCACTAAACCAATTCTTTTCCTATACACACACACACACACACACACACACACACAGACAAATAACTTGTAATTTTCAATAATCTTTTTGTATATACTTGAGGAAAATAAAGCATACGATAATGAATAAGGCTAAGGTTGAGAGTTGTATATCAATAGGTTATATTATGGATGAAGCTGCAAAATTCGCACCATTCTATTTCAAAGAAGGAGATCCAAAATGCTTCTACTTAAGGAAAAGCGAAATGATGTTTATCGTTATGACAATGTGGATAATGATATGTTTGAAATTTTCAAGCTTATGGGTAAAGCAATTGGTGTTGATGAGAAAAGGTATCTAACAAACTATGAATATGCTATAGCTCATCTATATGCTCTAATGAATTATCTAGATGTTCAACCATTCATTAAGTAAGTATTTACTAATAGTCAAATAAGATTTATTTAGCATTATAATTTACAATTTTCTATCGATGTATCAATTATTTTTAATTTCTTTTTTTAGTGATTTAGTAACATATAGATGTAAAGACTTTCCAAACATGAATGAAGAAGCTATTAATACCATGACTGAGCAATAATTTCCATCATTTTTTGAAAAATACATATGTTTACTTATAATGAAAATCTCAAAATAATTGTATTGTTTTAATAAAAATTTATAATTATAAGCTAAGCAATCCTCTTAATTTTGAATACAGGTTCATAATCGTGCAAATAAATTTTCTAATCATTATCTTTGAAGCATAGCATGAGGTCCCCTAAGAGAGGTTAGAACGTATAATGGTTACTATGTGAATGGTTTTAAATTTCACACTAAATAGTATGATAGATACCAGGCAACATATAATACAAGGGTATGCATTAAAGGATTCGTATATAATAAAACTGAATATGACTATTACGAGACTCTGGTGGAAGTGATCGAGTTAGAATTTGAAGTGCTCCCGGTTAAAGGTGTCAAATGGGCTGTGCCATGTCCGTGCCGGCCCGCTCGGGCCAGTTAAAAAAATTTTTTAAATTTTTTAAATTTTTATTTTATTTATATAAATTATTAAATTATATATTTTTTTTAGATAATGTATAATATTATATATTTATAATATGAAAATTGTTAAAATTTATTAAAATAACAAAATTTAAAATTTTTTTTATAATGTAATATAAAATTAGTTTAAAATTTATTAAAAAATAATATAGTTATGAATTTTTAAATGAAAAATTAAAATAAAAAAAATAAATAAATCAATACATTTTGTTTAAAAAAATAAAAATTAAAAAAAACATAAGCAACTCAAATAAAAAATGACCAATCAGCCATTTGATACTGAAGGTCCGAACCAAACAAATTATAGTTTCAACATAACATATAAATAAAGCATACAATCAATAAAAAACAAAACATCGAAATCAAAAAATAGTAGATCATCATCAATCATCAATCGGCATATCATGAGCATCATCAGCCATAACATCAAGATCAGTATCATATGGATCATCATCATCATCAATCAACTCCTCCACTATCGTAGAGGATGCGGTTGCAGTCCCTGTCCCAGTCCCAGCTCCAGCACGATCATGGATGCTAAACCTCGAATCCTCTCAATCCTTCAAACAAGCCAAGGCCTCAACAATATCTGGACGTAATCTCGTTCTCCTATCCGAAATCACGTTCACTACAACAGAAAAAGCAGACTCTGATGCTATGCTCGACACCGGATGAGTCAGTAGATCCCGTACCATGGTGATGGCACGTGAAAAGTGGACTCATATGATTTCCACCACTGTAATATATCAAGATTCTTAGTATTAGAATGTGATAGGATTGAGCAGTAATCGGTATCTAAGTACCAAGAAAGTTCGCTCCTATGTGATGGTCCACCCCTACGTTTTCTCCTCGCTAGCTGAATGGAAAAATTGTCATCTCCGAACAAGGTATCAATGTCCGTAATCACAGTCTCACTACCACCACCACACCTAGTATCGTAGTATGTGAACAGGTCAGTCAACTTCTCATGAATGAACCCTTCAGGTGGCTCTTCCAGGTTCATGCACGAGGAAATATAGGTCAGGGTGTTTTCTACCCTTTCCACCTTAACCCTAGGGTCCATGCATGTAGTGAGGCAATAAAGAGATGGAACTGTGGACTAGTACTTCAAGTACTTGGTTTCCATCTCTGCAACCATATGGCTAAATGTCGAGTCAGCCCGATACTTTTTAAACAGGCTACTAATATTGCATATGCATTGGAGTTCAATGCAAGTAGTGGGCGTATAAACCGACGAACACATATTCATCGTGTCATAAAAAATCTTCAGGAATTTCATTTATGAAATTCCTGAAGCCCAGTCAGTGTCTTCAATAATAAGTTCTTCACTCTTACTATTGACATAGTCAGATATTACGTGTTCGTATCCAACACATGATTCTAACATCAGGTAAGTGTAATTCCAATGATGTCTAACATCTGATTGGAATTTCTTCTTCTTAAGATTCGCAGACAAACATAGACTACCAAACTCTTGTTGTCTGCGAAGAGTGCGAATATATTCTAGTGCATTACGTATATTATCCAATGCGGAGAAAGACACCTTCATACCTGATTGAACAATCAGGTTAATCACGTGACACATGCATCTGACATGAAAAATCTTTCCTAATGGTGCGTCTCTAATATTGCTAACAACCATGTTGATCGCTACTCCATTATTAGATGCGTTATCGAATGTGACACTAAAAATTTTATTTTGAATTTTATATTCCCTAAAGATTTTCATCATACACTCAAAAATGGCCGGGGGCATCATGAGGATGAAGAATCTCAAAGAATTTTAAAATTTTTTTATTCATGGTCCAATTAGAATCTACATAGTGGCTAGTGAGACATGCATAAAATGATTCATCGTGACTTGTCCAGATATCGGACGTCACGGACACAACTCCACTATATGACATAAATTCATTAATTATTTTTTTGTTTTTTCTAACTTATATAATTTTAGTATGTCATTCCTAGATGTGGACATAGGAATCCTACGATAAGCAGGCTGAAAATATGTATGCATGATGCACACTACCCTTGGATCTTCCGAAAATCTGATCGGAAGACTCATCAATGTGATAAGTCTGGTCATGTCATCCCTACCCAACTCGCTGGAGTATATGAAGGGAGTAAACTTTGAGACTGTACTCGATCCAGTCTCAAAAAATGCAGTGTCAAGTTGGGTTTGCCTAGGATCTAATGGACCATGTTTTTTGGTGCATAATTTGGTATGCCTCTTAAGGTGCCCAGTCCCAAACGAACTCTTACATGTTAAAAGTCTTATACAATATTTGCACTGTGTCATTTCTTGTTACTCATCCCTAACATTTTTTTTGTTTTATTATATTAAAATGAGTCCAAACTACAGAAGTCCTCCTAGTTTTTTATTTTTTAAAAGTTTGAGTTGAGACGACTAGAGAAACCAAAGTTTCAGCAGCCTCAGACCTCTGTGTAATATTTTCATTTTCTAAATTTAAATATGTTTCATTAGTATTTGTCATTTTTTAGGATTTTTGTTATTCAGAATAGTTTTTTAGAGACTAGAAGACTGATTTTAATATTTTCTATTTTTGGTCTAGAGAGAGAAACTAGAGAGAGAGAGAGAGAGAAAGTTAAAAAACCTTAAAATAAATTACCCGGTAAAAGCAGTGAGGTCGGTCACGTGCACGGTGCACCACAGTCAAGCTCAAAGTTTAATACTCAAGTTGAGATTCCTGAAAATCCAAGCCGAATGCCGAAATCCCGAGTCCAAAGAGAGGAGCAAGATTTTTGAGAGAAAAAAATGAGCGATCTGAGAGAAAATATGCTTATGAAAAACATAAATGTTAAAGAGAGGGGGAGTGGAATTTATAGATTAAAGAAAATATTTTTTTTTCAAAAAGTCATTTTTTTTGAATTTTTTAAATTTGTTAGGGGGCGGAATCATGAGGGCCATTGGATTCTACCCCCTAGCCATTGGAGGCGAGATCCAACGGCTGAAAATTAATTTTTTTATTAATTTTTTTTCCCATTGGGGGGGATTGGAATTGGGTCGGTTCGGGCCTCGTGGGACCGCGGGTCGGGTCAAATCATACCCGACCCGTAGTCTTTTTTGTGGGGTGGGGGGGGGGGGGGGGGGGGTGGGGGGCGAAGCTAGAGGTGTCAAACGGGCCGGGCCGTTCATTCTACATTGCCTTGCCGTTTAAATATAGGCAGGCCCGGCCTGCCCATACAGGCGGGGGCAGAGGCTGACCCGAGCGGCTGAGCCCAAGTCCTGAGACTGAGAGTGAGAGAGAGGCAGGGCAGGGGCAGGCTGGAGGCCGTACAGACAGGCAGAATATTGTTTTTTTTTTAAATTATATAATGTAAATTGTATTGCTTAAGTGTAGAGTATTAATTAATAAATATAAATTTTTTTAAAAATGTTAAAAATAAAAATTAAATAAAAAAACAAATTTTAGAAAAGTATTTTTTTATCAAATTCAAATTAGTTTAGCTTTTATTATATTTATTAATTATATATTAAAGTTATTAATTTTTAAAATAAAATTTAAATCGTAAAAAAAATAAATCAATATATTATCTTAGTATAAATAAAAATTAAAAAAAAATAAAACAACACAAAAGAAAAATTACCAATCATGCATTTGAAACCGATGGTCCGAACAAAATAAGTATAAGTTTCAACACAACGTACAAACAAAGCGTACAAATACAATGAATAAAAAAACATCGAAAAAAAACAGCAGATCATCATCAATCGTCAATCGGCATATAATGAGAATCATCAGCCGCAACATCAAGATCAGTATTATATGGATCATCATCATCGGCAATCAACTCCTCCGCCATCTTAGTAGATATGGATGCGACTGCAGTGCCTGTCCCAGTCCCAGCTCCCGCACGATCATGGATGCTAAACCTCGAATCCTCTCAATCCTTCAAACAAGCCAAGGCCTCAACCATATCTGGACGTAATCTCGATCTCCTATCCGAAATCACGCTCACTGCAATAGAAAAAGCAGACTCCGATGCTACGCTCGACACCGGAAGAGTCAGTAGATCCCGTGGCATCCTAGATAGCACGTGATAGGTGGACTCATATGATTTCCACCACTGTAATAAATCAAGATTCTTAGTATCAGAATGTGATAGGATTGAGCAGTAATCTGTATCTAAGTACCGAGACAGCTCGCTCCAATGTGATGGTCCACCCCTACGTTTCCCCCTCGCTAGCTGAATGGAATAATCATCATCTCCGAACAATGTATCAATGTACGTAATCATGGTCTCACTACTACTACCACCAGACCTAGTATCGTAGTATGTGAATAGGTCAGTCAACTTCTCGTGAATGAACCCTTCAGGTGGCTCTTCCAGGTTCATGCACGAGGAAATGAAAGTCAGGGTATTTTCTACCCCTTCCACCTTAACCCTAGGGTCCATGCATGCAGCGAGGCCATAAAGAGATGGAACGGTGGACCAGTACTTCAAGTACTTGGTCTCCATCTCTGCAACATATGGCTAAGCGTCGGGTCAGCTTGATACTTCCTAAACATGCTACTAATGTTGCATATGCACCGGAGTGTAATGCAAGTGGTGGGCGTATAAACTGACAAACACATGTTCGTCGTGTCATAAAATATCTTCAGGAATTTCATTTATGAAATTCCTGAAGCCCAGTCAGTGTCGTCAATAATAAGTTCATCACTCTTACTATTGACGTAGTCGGATATCACATGTTCATATCCAACACATGATTCAAACATCAGGTACGTGTAATTCCAATGATGTCTCACATCCGATTGGAATTTCTTCTTCTTAAGATTCGCAGACAAACAGAGAGTACCAAATTCTTGTTGTTGCGAGGAGTGCGAATATACTTTAGTGCATTGCGTATATTATCCAACGCGGGGGAACACACCTTCATACCCGCTTGAACAAATAAGTTAATCACGTGACACATGCATCTGACATGAAAAATCTCTCCTAATGGTGCGTCTCTAATATTCCTAACAAACATATTGATCGCTACTCCATTATTAGAAGCGTTATCGAATGTGACACTGCAAATTTTATTTTGAATTTTATATTCCCTAAATATTTTCATTATACACTCAAAAATGGCCGGGCCATCATGAGGATGAAGAATCTCAGTGAATCCTAAAATTTTTTTATTGATTGTTCAGTTAGAATCTACATAGTGACTCGTGAGACATGCATAAAAAAAATCATCGTGACTTGTCCATATATCGGACGTCACGGACACCGCTCCACTATATGCCATAAATTCCTTAATAATTTTTTATTTTTCTAACTTATATATCTTTAGTATGTCACTCCTAGATGTGGACCTAGGAATCATACGATAGGAAAGCTGAAAATAAGTCTGCATGATGCGCACTACCCTCGGATCTTCCGAAAATCTGATCGGAAGACCCATCAATGTGATGAGCCTGGCCATGCCGTCCCTACCCAACTCGCTGGAGTATATGAAGGGAGTAAACTTTGAGACTGGACTCGATCCAGTCTCAAAAAATATAGTGCCAAGTTGGGTTTGCCTAGGATCTAAGGGTCCATGTTTTTTAGTGCATAATTCGGCATGCCTCTTAAGGTGTCCAGTTCCACATGAACTCTTGCATGTTAAAAGTCACATACAATATTTGCACTATGCCATTTCTAATTCCTCACCCCTAACATTTTTTTGTGTTATGATTTTAAAATGAGTCCAAACTACAGAAGTCCTCCTAGTTTTTTGTTTTTTAGAACTTTGGGTTGAGACGACTGGAGAAACCAAAGTTTCAGCTGCCGCATATGTTTGTGCAATACTAACATTTTCATTTTCCAAATTTAAATACATGTCAGGTGTATTTGTCATTTTTTATGTTTTTTATTTTTTCCTAAGTTTTTCTAGAGAGAGAAGCTTTAGAGAGAGAAAGTAAATAAAAACGTAAAATAAATTACCCGGTAAAGCAATGAGGTCAGTCTCGTGCAAGGTGCACCGCAGGAAGCTCTGATGTTCAAAACTCAAGTCGAGTTTCACGAAAATCCAAGCCGAATACAAAATCCCGAGGCCCGAGAGAGAGATGCACGGTTTATGTGAGAGAGAGAAAGTTTTGAGAGGTTATATGTAGATATGGCATCGGATCGGATTTGGATCGGATTTTTCAAAATCCATATCCGATTCTAAATAAAAATAATATATCCATATCCATATCCATATACTACGGATAAAAAAATTTAAATCCATATCCTATCCATCGGATTTCGGATATTCTCCATGGATATCGGATTTATCCATGCGATATTAAGATGTATTTTGCTAACCTATGACACCAGTTATAATTTCATGATTTATAAATTTCGGAATATAAACCAAAGTCTAATGTTAATAAAACATCACAAATCAAAATATTTGTATCAAGTGACAAATTCAAAATGTTTAACATCTTAAACAAAGTTTCAACAAGGTTTGATAGACTTCATCTTCATAAAAGTTGATAAAAATGTTGTCATCGATCATGTGTAATCTCGAATCCTACAATTATAAAAAAAAACTTAATATTTGAATACTTAAATTGCAATATGAATTAAAATTTATTAGTTAAAAAATTTAATACCTTCATCATGCACGTGAATATCTTCTTCATAAATTGATGCATAACCATCTGAAATGAACAAGTCATCTCCACCTAGAATAAAAAATATAAAAAAAAATAATATAAAAATTTTACAAATATTATGAAATTATAGGTAAATAAAAAATAAATGATCAATGAAATAAATTTACCATCATGTTTTGTCACTTCACTCCACAACCAACTTTGAGCACACATCAATGCTTCTATTATCTTCGGATTAAGTCGATTACGATGAGGGCTAACTAATCTCCCACTAGAACTGAATGCAGACTCTAAAGCAACAGTAGATACTGGAATTGCTAATATGTCTCTTGCAATAGTTTGCAAGACAGGATACTTTACCCCATTCAACTTCCACCATAATAAAATATCAAACTGAGAATTTTCAGGCAAAACATCTTCCTCCAAGTAATGGTCCAATTCAGTTCTGAAACTATTAGTTTTATTAGTCTTCATCCTTTTCACAAACAATTGATAATCACTATCGATAGTTATTGAACTCTCTTTTGAAGTTGAAGTGACCATTCCATGTACTACAGATTCTGTATTAGTCCCTTTATACATTCTAGTATAATATTCCTCTATCAACTCATAACAAAGTCGTTGAATGTTGCTAATTTGTTCACTAAAGTCATTTGGATAAACCAAAGGAAAGTAAAAGTGTAGCAAAGTCATCTTATACCTAGGGTCCAATACTACAGCAACACCCATCAATTTATGGATCACATTCCAATATGCATCAAATTTTGCAACCATACTCTTTGTCATTGTACTAATTACTACATTGGAGGATATGAGTCATTCATTCAATGTCATTTTAATTCTGCAAATCACAGGAAAAAATATATTGGCAGTGGGATATCATGTCCCAGAAAATAACTCAGTGACATTATAGAACAACTCCAACCTATCACAAACATTCTTTGCAGTCTCCCATTCTGCTTCACTAGGCACAAGCACATAGTGTGACTCAAACAACTTAAGTCTAGGAAACACATTTTTATAAGCCAAAGTAGTTTTAAGCATTATATAAGTGGAGTTCCACCTTGTTGGACAATCCAAACCCAATCTTCTAGTACAAGGAACTTTCATTTGTCTACAAACATCCTCAAACCTTTCTATTCTTTTTGGAGATGTTGTCCAAAAAACTACATTGTCCCTGACATTATCAATGGCATGCTTGATCACATCTAAACCAATCCTAACAATAAGGTTCAAGATATGTGCAGCACAACGCATATGAAGTAAAGACCCATCATTCAATAAGCAATCAACACTTAATTTTTCTTTTATCTTACCAATCATGCTATCATTAGTAGAGCAATTATCCACTGTAATAGCGGATATCCTTGAGTCCACATTCCACCCCAACATAGCATCTATCAACACCTCTGTTAGCACATGACTTGTATGAGGGCAAGGGACATAAATAAACCTGAAAAAATAACAAAATTATCAATAAAGTAAACAATGAATAAAAATATATATATACTTAATTTAAGAAAGAACATGTTAATTTGTTATACCTCAGGATTAGACTATGTAATGTCCAAGATTTATCAATGAAATGTGTTGTAACAGACATGAAACCCCTTTATTGGTTACTAGAAGTCCACATGTACGTTGTAATAGCAACTCTACTATCATTATTCTCGATCAACTTCATGACTTTATCCCTCTCTTCCCCGTAAATATTCAAGATATACTTCATGACTTCTTGGATCAGATCGGATATCCGCACATTCAGGTCAAATCGGATACGGGTTTCGGATCGGATATGCCTAAATCCATATCCAATCCATATCCATTCAAAAAAATCAGATTTTATCCATATCCATATCCATTATCCAGTCAACGGATTTTTCTACTGTTTGACCGGATCGGATCGGGTCAGAAATCCACGGATACGGACACATTTTCCATCTCTAGTTATATGTTTTTGAAAAACATAATTGTTATAGGGAGGGGGGTAGAATTTATAGATTAAAGATATTAATTTTTTATAATAAAAGATATTTTTTTTATATTTTTTTGATTTTTTAATATATAATTAGGGGGCAGAATCATGAGGACCGTTGGATTCTGCCCCCTAGCCGTTGGAGTTGAAGCCAACGGCTAAAATTCAATCATTTTTTTCCCGTTGGGATTGGGTCAAAATGTCGGGACCGCGGTTCGGGTCCATTCAGACCCGACCCGCGAGCTTTATTTCGGGAGGGTCTGGGTCACGCCCACACGTGCGGCATGCCCACGTGAAACCTAACCGGCATGGGAGAAACCGTGCCAGCGTGCCGTGCCTCGGCACGGGCCCGGGCACGGTTAAAAAACATGTCGGGCCAGCCCAGGCACGGCCGAACCGTGCCGTGCCTCGTGCTGGGCCGGGTCGGCCCGGCCCGTTTGACACCTCTAGCCGAAGCAAGGGGGTCGGGCCCGGGGGACACCCGGGACAAACCCGTGCCGGTATGCAGTGCCATGGGCACCGAACCGTGCCGGGTCATGCCCAGCACTACATGGCTCGTGCCTTACCCATGCACGGGATTTTCCCGTGCCGGGCTGGCCCGGTTGACACCCCTACTCTAGGTTAAAAACTATATTATTCAAATATGAATGATTCAACCCAGCACCACATGTCGGTATCATTGTCCATCCTCGATATAAACTTCTCGATATGCACGATAAAAAAATGATTCAACAAGTATAAACCTTTTGTCTTGGTAGTACAAGCATCACAAGTTTATTAATTGTGAATATCTAGGTCAGACCAGTACTAGAAAGGATTGGAAAGCTATGTACAAGATCAAAGCAAGGGCTAAAATTGACATCCCTGCATCACCAAGTACTGATTTCATAGAACCAACTTTTCAAAATGATGATAATGATGTTATAATAGAAGCTGTGGAAGGGGACGAAAATATCCTTTTAGTCGTATCTTATGAGATGGATGCAAGTGGGGCTGTAGATGTTATTGAAAATTTAATTGATTATGAGGAAGAAATGAGTGATGAAGGAGTTTGAAAATGATGTTACTGCATTTGAAGAAAAAGACGAACTAGATTTGGATGATTCTGCTGAGAATGAATAGACCGTGAGTTTTATGTTATTTTAATGATTAATTATTTTTGTTTATTTTCATTACCTTATGTATTTTTTATAGAATTTGCATGTGGACGAGGAAAAGGCAACACGTTGCAAGGTCGTACGAGTTATAGTATAGGTAGCACGGCCTTGGGCATGCCCAAAACTGGTAGATGGTCATGAGTGAATGAGATGCCACAGCAGACAGAGAAAGTTGTGAATTTGGTTCTCAGCAACAACATTAGCTGACTAATCCATATAATGGTCATGAGATTTGATGAATGATCAAGAGACATGGGAGGGAAAGGATGGAGATGTTGGAGAGTCTTCCTCAAAGCACCCTACAGACGAGACTCTTCATATTTCTCATTTTGATATGACAATTGATAATCTGTAAGATATAAAACTTAACAAATGATTTATCAATTTATTATTTTATTTCTTACTTGCTAATAAATTTTTGGTTACATGATGAAGTTAGAGCAGTCTAGTTTCATTTCTAGGATTCTGAGGATAATTTTTAGGAAGTCCTTTAAACCTAATGGACATAATTGGAAGTCACTCACACATAGAGATCAATTGATGATTTATAGTGAATTTAAGGTAAATATTACTACCTAAAATTCGTACATCTTTTATTTATTCTATTGTTCACTGATTAAAAATTATTCATTTATAATTATAGAAAGTTTACAGGTGGACACAGTCAAAAAAGGCAGTCAAAAAAGTGTTCGACAAATATACTGCCAGTCTATATAAAGACACTATGTACGGGATCAAAGATAAAAAGTTAAAGAAAAAAGAAAAAGATTCAAGTCTCCTGGATCATGTTTTTAATGAGTGGCGGAGCAGAGGAGGAGATTCGCATTATAGGAAGAGGTGTGATAAATACAGCGACAATCATCGCTCAGAGCGGGCTGGGGAGGATAGTTGCATGTCTACACACACTCGTGGATCTCGCTCTATGAGTGAGCATGAACATTTGTATTGTGTTCAATTATAACTAAATTTCATTTCTCATAAGGAATTTTTTTTTCAATAAAATTACCGTATTTATTGTGTGTAATTATAGACACGCAAGGAGGGTAAGAAACCCACAGCTCCTCGCTTATTGAGATACACGCACACGAAGGCTCATGATGATCAGACTTTCGTTGATCAGATATCTCATGTAGCAAATGTATGTTTCATTAAAAAAATAACTTTTTTTTGTTTGAATATAAATTAAAATACTTTACGTACATTTTTATTAGGCAAGATATGAGGAAATGTTAGCTGCTGCGACTCAAGCGTATTCCCAGTCAACTTCAGGTTCATGTCATGGTGCAACAGTTCTCATTCATCAGCTCCACCCGTTGATACGAATCAGATTTGGTATGTAGCTATTGATGGCAAGGAGAAGATGCCCGTCTATGGCACCGGTTCATCGACATCATCATTATACTCGCATAGACGACCAAACTATGAAGCTAAATTTTTAGGACCAGTTTTGAATTTGTTCTCGAAGATGGAGGAATTTCAAGATGCGATGCAAAATTCAATACAGTATTAGTTGGCTGATACCGCGTGATGCATGATCAACTATGAGGATGATATGAATGATTTGCATGTGCGTTTTGACTGGCTTATAAAGAAGTTTCAAGAAGAATGACTGTAGTTCAATCTTGATGATCTACCTCGAATTGTTCGGCGTAATTCTCCAACTACTACATCTACCCCATCACTTACAGTAACACCTGCAACAACTGCACATGACTAGCAGTAGCAGACAGCTCTACCCCAGTACCCAACATCTCAGTAACATCGCAACATAATGATTATGAAACTAGATTGGATGATTGAGTGTATTACACATTTTTTTTTCAATGCCTTAAACTTTATTTTAGATTTCATAATTTTATTTTTTATTAATGTATTTAATATATATATATGCAATATAAATAGTTGTTTGCTGGAGTTAATTGGATTTTTTTTGTTGTGTTATACGTATATGTTTCTGTAGCAACTGCATCAAAATTGAAAGTTTTTTGGATTTTTTTTGTTGTGTTATGTGTTCCAGTTTCTACAGCAACTGTAGCAAAACTAGAAGAAAAAACTTCGGTCGGTAATTACCGACCGAATTGTGACCAAAATTTTTTAATATCAATGGTTAGTAAAAGGTCACCAAATAGTTAGTAATACTTTTGCAGATCAATTACCGACTAATGATTTTAAAAGATTTTAGTCAGTTTTTGGTCGTAATTTTTTCGGTTATTACAAACCATTTTGTGACCATTTACCGACTAAATATTATTGGTCTAAAAATAGTTGGAAGATAGTCGGGAATTTTTTGTCGATAAATGATCTATAAATTGTCAGTAATTACTGACCATTTGGAGACCATTTATCAACCTAATGCTTTTGGTCGAAAAATGGGCGAAATATAGTCATATTTTGTTTCTAAGTAAATGGTCTCTAAATAGTCGGTAATTAATGACCATATTGAGACCATTTACTGACTAAGTGCTTTTGGTTGGAAAATAGTTGAAATTTAGTCGGTAATTATTTGTCAGTGAATAGTCTATAAATAGTCGTTAATTACCGACCATTTAGAGACTTTGTACCGACCTAATTATTATGGTTCGAAAATTATCGGAATATAGTCGGTAAATATTTATCGGTAGAGAGTCTGTAAATGGTAGGTAATTTACCGACCAACTGATTTTTTGTTAGTAAAAAAATTAGTAATTAGCAAAATTGCGACCTAATCTTTTGTTCGGTAATTGGTCACCATTTTGTTTACCGACCAATAAACATCAAATTAGCTACCAAAAAATTGATCGGTTATTCGATGAAATTTAGCAGTGAAAGAAGAATTCACAATATATATATATATATTATCAAAAAAAAATGTATACTTATAAGAGTGCATGTGCCATTTGTCATCTTAAGAGACATATTGATCAATATATCAAAATGTATGGTACACTAGATCTCATGCAAATCAAACAAAGTGGTGAGTCCTTAAAGGTGGATCTAGTATAGTTTCTTTGACCCCCTTCATATACCACAATGATTTTAGGAGGAAAGACATGACCAAACACAATCATAGGTATTCCAATTAAATTTTTTGAGTCATAGGGTAAAAGGATTATGCAAACATACATTCAGCTTGCTTATTATAGGATTCCTAGGTTTACGAGTAGGAATGACATAATAAAATGTTATAAATTAAAAAAATAATTAATGATTAATAAATATAAGAAATATTATGAAGTGATATTTTTGATGTCTGATATCTAGACTATCCCTAAATATATCATTTGTATATCTCACCACCCAATATATAGATTCAAAATGGAAATTTAATCAATAAAACTTAGAATTTTTTGAGATCCTCCATCCTCTTGATGACTCCTGCCCATATATTAGTGCATGACAAGAATCTTTAAAGAATACGATATTTAGAATAAAATATTTATATTACATTTAATAATATTTTTTATAATAGAGTAGTAATTAATATATTTTTATAACCATTATAAATGTGTTGTTAGGTGACATTTTTTATGTTAGGTATTTGAGTCACTTAATTAACTTGATAGTATAAACAAGAAAACATGTTATTTCTCATGCATTAGAATAATAAAAAATTTACTAAAATACTATAGGGCACCTAATAGATTATAAGAGTTTAGCCATCTCGGTATGTCAGTAGGTCTAAAACTAATTTTAAACAAATATTAGACACCATTGTAATTACACCTACAAGATGTTGGGGTCATGTATTAGCTACTAATATATAATATCCAGCTATGTTAATAGTAAGGGTGTTGAACTTATTAATAATGATTCTAATTGATATATAAGAATTTCTTTTATAAAAAATTTTAATATTTGTTATGACACGATAAACATATATTTATCTATGTACACTCCCACCACTTGCATTGCACACAGACACACACACACCATTAACAACATTTTAATAAGTATATAGGCTACCCTACATTTAGTATCATAACAATTGAGATGTAAATTAAGTATTTAAAATAATGGTTCTCTATTCCATCTCTTTATTACCTGGTTGTTTGTATGGATCCTAGGGTTAAGGCTAAAGTGGTAGAAAATATTTTGACATAATATACATTTAAAAATTATAACACTAGATATGGTAATTATAGCTAGGTTCTGAGTATGGACATGAATATCAAATTCTAAAATTATGTCTTTTCCATTAAGTTATTTATAGACATATGACAGGGTAGTCTATCGAATAGGATTGAATTGTCTTCATACTTTGATACTGATTTCTATTTTATCCTATCAAATAATGATAATAAGAATTTAGATATTTTTAGTTAGTAGAAATCCTACGAATCCACTTATCCCATGTGTTGTGGTAGAATGTTTTGATTGTGGTTTATTTGAAACCACAGAGTACCAAGAATGATGACTAATTAATCAAGCAACGAAAGTAAATATTCCGAAAACCTAAAATAATTAAGAAAACCTAAAATAAAGTCTAAAAAATATATATAGTGAAAATAAAATTTAAGTAACAATAATGTCAAATCGAATTATAAATGCTAGATCTTTTCACATGTACTAGTAGTACATAAAGCACAATATTCCGAAAAATTATGTTTTAAACTAAAATATATTTTATAGGATATAAAACCCTAGAAATCAAAAATCCTATACAAATATTTAAACATAAGATTTTGGGGCGAATGTCATATATATCTTTTTCAATGTTATTCTTTATGTGATCAGGTTAGTTCATTGAATTTATGGCTCAAAATTAACAACGTTATGACATAGCTATTTTTGGGCTAAAGATGTGATTTTTTCCATAACTTTTAACTCTTCAAAATTATCGAAGCTCCAATTCATTGTGGCATATACTTCTGTACACAAATAAAAATAGAAACCAAAAATATCCATGCTACACACATTGAAATTATAGACATTGTGATTATATATATTATATGCACACATAATGCATAGAAAATAAATCACACATCAATCCACATATTAAACACACATATTACAATTTAAAAACAATCACATAAATAAAATTTATAATATTTATAAGTGTGTAGGGGGGGGGGGGAGAGAGAACCTTGAGCTTTAGTGTCTGGAATTCAAATCCAAATGCATGAAAATGACAAACCCAACACATGCATGCCTAACACAATCACATAACTATTTTTTGAGATTGTGAAAACATGATTCTTTTCGTACAGATAAAAAAACTTATTTTTATTATATTTAATAACAAAAATAAAACATGGGATTTTATCCCATGTATTTGGTCTACAATACTTCATGCCTAATAAAAAATAAAAAAAACAAAAAAAAAAACAAACTAGTTTACCCAACTCATGAAAACCCAACACATTGCTATCTAATATGACATTTAATCTAATGGCCCCCTTGGTATCTAGCATAGCATCATAGTTTATTTTTTCTATGACAGTTAATATTATTTTAGATAGGAGATCAAAACTATAATCATATATCATATATATATATTTGTATGCATGAAAAACTAAGAAGATTCAATGTTAGATATAGAGATTGTGAATATTGAGGCCACCATTAGCAATACATCCAGACATATATATAATGATGATGACATGCATCTGCACTACCTTACCATATATACAATATTGGTGACTTATGAAGGTTTTTTTTTTATTTTTGTTCATATGTTACCATATTGCTATTATGTTTTTATTTCTATTAAATATGTTATTATGCACATTTGATCTTATGAGTCATGCTTTAGTGTATATTATATATGTGTATGTATCATAATATGTTTTTGTTTATTGAATATAATGAATTTTTTTCATTAACCACTTTTTTTATTTGAGGGAGATATCAATTTGTTTAATTATTTATTTCTTATAAATTCATTTTAAAAGTAATATTTTTAATAAATAATTAAATAAAAATTTTAAATTTCAAAATAGTTTAGTTAAATTTCTACCCAAAAACTAGCATGAACCAAAATGACCCTGTATGACTTGATACTAACATGTGCCAAATGGGTCATATCGGGCTTGTTGCTTTGTTATCATACCATGCCAAGCACATGCACAACACTATGACATGACTAGGCCACACAGAAATGGGAAATGGCAACACACCATAACCCATTTGATATCTTTTTTCAATGATAATTAATTAAAATTTTGGCTAAGAATATATATCAAAACTAATTTATAAGTACTTGAATGCATAATCAAATAGTAGAAAATTAAATGATGTGGCTTATATGTCTATTCACTCTCATTCTATTTGCCAAATATACCAAGTTACATAATTTATACTAAAAATACCAAATTTAACAACAATTCCTCTGAATTATATTTTTGTGAATTCATTTTAAAAAATGCTCTTTTGTGGCAAATACATTATCAAAATCAACTTAAATGGCATGTATTATTAATTGTTTTATGTACTAAATAATGACTCATATACTTGCATAACTATGTTGGTTGAGAGACACTTGCCTATCAATGTTTTGTACCCTCACAAAGTCACAACATGGATCAGAACCAATAATTCTCCACTTAAAAAATAAAAACTGAGATATTGATTTTGTCTAATAAATGCTATATTTTGTATATCAAGAACCATACACCACCATAATGAGTATGCAAAACATATTTCATGAGTTTTTCGGTCAATAACATCTTCCAACCACGCACTTAGCATAAATTTGTGAAATAGATACATATGTATAAATATGGACTTGCTAAGAATAATACTCTCTTTTCCATGCAAACTAATGAACATACCATGAAGATACTCATATTTTTTTAGAAGACATCATCATCAAATACCACGATCTTGGCATGGTAGTCAGAGCCTTTTGTAGAATTTATTATATCTTTTGGATAATTTTTCTTAATACACAAGATTGTCCACATACCCAGCACACCACTTTCCAAAGTTCTTCTATTTCTTGACCACTAGTGCATGTTTATTTGTTAAAATATTTTTCTTATTGTCGAGCATTCTTTCTTCATATTGGAGATTGCTAGTGACTTCTTGATAAATTACTATATCTTTGCAACGCGTTAAGAATCTACTTGTGTGTTCATAGAAAGTTGGAAGAGATAAGATAAGTTGTAGTGCTGTATCCTTATAAAAAATTACCACTCTAAAAACATATAAGTCTGAAATTGTCGCCATTGAGAATACTCAATTGATTTGAGATTCTCATACCCTCCTCCATGCAAATTGTGTGAAATTGTTCCTATATGCACAACCAATTTGAAAGATTATTTGCTTAATGCACTAACTCAAGTTTTTTCCAAAGTCTTTTGGTTTGAAAAAGCACACACATTTTCTAGGATATTTTTATCCAAGCATAGTCTTATGATAATGGAAGCTCTCAAATATAGCTCCTCCCAATTTTACTCAACAAACTTAGAAACATCAATTCCAACATAATGTTTAATGGGTTTTTAGTGGCTTGTTTATCTTTCAATGTCTTGTGTAACCCAAAATGATTTGATAAATTATTGATTTGTACTCACCACAAACCAAAGTTGATTTTCTCATCAAATTTCTCAACATCAAATCTCTTTAGTAATACTCTTGTCAATAAAGAATCACAAGCTCTGATATGATTTGTTAGGTCACACCTTGTTCTGGATCAATCCTGACAATAATGTCAACTTAAATAAAGAAATAAATTGAAAAATACATAATTTTCAACCTAAGAAGTTGACATAGCGAAACTATTTCATCAAAGAAAAATCATGGGCCAACCAAGTCAAAATCCAAAAAATAATTAATTCATATAATTACATAAATTTTCACTACTCACTTCTACATATAAAACTAATAAAAACTCATACTATTTTATATTTGACCCGAGTAAGAACCCCTCATTATTTTTCTTCTATCTGTTCTTTCTCCTTTATGGTTTTGTATTTTTTGTTTAATTTCCACAACACATACACACACACAAGAAAAAAAAAATAAACAGTTTATGAGACAACAAATTTAGATAAAAAAAATAAAATAATTAGAAGGGGTTGGTGGGAAAATATGTTCCCTCTTTTTCATCAACTTATTTTCATTTTATTTTTTTATTCAAAGATAATGTGAGTATCACTCACATTATTTTCTCTTATTATTTCATCAACTTAAATAAATGGTCTACAAGTAATACCTAGAATATGTTCTTCTATACTCTTTCATTTATTATCTTTTATTTTATATTTTTATTAAAATAGTATATAAGTCACATCCAACATATCCAAACCGAATTCGTAAAATCAATGTTTATGCATGAATCTTGTTATTGTAGGGATTCCCTTATATTGTGGTCTATCCCATTGATTTCCTACGAAATCGTGGGTCACGGGTGTCGCTTCAAGGCCCACAACCACCTCATCCACGCATAATAAGCCATGGGTACAAATTGGAAAATCAAACTTTGTTTTATTGTTTTGCTCGGATCAGCTTTACTGGCACCCGGCCGGTCCGCTTCTACTTGTCGGCGGTGCCCCTGCTTGAGCTCGATCTGGATGCTACCAATCAATGCCTCTGCCTCTTACGCCTCGTTGGCTTTATGATTCCCTTACAAATAACTCCCAACTGTGCGATTTTGTTGGTAACGATAGCTCTTTATCTTCTATATGTCACTGTTCGAATTTGATATTTTTCTTTTGTAGAAAGAGGGATACCATTTTTGTAATCTCTCATTTTTTTTGATATAGCTTCCTCTTAGGTAATTTCGGATATTTTTAGGTTTCTGACTGTGTTTAAAGTAGTTTTTTTTTGTACGAGAAATTTAGAATTGTTACACCCACAGGAAATTAAACTTCGAGTAGTTGCAAAACGGGAACATGATTAGTTTTTTGATTTAGTCCATGGGAAAATATTCGGTGTTGGGATTTCTGAGTTATGGTATAATGCAGTGATTTTCCCCTGCTGAAAGTAAGTCTGTGCTCGCTGTAAGTTAATATTTTTGCTACATGTATTAGGGCTTTGTATGTTAGTATTCTGTTTTAATTTATAACATCCAAGAACCAACATGAATGAATTCTATTTATTTGGACAGGTTTGGATCTCTCCATACTGAGAATTCCTAGTCATATTTTTTCGTGGAAGTTTTGATTTGAATTACCGAAATTTCTTGCAATATAATAAAGCTCCAAGGCTGGACTTTTTTTTCTTCTAAATTTTGCTGTTTGGAGCTGCCAGAATTGGGATATAGTGCTGAAATTTTATCGCCTATCCAAGGGGCTTCCTCTTAAACTAGAGAGCTGTTAAATTGTATAGCTCGCGCTGTCAAATTTCTTAGAGAATGTAGATTCCTAAATCATTTTGTACTGGCTGCAGGGCTTGAAATTTCTAGCTGACTTAGGATATAGACTCCATCTTGGAAACTTTTCCATAAACCCATTCTGCATATCGTGGGCAGCACAGAACAAGCCTTCGACCTGGGAACCTTATGCCACAAGCACTCTAGTATATACATAATTTTGCATAATTAATATAATTAAAATAAAATGATAACTAATAAATGTTTTTCTTAGTTTAATACCTAAACATCTCCCACATTAAACATGAGGTAGGGACACACTAAATATTATTAGTAGAATATTAGATGCTGAATTTCTGAAGCAGGCATGCCATAGAAATCAAGATGTTATCAAAATTTTCTCAATGATTGATAATTAATAAAGTTTATTTATGTTTTTATTTATTATTATTATTATTAATGAAAGTACCATCATATGGGCTACATCATATTGTTGGCCTTGAATATAGTTTATTTATTATTATTATTACTCAATTATTTGGATATTTATTTTTCTAATGTTTGACTTTACATTTTTTATTTGATATAACATTTAAAACTCTAGGGAGTACTAACCTTAGGGTTTGTTGAGGGATAGTACATGTATCATACTGGTACAGTGCATATAACAAAGTGTGATAATGCACACATGTGCATAATATTTTGATGGAGGCACACAATTATTATGTGCCATTTAAGTCATGGTTGCACACATCCCAATGTGTGCAATGAGTGTTGATGGCCATGGTGTTGATGTGTGTAGCATTGGTAGCGTGGATTTGCAATGTGGGCATTGTCATTTTGGTTGTGTGTGTGGTGTTATATTGTTTTGGGTAGCCTTGTGTATGGCGAAGCACCCTGAGTGCGAGTAGATTAATATTTTTGGTGTGATAAAATTGTTGTGCACCCCAAATTAGGTTTTATATTATATCTTGGTTGGTTTTCTCTAGGATTACTTTTTTGTTTAGTATGAAATGAATTTTTTTTTGAAATTTGAAAATCAAAATTATATATATTGAACAGCATGAGTTTTAATGTTATTCTTTGGTTTGATGTGAGATGACTTGAAAAATAAATAACTTAGTGATGACATGATGGAGAAGTCGGTATAGGTTGATTTTCATATTTTGGTTATGATTTGATAGTCCATTGAGATATAATTGATTTTAATTTTTTTATCTTGCATATTATGTAAGATTTTATGTGAGTTTATAACATTATTATATTTATTTTAGATGACATAGACATATGTTATATTTTTTAGTTTCTTAAATTGAGATTGAAGAGGATCATTGAGTCATAGCAGGTTAATACTCATTTTACATAGTTTACTTGGTTGACTATATAATTCCTTTAAGATTTTTTCTGCTGACATTGAGGTTACAGAGAAAGTGAGGTAGTTGGAGAGGCTTCTGGATACTATATTCTTATATTTATTACTAAATGAGTTTTTAGTTTCTTGTGGTTAGATTATGCATGATAGGACTTTTTTTCATTAAATTATAGTTATATTATTGAGATGTTTAGTTTATACAAGGGGAAAGATGTTGCTATGTGCTTACTAGTAGTTGAGGGGATACTACTCATAGTTTAGTTTATATATTACAAAAGGATGTGTCATATTAAATATTGTTATTGGGAATTATTTTCATAGAGAAATTCAAGAGTATTATTAATAGTTAAGAGAGATATTTTAATTATTTGATCCATTTAGGTATCTTAATAGAATCATTCAACATTTAATTATTTTAGGTATTATATTTTTTATGATCATTTCCTTTATTTATAGGTACTATTTGATCCATAGTTAAGAGAGAGATTTTAATTATTTGATCCAACATGTAAATCATGTTGAAGAGGAATATTCAAGATTATTTTCAAATGAGAAAGAAATAATTCATTCATTTTTTAGGTATTATTATTTTTATTACTTATTTTCGATTGTATTGTTATTAAGGGTATTTTTACTTTGAAGTGTAAGTTGTGTTAAATATTATATTATGTTTAGATATGTGTGAGCAAGAATTTAGTTAATCTGATATATTTAGATATATAAGAACCTAATATATATGTATGCTAAGAAGCATGGATACGGACATGAGGAATTTCAAAAAAATCAAGATATGGATATGGCTAGGACACGACATGATAAAAAAATAATTATCTTTATACATAGTATTTTAAAAAAATAATTTATAAATAAAAAATAAGTTATTAAATATTATTTTTTATCATATTTTATTTATAAAGATATTATTTTATTTATAAATAATATTTTTATAAATATTACTTTGGAATCCCTCCTATATTTATAAAAATAAAGCTGACAATGACTTTTCTAATGTTGTCGGCTAAGTTCATTCGTATGTTAAACATACGGATATTTGAAATCCCCTCCCCCACATATTTATAAAGAAAAAGTTGATGCCTTCTCTGACATTGTCGGCGAAGTTCATCCATAATGTATGAAATCTCAAAATCCCCCCCCCTCCCCGTTTGGACATGGTGTCGGTGTAGTTTCTAAGTCATGTCGGACACGTTTCTAAATCATTGACCTGGTCAATGATGTGCCATGTGACATATCCGACACATGTCTAATGGGTATTCACATATCCAAGTGTCTGACACACGGACACTCTTATTAGTTGTAGTATCTATGCTTCATAGTATGTATGATATGATAAAAATATCAATATTATATTTTTTTATTAATGATTATTTATGATTTACAAGAATATTTTTTTATAAATTTTTTTTAGATGTTTTATAAAATAATAAGAAGTTATTTTAATTATAATTTTTAAAAATATAAAAAGTAGGCATTATAGTATTTGTTAAACAAATTTTATAATTATTATATGGATTATTAGATCATATAGTATATCTTATGTGTTGATACACCTATAAAATGAGATTGTAAAATAAAAGAATAAATATTTGGTCGAGATAACTCAAATATTTTTTCTGGCAAGTATTTTTAGGGAGATGTGGTATTAGTTACAAACTATCTCATCTTGGTGTTTTGTTCTTTTTTTTTTCTTTGTGCATGTTCTTTAGATATTATATCTTGAAAAGAGATTAATTTGTTTGTTTAACAGATTTTTTTGAAATACCAATTTTGTTCACAATCTCCCATTTGAATTGGGTAAAATATTGCATAGGATATTGATGTATTTTTTGGAGATTTCATCATGTAAAAATGGGTATAGATATTTTTTATCATAGTATGATGAGATTTTAATGATTGCTGATATTATTTTTTTTTTTTGAAAAAGACTTATTTTAAAATGATATTAGGAAAAATGAGCATGTAGAAGATACAATTTAACTCATTAGTTTTTTTTATTTCTCTATAGTTAATTTTGGATTTTCAGTTATGAGAGAGAGTTATATATCAGCCATATATAGACTTTTTAGACTATATTATGATGTCATTTTTATGAGGTCATATATATATACACATATATCAACAAATATATGTCAAGTCAATTATAGTGAGAGCAATACATTTTAGGCAAAAGAATCTCATTCGAATTTAAATGACATATTAATTTATTAGTCTATATTAGGTTAGATTCTTGATGATGTAGAAACTAAAGACTTTATAGCTTAAAATTTTGTGTTTATACTTAGAGAAGTGGCAGAGTTGTAACTCGGGCATGTTGGGTCATGTTGAGTGCCAACTTGATACAAAAAATGTCAACTTGAATTGTAACGTAACTTGAGTTCAACTTAAACCCTATAATTTAAATTCAAATCAAATTGTCATTATGAAACTTATGTTGAGCTTGTGTCAAGTTAGGTTGAGGCAAATTATTAAAATTAGTAGAATTATAATAAAGGAAAATTAATAAATAGTTGTAGCTCGAGCATGTTGGGTCATGTTGAGTGCCAACTTGATACAAAAAATGTCAACTTGAATTGTAACATAACTTGAGTTCAATTTAAACCCTTTTATTTAAATTCAAATCAAATTGTCATTATGAAATTTACGTTGAGCTTGTGTCAAGTTAGGTTGAGGCAAATTATCAAAATTAGTAGTATTACAATAAAGGAAAATTAATAAATATTGCATATGATTTTGAAGTTTACGTACAAAATATAAATTTAAAAGAATTGTCACTATAACTAATGTCAATGGGAATATAAAATAAAAATAACAATCATACATATTCTATTAGAATTCATTACCTAATACAAGCATTAAAATTTAATGTACAATATGCTTAATTTCATAATATAAATCACAACACAAGAAATCTATTTTAAATTTTTAATAAAAAATAAATCTCTAGCATAAAATAAAATTTTTAATTTAAAATTTTTAATTCTTAATTTGCTACTTGCTTTTTCTTTCATTCTTTAAACTAAAAAAATAAAAAATAAAAAAGTTGTTAGTATTAATTGTTAAGTAAATAAAAAATTATAAAATAAGTTGGTCAAAAATATGAAAATAAATTGTAGATTTTAAGTGTAAGTCATGAAATTCATTTTTCATATTTGTATATTTATATTTTGTTTATTTTAAATGATTAGGACATAAGAGAATTAAAAAAAAAATAAAAAAAAGCTAAAATAAGCAATTGCATGTATCAATTTTATTAAACAACTCTTAAAATTTTTAATTGTTAATTTGTCATTTGCTTGATCTTTTAATCTTTGAACTCTAAAATAAAAAAAATGTTACTATTAACTATTAATTACATAAAAAATTATAAACGATAGGTTTTATACAAACTTGTGTACAAATAAAATATTATATAATTTTTTGAGTTATAGAATTTCATGATTGATTAAGCAGTCAACCTTTTATACTAAGAGAAGGTTTTGATACAATTGTGTACAAATAAAAATATAATTGATAAAATATTATGTGGCATTAATCCAAAATATGACATGATATTTGTACACAAGTTCTCTTTCATTAATCCAAAATATGACATAAGAGAAATGACATGATGTAAAAGTTCTCTTTCATTAATCCAAAATATCAAATTTAGAAATATTATTTTCTTTCTCTTCTTTTTATTAATAATCTATTTCTGATAGAATTATTATTTTTTATAAAATTCAAACAATTATGTCAATTTTTTTTATTCTTGCAATTAATAATCATAATGACATTTGCATTACAATAAACATTTGAATAATAAAATGTCATATTTCAATATTTAACAAGTATTGAACACCATTGTAATAAATATCATATTAATTTTGTTAATATTATAATAATTCTTAGTTTTGGCACTCATCTTCATTATCATATCACATAATTTTTTTTAATTTATGATCATAGTAAAATAATGATTTGTATGTAATTTATTTCATGAAAGTAAATGTTAGAAGTAACATCCAAGCATTCTATTATTAGACAATCTCTTTCTCTTATCAATGCATCTCGTTCAAGCATAAAATTTTATTTTGTTTTTTTTTTCTTTTAAATGTTATTTATGAGCAAGATCACTTAATATTAAATATGTGAAACATTTTGTTGCTATTTTCAAATAAAAACATATTGCATATAATTATTTTTTTTTCATCATATTTTTTGAACATTTGTAAATGAAAAGGATAATTTTTACGTTTCACATTTTCATTTCCACGAAGATGATACATGAATCTTTCACGCAATTGATTCATTCATTTATTATATAATTTAAGATATGGGTAAAATATCTTACATGAAAAAAGGTTTTAGTTAATAATATTTTATTTTATCTTATTAAACTTTCTTATCAATTTTGTTGCTTCTGTATCATTAGAAATTATGTTATTTCTTGTTAATGTGAAAAAATTATCAATATTCCAGCCTAACTAATTTGCATCTATGGCTTGAGCAATACATTCATTATGATGGTGCTTAGAAACAACACAAAATTAATGATGTGTGTTGTGAGACATCCACAAGATTTTGGATATAAGTATATTATTTAATTTTTAATTTATTTAAATATATCTTAGTATAATCTCTCATTATCATAGTTTGGAATTGTAGTTAAAATTTTGATTGTAACAAATTTTTTTGAAGTCCTATATTTTTATAAAATTAAATAATAATTCATCAATAATAATTATCTTCCCAATTTTTTACAATATCATTCTTTGTTAAATTATTAATTACAATTATTTCTTTCTTTTTATGACATTGAAGAGAATGAAAGTTATTGTGTTATTTGGATATTTAATATGTTTTTTAAGTGTCTCAAATGTATGTAAGTTCCTTGAGTGTTAGGACACCACAACATATGATTATAATAATTATATATTGCCTATTATGCTTTAACATGATTATCTCTTTTCAATCTAGTAAAATGCTCCTAAATATAAATTTTTGATTTATAATTTTTTTTTTGAGTATGACTTAGCCCAAAAATTATGACGAATGAAATATGTCTGCTTACTTGTTCATTATTATATTCTATGATTAACATATCACATATTCACATCTAATTTAAAATGATAAAAATGAAAAAAAAAATAAAATTGCTAATGTGGAATGCAAACATATAAATATTCATAAAGTATATTGCAAGAAGGAAAGATCTAAATTGATTAAACTAGACATTTTAATATTGGTAATCAATATTTATATATCAACACACAAATGCATTATAGGAATCTAAATATAATAATATTAACACATGCTTAGATTTCTGTAAAAAATCACTCGACAATTTATATATATGGTTTTTTACACATGCACTGTGATGTGTACATGTATATTCATTTATATATAATATAATGTATATCTATATAGTATATAATCATAAAGCATATATATATATATATGTATTATGTATACCTATATAATATACATAATACATTGTAGTAGATTTACAAACTCTAATTTATAAGTGTGTGTATATATATATATATATATATATTTATATATACTACAATGTTAATATTTGTATGTATAATTATATTACAACAATACCATATATGTAGATATACATATCCATAATAGCACATATACTGATATACCTAATATATATAATTATATATATATATATATACTTTAATATATAAGCACATTTGATTATATTTATATATATATATATATATATAAAATGTATGCATATATGTAATACATTGCATTGTGCATCTTTATCCACTTCATTGTATATCTTTACACACTGTAATACATTTTATATCTATATATATACAATGCATTGCATATGTATATGCACTATAGTGAATATATATATATATATATATATATATATATATTGATGTCTATATTTGACCATGTAGATATCTAATTATCTATACATAATTACATATGCATGGCCTTGTCTACACACTCACACACAACTATATATGGTTGTATATACAATTATTTATATACACATATATAGATAAATATATATATAGTAATATAGTTGTAGAAAATCTAAACATACGCGCACTTAAATATACCCGAAGGTCGAAATCTAAACATAAATGCTAAACATACATAAACATGCATGAAGCGGAATGATGAAGTCATGAATTAGCAAAAAAAGATTAGTGGTTGCGTAATTGTTCAAATGCTTCCTCCCTTGGGGTTTTTTGTGGGGTTCGGTGTGATTGGTTGTTGTTGGTTGTATGTTTTTGTTCTTTAGGGTATGTTGTTGGTTCGGTGTGGAAGGATGAAATTATGATATATATCTTCCATTATAACAAGACTTGAAAACTAGTCTCTTGATCGCCATGGTATGTTGTTTGTTGTATGTTGTTGTTTGTGGTAAAGATGTTAAAATAAGAAAGTAGATCATGTCAAGGTGCGCTTTGTAGTGAAGGGGTTCATTTAAATGCTTGATATAGATTGCTAGAATATTTTGTGGCCAAAGTAATCTTTATTGATATGTAGAATGTATTTTTTTCGGTTGATCTTGAGGAAAAGATATATGTGAAACTACTACTTGGATATTGAGTCATATATTTAGTTTTGTGTTATAATTTTTTGTATATATAATTTATTCGTTTGATTTTAGATATGTTATAATTTTTTTTAGATGAGTTTTGATTATATGATAATAATGTTTATTATGTATGTTGTTGACATCTTGAATTTAGGAGACAATGTGTTTGAAAATCACAACTTAAAGAATATTTTATTTAGTCTCAATTTCATATGAAGGATATTATGAGACTCAAAGATTTTCATCAGATAGAGATTACCTATTTCATGAGAGGCATCATGTTATCACAGAGGAGGTATACAATTGATACACTCATAGATATTAGTTTATTAGGTTATGCTCAATTGATATTATGATTAATTTAAGTGTTAATTTTTTGTCTGATTTGATAATTATAATTAATTATATTATTTTTAGGAGAATCATAGGAAAATTTGAGTATTTGGCTATTATCAGAGCAAATATATCTAGTTAATAATTTTAGTCATCTATTAAATTCTTATTGACAGATTCTTTCAGATACAAC
This sequence comes from Sapria himalayana, assembly GCA_029783825.1. Classification (NCBI taxonomy): domain Eukaryota; kingdom Viridiplantae; phylum Streptophyta; class Magnoliopsida; order Malpighiales; family Rafflesiaceae; genus Sapria; species Sapria himalayana. The sequence continues at coordinate 373,907 of JAREIK010001345.1, forward strand.
TATTCTCATGTTGATTATGGATACTTATGTCTTATAGTTTTTATATTATATAAATTTGAGTTGAACATCAATTTACACAGAGATGATATTATGAGGTTATACATGTTTTTATATGGGTAATTATATCCTATAAAAAAATAAGAGTGATAATTATATTGAGATTTATTGTAACTATAAAGTTTAAGGCAAAGGTTATGATTACAAATGTAAAGTTTAGGATGATGAGCATGGTTACATGTCATATACTTTGGATTTATTGTACTTTTGATTGAAGAATTTGATATGTGAGTTTTCATAATTATTTTTATTCATTATATAATCATATTTGATATATATTTTCATTATATATATATATATATATATATATATTAGTATTGATTTATAGCATGATATTAGAGCTAACATAGGAAAAATTAAATTCTAGGTTTGATATGTGCTTGTAAATTGGTAGTGTATAGTATGTGGTGGAGGTTGCAGGCATGTGTGGTGGTGGCGTCAAAGGCATGTATGGTGGTGGCAGAAAATATACACATGGGTTTTACAATAGGTGTGAGCGTTTGAGGAATAGTCAATGTGAGCAACAATAGGTGTGTGGTGATAGCTTAATGTTGTTTTGGGTAGAAATTTTAATTTCTCATAATGGCGATGCTTAAAGGTGTCAAATGGGTTAGACACGACATGAGTAGTGTCATGGGCATAGAACGACAAAGGTCCATGCATGCAATGTTTTGGACTATGCTGTGCTAGACTTGACATGACTATTTTGTGCCGTGTTTGGGTTGTACGGTCCACGTGACATCTCTACTCTCTAGCAATGCTTGGTGATGATGCGTAGTGGTGTAGGGTGGTATTTTTGGCAGAAACTCTAGTTATGATTTTGATAAATTTATAAAAAAATAAAAAAAATATGGTATGCAAAACAATTTAATTGGGGGTATATTTATTTTTTATGGTGTAATATTGAGAGAAATTATCATATTAAATGTTGATTAAGGAAAATTTTAGTTTAGTGTATCCACTACAAGACAATGAGTCACATCAGAGATACTTGCACTTAATTTATCCACCATGATATTAATGGACTTATTGATTATTTGAGTTATTAATAAGTCTTATCAATTTATCCACCATGATGCTTGCACTTATTATCCATTAATATAAATTTTTTTTCTAATACAATAAAATATAACCTTTTTAGGTATTATTAATTATATTTAATAATAATAGTTACTACAAGTAATACTAGCACTACAAGTAATTATATTATATTTGCTATATTTTTTTTTAATTTTAAAAACATTGTCATAGTTAATGAGAAATATTCAAAAGTCATCATATATGATAGTATCCAACTCGTGTTTTTGTTACTTATGTCTTGCTTATTTTATTTTCTCTTATTTTATTTTTGAGTTACCTTTTTTGATAAATAAATTCTGATTTTATTTTTATTGTTATTTATGTTTGTTTTCGATGTTGAGGGGTTTTGAGGAATAGTTTATGTGAGATGGAGAAAAATAGATTGAATGCTATCTCATTAATGATATGATCTTTTTAAAAATATTTGAATATGTTGAATCATTTATTTGTATATATTCTTAGCTTGATTAATTATTACTCGTTAAATTAATAATATTTCTTAGCTTGACATAAATGGACCTGATAGTAATGTGACTAGAGAGTAATTTAGATATTTTATTATTTTTATTAATTATAAGTTTAGATGTACACTAATATATATATTTTTTGAGATGTATTAGTTTTTTTAATTTGTTTTGTTTTTTAATCAAATAATAAAATTAATATAATAAAAATATTAAAAAATTTAGAAGTGAATACATTAGAATATATGTAAAATTAATTCAGTACTTACTATATGGCTAATTAGATTATATATAATACTTCATTTGTTTATATATCTCAGACAAATTTGGTTGCTGAATGAAATATTAGATATCTAATTGAGAGATATTGGACACTCCAACTAGATTATTTATTATCAACCAAATATTTTTTTTAGTCTTTTCTTAGTTTATATCTTTTATGTTCTTATAACCTAGAGTGTTTGAATTCTTGAATTAAAAGAACTCTTAGTTGTGACTTATTGGTGTGTGCCCTCCTTGTTCTATTATTTAAAAATGATATAAATTTTTTTTGCTAGAAATTGGTAGGATTTAGTGATTTCGAATGTTATATTTTTTTAAATTTTGAGTATTTTTTTATGAGTCAAGGAAAAATATAAATATTAATATTGTATCTAGATTCATTATTTTTTATTCATTACATGTGGTTAGCCTAGACTATCACTTAATAGATAAGTTAATTATCAATTAAATCCGAGCATGTTGGTATTAAGTATGCTGTTACTCTTACAGATTTTATTTTTACCAACAAATTTAGATTTTGTTGTTTTAAGAGAGAATGAGATTTCTTGGATAGGAAAATTTTTTTAGGCTTTGTTGATGCAATAGTTTATGATTCTTCATCCGTACAGACTTCTATTGAATTGATAATTATGAAACTTAATTTGATGTGACTTAAAATATATATCAAGTGGTAGAGATATACTCAATCTACTCTGACAAAGTCATTATTAAAGATGACAATCTGCCTTACCAATTCCTTGCCCTGCTTGGACATGTCTGAATGGGGTAGGAATTTTTTTTGAAACCAGAATAATGGGGCGCGGCAATGCAAAAAATTTTGCTTTGTGGTGGTGTCAGGGTGGGCATGGGGAATATGATCCTTGAGCCTCGTGCCTTGTCTGGCTCTTGGAGTTATGAAGTCAGATAGATGGGGCCACGAGGCAGGGAATGCATTGCCTTGTGACATAAAAACCCTGCCTTGCCCCACCAAAAATATGGTGTGGGGTTTGGCAAAGGTCGGAGAATCCTCTACTGGGAGTGTCACCTTTCCTTTGCCTTGCCCCGTTGTCATGCCTAGTTATCAAGGAGCTAGATGATTTCGTATTCAGTTACTTTGATTTTGTTCTTCTGATTGTTTTTCTAAAGAGATAGAAAAACTCAGTTTTTGATTTTATTATTTTTGTTATATGCTAGTCTAGTTTTTTTTTTTGTTTTTTTTTTCATTATTTTTTTATGGTATTATAATACTAAGTCTTCTTTTGAGGTATTATCGCATTCAAGGTGATGCGAGACTATGTTGGAAGAGATATACTTCTACTCTCATGTGACTTGAGAATTAGTATCCTTCTTTGGGAAGGATTGATGTTGGTTGCATGTGGATGTTCATTGTGAAGATTTGTGCATATTTGAAAGAAAATCATTGTAAAGATGGATTTTGTAGCAAGGGAAAATACTCATATATTTTGTGTGTACTATAAGGGTACATATTCTTTAGTGGTAAAGATGAACTCAATATGAATTATTATTTTTTCTGTAGCATCTCACAATTGAGGATGCATCATCTTGACCTAATATATATATATATGGTGCTATTGAGGAGAAGATATATATGGAGCAATTGCATTGATTTTGAGCATCATAGTTAGATATATTTTGTAAATTACAGAAGACATAATATGGTTGGAAGCAGTTATCGAGGACATGTGTTGTAAAGTTTTCAAAGGTAATTACCTAAATTGGGTTATATGTAATTGACTTATTTTTTTCAAAGTTGTATTAATCATAAGATGATTTTGTTAATTATACATGTTAATGTTATTTTTATTATATTAGTTAATAATTTAGGGATCTCTCAATTTAAGGAGTATTTGCATGCAATTTTTTTTGATGAAGGCTCCTGGCTTACTAAGATATTTTATTGACATGAAGCTGATTTATTCTATGAGAATTATTATCTTGTCATAGAGGAGATAAACATTTGGTATTCTCGTAGAAGTTTTATTTAGGTAGTGTTCTAACATTTACTCATATTTATTTGAGTATTAAATTCACTTACTATGTGACACATCTAGTTGATTATATTACTTGTGGATAATCATAGGTAAGATTAATTATTTTACTCTGATCAAATTAGATATAATATATACAATTGGTGTAAATAATTATTTTTTAGATTTTACTTGGTAGATTTACTTTGATACAACTATTTGTATACTAAGGTATGCGAAGAAGTTTGTCGGATGGATCTTTTCAAGAGATCATGAATATTTTTTGTGACTGAGTATTTATATTTGAGTTGGATACCAGCATGTATTGAAAGGAGGCATATGCCATGTTTTTTTATTTTTCTTGAAAATAATCTCCTGAAAATGTAAAAATAAATTAGAGGTGTCAAACGAGCCTGGATGACCTAGTTTTAGGTGGACCAATCGGGCCACAATGTCTTGCCTGGCATAATATGAGATGAGTTTTTGTATCGTACCTTCTCGGCATGACTTTATTTATGGTCATATTGGGACGACTTGATTGACCTACCATATGCTACTTTTGTGTCGGGTCATGCTAGGTAGGTTTTGAGTCTTGCTTGTTATGGGTTGTTGAAAGGCTTAATTAAAACTTTTTTAAATATTAAATTAAATTTTGTTAGAAAAATTAAATATCAAAATAATAAAAAATACACTACACTATAAATGTAAATGAATTTAATTAACAATAAAATAATATTTTATATTCGGATTAATAATATTTTATATTCCGAATATTTCATGAGTCATAATTTATCAATAAATTTTTTGATTTATGTTAAATAATAAATCTTGAATCTCTTGTCATTCAAGCATATAATTATTTTTATAATATCTGGTTGCAGTCTGAATCTTTTATTTGAAATAATATTGACAGTTACAAAAAATTAGATTCAGATCAGATGTTATGCTAGATATTAGATGAGCCAGTAGAATTTGTGTCATCTTAAATCATATCGAATAGATGGATTCATTTAATTTTTACTAATACATAATATTTAAATTCTTATTATCATCATGTGGAATGATGAATTAGTAATTAATATTTAAGTACTGAGATAATTAATTTTTATTAGGAAGACCACCTCATCGTTTGTTTCTAGCTAATTAAATAAAAAAATTATTATTTCTGAATATGATATACATATTTGTATTTGTAGTTTTCCTATTATTATCATACTTGATATCATATTTCATAATATATAAGTAGAGGTGTCAAACGGGCCGGGCCGGCCCCGCCCGGCCCATTTTTTTAGGGCATGAACTTGCTACCATGCCTGTTTAAAAACATCTGGGCCCGGCACGGCCCGTAGGCACGGCAGACAGTGCCGTGCCGGGCCTGGAGCTCGGACCGCGCGTCGGGATCCAATTAGATCCGACTCGCGGTATTTTTTTCGGGAGGGGCCAGGTCACGCCCACGTGTGCCCGCGTGAAACAGGCACGGGAAGAACCCGTGCCGGCGTGCCGTGCCACGGCGCGAGCCGTGCTGGGCCAGGCACGGCACGGCACGACTCGTGCCTTACCCGGGCACGGTTTAAAAACGTGCCGGGCCGGCCCAGGCACGGCCGAACCGTACCGTGCTTCGTGCCGGGCCGTGCCGGACCGGCCAGCCCGGTTTACACCTCTATATATAAATATGTTATTCAAAATTTTCTATATTTAATCATTATGTTCTCATTTTTTTGTTTGGTTCATGCATGTTGATGATATACATGTTAAAATTTTTTCTACTTATTTTATCTTAATCATAAGATTTATACATATAACCAAATAATAAAAAGTTAGAATATAAGATTAATATTTTAATTAATTGGTTATCAAATCAGTACCATGATATTAATTGTAAAATGTTCTTTATACTTGTTAAAAATATTACTAATATTGCAAATGCATTTAACTGTGCGATGCACGTAGTGAGAATATATAAAGACAAATACATTTTCATTGTATCTTAAAAAATCTTCATGAATTTTAATAAAAATCTTGTTTTCAACTTTGAATCGTTAATAATAAGTTATCATTTTGTTTTGGTAGCTAACACATGAATTAAATATTTGATAGATATCATTTCAATGGTATTTCTTGTCTGTTTGAAATCTTTTTTAGGCTTGTTGATTTAGACTATTAAATTTTTGTTGTATGCTAGGCATTTTAAGTTTTTAGTGAATTTCTTAATATTTCTATTACAAAGAAATAATTTAAATTTTTACTTATATTATTAGGTTAATTATGTAACACACACACACACACACACACACACACACACACACACACACACACACATATATATATAAAACTTTAAAAAGTTTACCCAATGACATGTCTTTTATAGTTATGATAAAAATATTAATAGCTATACTATTATCTGAAGCTATAGTGATTATAATACTAAAAATTTTATTTTAAATGTTATATTTACTAAAAATCTTCAACATATGCTCATACATGACAAGAATATCTTGAGAAATGAAGATATAGTTGATGGTGAAACATACAAATGATGCACAAGCATGGTTAATTCAAGTATTATACATCACAGATAATACTTTATTATAATTTTTAAATTTGTTTTTATTAATTATTTTTTAAATTTATTATATTTTATTATGTCATTCATACTAGTTAATCCTTAAATTCTATGATAAGTTGCAGTTGGTTGAAAGTAAGTTTTCATAATATTAATTACCCTAAAATCCTTCGCAATTGTTTTCAGAAAACCTATGATAATAATTAAGTTGCTCATGTTTTTTTCTTACAAAGTCACTATGGTATATGAATTAATCAATGTAATTGAAGTTGATTCAACTTTAAAGATCTCACTGCTTAATTGAGTTTGTTCGAGATCTAATATATTATGTTTTTTATGTATTGATCGACACAATTCTTAAGATATCCAATGTCACCAGTATGTTAACATCTATATATTTTTTATAATATATATACCATGTCAATTCTTCTTCTATATTTCTAAATTTTTATTTTTTACTTATGTTAAAGTTGGTCTAAATTATTAATATTTGCTTAATTTTATGTTTTTTTGGCATATGTGTCTAGATTATTAGAGACAAATTAGTTTTGTCTTAGGCTTTTTGACCGAGTTATTATTATTATTATTATTATTATTATTATCTATACATAAATTAAAATTATTATCATTAAAATTATTATTTATTATTTATTCTAGTTTATTTATTATTTTATTAAAAAAATTATATTTTTAAATATTTATACATTATAATATAAATGATTAAACAAAAATAAAATATGTACATTAACTTTGTCTGTGTAGTTATCAATCTTTTTTTTTTTTTTGAATTAGCATCAGATTAAACATTAAAAAGCTAGATGATAAAAGAAAAATCAAAAATGAGAGGAAAAGAGAAAAAAATGAAATTAAGTGAATCTTGAAAAAATTTTATTCTAAATTTATAGATTTTTTTTTCATTAGAAAATTATATATATTTTACTTTTTAAAATATATATATATATATATATATATATATATATATATATAGGGTAGAATTTCTATAGTTATTGAATTTCTACCCAATAGTTTTTGGAAGTAAATTTGACGGCTAAAAAATAATTTATTTTTTAATTTTTTTAATAACGACATCGACATGATTGTGTTGTCGTTGTTGGGACAATGATTCTTACTCATTATATTTAGTGTAATGCGTGAGGGGAGGGTATTTAAAAAAAAATTTTGTTATTGTGGATCATTCCAACTTGTCGAACATGCATGTCATACCTGGTCTGACATGAAACACAATTGGACTCGATCTAGCATGATACGAGCCATGCCAAAGCTCGACATGATCATGGTCTAGACATGATATTAGATTGTGCCTCGTGTTGTTTTTAGGCTTTCCAGCCGACTTGAAACCTCAATCTAAACCACTTTGATTCAAGTGTAATTTTCAAAATTTTTAATTTCCTACTTAGATTTTTTTCAATCTCATCCATAAATAATATGTTATCTACAAATTTTCTTGGAGGTCTCTTATAATTTTATTCATAATTAGTATAAAAATAAGGATTAAGTGATTATTTTGTATAGTCTCACATCTATTGAAAATTCGTGAGTAATACATTGAATTAATTTACTTTTGTATGTAATTTTTCATACATATTTTTGATTAGTAAAAATATATTATAAATTTATTTATTTATTGTGAAAAATAAAGTTAAATTTTGATTATATATTTGGTGAATGGGATAGTAATGTAGTCGATGTTACTTTGGAAAACAAGAACATTATAGGTGATGATAATGATGTTTAGGAAATAACAAAGACTAATAATTCAACAATAATAGTAATGAAAAATTATACTTATTTATGTTTTTCACATACGTGCAATTATTTTTAAGTTATAATTCAAAATAGATGAGAAAAATTATAGGTGTTAATTGGGCTGTGTCGTGTTGGCATGCCCCAATTTTTTGTGGCTTGGTCCGAACATATTCCCTTGGCTGACATGACAAAAGATGGTTTCTCATGCCTTGCCATGCTCATATGGCTTAATTAATGGTTAGCCTGGCACAATTTGATTTGCTTGTTATCTGCCATTTTTGTGTTGGGTCGTGACTGGCTGTTTTTGGGCCGTGCTTGTCTTGACCGGCCGAAAGATTTAATTAAATTTTTTAAAAAAATTTAAAAAATCTTTATTATAAAACTTAAATATAAAAATAATAACAATTATACTGGATAATGAATTATTAAATTTAAATGAATTAATTTAAAAATTAAAAAAATATTTTACATTTGGCTCAATATATCCTATGAAAAAAAATATAATACCTAAAATATTGAATGATAAATTAAAAAAAACTAAAAAATATCCACAATAAGTATTTACTAAAAAACATGAAATTATAAATATAATATATGCATCGAAGCAAACATACAAAATATGCATCACATTTTGCATGTGAGTCTTCAAGTAATTGCTATCAGTCTGTCTGTAGTATGCAAATTCGGTTGTAGATTATGATTGTCATGTATGATTCAATTGTTAACGATGTGATGATCTCAATATCCTCGATGTCAAATGAGTTATCATCTCTCAACAACTCTTTTATTTTATCTTGAATAATAAATCTTCAATTTTTTCAATCATTAAAGTATACAATCTACTATTTCAGTTGCAATCTAGATTTTCTATTTGAAATTACATTGATAACTCCAGAAAAATAGACTTTAATACTATGCTAGATATTGTGGAGTTTAATTGATCAAGTGTTATTTTAGATAGCACGAGATAAATCAATTCACATGATTGTTTATAAGGTAAAATATTTAAATTCTTATTATTATTATGTGATATGATGAATTAATAATTAATATCTAAGTACTGTGATAGCTCCATAGTAATTTAATGCACAAGGCGCACCTAGCTGCAAAAGTCTTTTGCTGCCTTAAGGCACAAGATGCACTTGAGGCGCTTGCTTTTTTATTTGAGGCCTGAGCTTTTTAATTTGAGGCACACTCAGTTTAATACAGATAAAAATTATATATCTCACTAAATATTATTTTTAATTTTTATCTAATTATACAATATAATAAAGTAAAGAACATAAGACATAAAAATCAAACATTAATAGTGTCCCATCATCCAAATATTCAAAGTTTCAAAACGGGGTGGCAAACATCATTAGTGACTCCTATCATCACAAAAATTTAAAATTCAAAAATAAAATAAACACTCATTAATCTACAACTAAATCTAAATCAAGAAAATCATCATTCATATCATTTTTATCATTAATCTTTCACTCTTCCTCTGCTTCATATTTCTCTCTTGATGAATAGATCTTTTCATCTTCATAAATCAAAGCAAGAGTAGGAACATGTTTGGAGTTTTCTTGACTTTAATTTTGGTGTTGGTGTCGGTTTTGGTGTTTTGCTCGGTTTAGCTATTGTATAAATCCTAAGCTCATCATCTCTACTAGCTCTTGCGATATCACCCAATATTAAATCATCACATTCAAATACTAAATTATCTTCTGCAGCACCTTCATCTCTTATTTTTCTCATTAATCATTCGTTGTTATCATCTATTTCTTTTAAAATAATGAGATCAATGGTATGATGCTCAGTGTATCTTTTCATCAAGGTTTGGTTGTACTTAATGTACATCAAAACATTCAAGTGTTGATGGTCCAACATATTTCTCCTCTTGCCATGATCTGAAAAAATAAATTATTTTCATGATTATATCTCAATGTTTTAATTTTGAGGAATCAAGTTACATTAAAGAATGTTATAGAGTCTAAAGATGCAAATTTAATTGTATGTAATTGTTTTAGTAACTTATATTCTCAAAGATACTCCAATTTTTTTCATAACTTGATGTATTGCATGTTATGTTGAGAACTTTCTACGTAAATTTTTGTGAATTTCTAGTACTTGATCCAAACATATCCCACCATTCATCTCTAATTAATATAAATAAATTATTAGTTGAAAATTTTACTTATTTTAATCAAATATATATAATAATTTCAATGTACTAATTAACAAAACTAAATGACTAACCTGGAGGTTTAGTCTTTCTTGTTCTAATAGCAAATTCATTACCAAAAAGGTCTCAAGCATGCATGTACAAGTCTAGTTATGAATTAATTGCATCTTGTTCATTTCTGTTTTTCAACAATCTTGACATGCAACTACATACTTCTTTAAAAATTTTTAAATCTATGTCAATTCCCAATTCATTTGTATCATAATAAAACCGCGGGTTTAAAAAATATCCAGCTGAAAACAAAGGCTGATGAAGCTGAACCTCCCACCTCTTATCAATGATTTATATGATTTTTCTATATATCTCTTCATTCTCATTAAAACTTCTGATGATTATTTTCTTTTTTTTTTTCATGGCTGTATAAATATATCCAATAGCCTCCTATTGGCTATTGGCTATTAATGACGTGGAAAAAAAGGCCTCTTTTCACCATCCACCGAACGAAGCACATGTACAAGTGGGCTTGACACCTTCAAACAAACCACTACAGTGTTTCAAAAAGAAAATATAAAAATTATATTATTTACATTTTTTCCCTTTTGTTCGTTTGCTCATTTAATTTCTATCCAATCAGAACTAGTGAATATCTTCTTTAAGTTATTTTTTTTCCATTGATACGAGATAATGTGGTAAAAGCCGTTGCAATTCTCTTTGCTCAGTAAATTATCTCATCTTGTTGAGCAAATCCGTTCTATTATAGATGTAGTCGCTTATGGATATGACCCTCTCTATTATTTTCTTGATGTGTGATAGTTTTTTAATATATTCTAGTATCAAGTCAAGACAATGTACAAAACATGGTGTCCAATACAAGTATGATCTTTTTTTTTCCAACAATCTCCCAACATAATTTTAACACAACAAATAAATAATAGATGTAATTACTTGCATACATAAGTAAATGAAATTTTCAAATTAAATTATAAGTACCTCCTGCCACATAATTTGAAGCATCTGTTAACACTTGAATACCATTATCTTCACTAATTTTTTCTCCTAACTATCAAATAATTCAAATAATTTTTCTTTCGTCTTGATCATAGAAGAAGCATCAATAGATTTAATAAACATGGTCCTTCTTGATGAATTCACCAAGAATTCACCAATAACATTTTCTTCCTATTAGTTTATTCATCTGACATAATTGAATATTCATTTTGTTTTCATTCTATGAAATGAGCATTTATTAAATCTTTTGTGAGAGTCAATTTTTTCTAGAGGTTAGTAATCTTTACATCATGAAAACTTGGTCTCTTGTTGCTCACACCATATTGCTCAATTGTTTTAAGTATTAATTGAAAACTAGCATAGTTCACTGCGTTAAATGAAATCCTAGCATCATATATCAATCTACAAAATAGTAAATCAGCTCTCTCCTTATCCTCTTTCTTGTATGCATTGTTGATAGTAATTTGAATATTTTTTCTATTTTGAACATCTATTTTTGGATTAGGAGTGGAAAAATGATTTATATGACTTTTCTTGAGTATCCATTATTTTTGATACTCACTTTATTCCTACCACCACTAGAAATATTTTTTTTCCCATTTTGCTAGTTACCTCTAGGTTCTCATCATCTTCATTTTGTAACCTAAACATATCTTCATTCACGCTCTTACTCCCAAAACATATTTAGTTTTTTTTTGTTTTTTTGGCTATCATATAATCATATATTTCTTTCCTAACATATTCGGAACATTTTGTATATTTTTTTGAATTTCTAAATTTTCTAACAAGGTGTTGTTTTTGCCTATAAATATCTCATTTAGTTACTTCTTTACAAAAAATACAATTGAGTGTACATGTTTCTTTCTCATTTAATACATGAGTATATTTTCATCCCGGATTTTTTTTTTGACTTGTGACATCTATTTCAACTTCAATTTTTTTATTCATTTTTTTGTAGCTTTACAACAAATCAATAATAAAATAATAATTATATTGAAAAAAAATAAAAAAAATATACATAATATATTATATATTATAAATCTATAAATAATAAACATACTCAATCTTTGCAAAACAACTATAATTATTTAAAATTTTTGTTCTAATTATTTCATAATTTTCATAAATTTTTTTTATTTTTTTATTAATTTTCAGATTTTTGTTCTTATTTTTTGTATTAGTTTTTTGGAATTTAATATATTTTTTTTACTTTGATTTTTTTTTTTGAAACCTTAACTTATATATAACATGTATATACGCATTTCACAAAGACAAATTGTTTAGGAAAATAATTTTTAATATTTAATTTGATAATTTCTCTCATTAAAGTATTTACTATTTTTGTCAAAAAAAATACAAGCATTTCTTCTAGCCTTAGTGGTATGTCATCTACACAAATATCATGTCATTCTACAAATGTTCCTAATTAACTTATATAACCATTTGAATTGCAAAAAATTAAGAACATTGCCTGTCATAATATTCTCTCGCCTAGTCATAGCGAAAAAATGATATGATCAGTTAACATTAACTTTTCTTTGCACAATGTGCTACTGTTGGCCTATGTCTCACTTCTTCAGAAATAGAAAAATTGTTTTTGAAATTTTTTCTAATTTTCATAAATTTTTCTATTTTCCCCTAGTTTTTAAAAATTTTTTGAAAATGTTTCTAGAATTTTTTCACAACAAAATAGGAAAAAAATGAAAAAAATATTTGAGTCTTCTTCTTTCTGCCTCCTCTTCAATCTAGCCTTGAGAGTAATTTGGAAGAGTTTGTTTGATGTTTTTAGGGTATAATATGAGAAAGATGAGTATTTATAGAGCTTAAGAATGAAAAACTCTAAAGCTCCATCGTTTTGGCTGTTGGAAGAACAAAATGTCGGTTTGGAGCATTTTTTTTAAAAAAAAAATCAGAACCTCAAATTGACGTCATTTTGAGGTTTTAAAAAAATCAAAACTAACCCAAACGATATCGTTTTGGGTTGTTTTGATTTTTTTTTTAAATAAAACCCAACCCCAAAAAGATGTCGTTTTGGGTTGGAACCGTGTCTTCTTTCCTTATGCTCTCACATGCCGCTCCTCTCCCCGACATTGCTTCCTCTCACTTCCCATACAATTTTTCACCACCCTTGCTGTGCCTCCCCTGCCGTGCCTCACACACCAGCACTTCACCTGAAGCGAGACATTTTCAAAGAGAGTGGTGGCGCCTTAGCCTTAGGCCCATCTCTTGCGTGCCTTTCATGTTAATGAATATCACTTGTATTTAATAGATCACCTTGTTATTTGTCCCTAGCTAACTGAATGAAAAAATTATTATTTCCGGATATGATTTTCACAAAATCAAAATGGTTTGAGGTCATTTGGAGAGAACATATTTTAGTCTCGAATATTTTGGTAAGTTGTCGTTATTATCTATATCTAGCTCAAAATTATTTTTATTTAAATCATTATTTATTATTCTTTTTAAAAAAAAAATTATAATTATAATTTTTTTGAGAAATTATAACACAAACTAATAAATAATTAAATATTTAATTGTGTATCATTATTTTATGTGCAGTAATTTTTTTTTTTTTTGAACTAGTGCCAAACTAGATATTAGAGAAGAAGAGGATAATTAAAAACGAGAGGAAAAAAGATAAAAAGAAATAAAAGTGAGTATCAAAAAAATTATATTCTAAACTTGTAGTTTTTTTAATTAAAAAATTATATATATTTTAAAATCTTTTAATTATATGTGTGTGTATATATATATATATATATATGTATATAGCATGCGAAAATCTGACAACCTTTGGATTTCTACTCAATAGCCTATAGGAGCAAATCTGACAGTTATAAAAAAGATAAAAAATATTATTTATTTATTTTTTTTGATGGCAACGACAACTACAAGACTATGCATATCATTGTCATGGTCGTGGCAGACAATTCTTGCCCATGGTGAAAATGTAACAGGCAAGGGGAAATGGAAGCATATGCCAAGTTTATTTTTTTAAAAAATATGTTTACCATGCTCAGTGCACAGTTGGACTCTGCCCAACACAGCATGTGCAATGCCACGGGCCGGCACGACCACGGGCCAGGCACTGTTCTGGACAATGTCATGCCAGTCCTAGCACCGCCATTTAGGGCTGTGCCTCATGTCGTGCCAGACTGCTCGACCCACTTGACACCTAAGAAAAATACCTAAATAATTTTTTAGGAATAGATATGTACTTAAATTATTGTGTGATAATTTATTAGAAGTGCGAGAAACTATATATTGATGTTTAATAAAGAATGTGTTGAAAATATGAGGTGGAGAATGTCAAATAAAGATCATTAAAAAATAACAAAGATGAGTCAATTGTTATATTTTATTATGATATCTCATAATTAAGAAATCTGATTGTCAATTAATATTGGTAATTAATTTACCGATGAGACTTGGGGTTTGCATTTGTTTCGAGGGACATTAAAATGTGATTCTATTTTTGCTACCACAAATTTATAAAAATGTAATTAATTAAATATGAATCAATGAAATTATATAATAATATGTGGGTCGCTATAATAATTCACAGTGTAGTCTGAATTTCTTTTTTGTTGTAATTTTTATTACTTGGAAAGCTAATGAGTGATAATAATATTCGTCAGTTTGAATAATATTTAGATGATAAATATTAATCTCACAATAATTGACTTGTAGTTAATTGATCATGGACATGATGAAGAAAATATATTTGAGCATTGTTTTACATGAGTACAACATTAGCAAACATTGTATATTAATTAATTTATATAATAAGATATCCAATACAATAATAGCTATAAATCTGGGACGCCCCAGATTTATAAATTTATTGCATCAATGATATGCAGCACATCATGTAATAAATTTGATAGAATCATGCACAATAATGTCTCATTACAAAATATCAGTGTTTTAAAGAGCGGTGCAAGGCGAAATGTTGGTGACTGTGTGAGACTATGCATAAGCCTCAAGGCACTAAGGCGTAAAAGTTTTGGGACGCCCCAAAGTCTCGAGCAAATAACAGATACATAATAATCTGAAATGTTATTAATATAGAAATTATGAAAAATATGAAATTAATTTTATTTAAACAAATAATGCTAATTTCATATAGCCCATAGTACACTATAACATGCTTTAAACAATCAGATACACATAATAATAAATTAGAAAGTATAAAAATTATTTAACAAAATCCTGAAAATGAATATTTCATGATGGAATAAAAAAAATGCAAAATTTTTTTTTATTCAAACTCATTTTTCATTTGACTTCAGATCTACTTCTTTATGGTTCGACCATGACTAGCATGAGAAGTGGTGGTTGCTCCCGTGGACATTGTTTTTTCTGAGCATGCAATTAATGTTAAAAAAAGAACCACGAACAATCAAAAATTATGACCGATACATGTTATGGTGAAAACCCCCTGCATGTCTTATAAATTGTGAGTGCCTGGCGAAGCAGTGACACTTATTGAAGACAATCAGAGTCATAGATGAGTCTAATCGTGCATCCAATGATATTTTTTCTGTTTAGTATATGGAATATGAATATTTAAATTTTCTTTTTCATTTTTATCTAATTTCTTTTATTTTTTGCATGAACATGTATCATGTATTTAATGACTTTGCTTGGTGTGGTCACTCTCACTATTTGGGTGAGGCAGAAAACAGCTCAGCCTGGACATTAGGGTTGGGCCAAGTTGAAAGTGGCCTGGTATGGTATTTGGGGTGGGCATGCCCAGAAAATATCTGGGCCTGGCAATGCCTTGCCCTACAAGACCATGCTGCCTAGCAATGCCCCGCCGGTTGGCGGTTGCCTGGAACTGCCACTTCTAATCAGTTTAGTACTGTATGATATGGGAAAAAATACCGTGAAGTACAAGAGATCAAAATATTTTTTTTGTTTCTATTGCAATAATTACTTGAAATTTCCTTGGTGCTAACATCATGTGTAGTAGTTAATGTGATCAATTCTATGAATGATGAATTATTAATCATCTTCAATGTGATTTGTTAACTTTAATCATCATTATATGTGTGTTTTGTTAGTGTTATAAAGAACGTAACAATTATCTCTTGATTTGCAAATATTATAGTATAATGTCATCAATCATTAAATTGAAAATTTCAATCTATATTCAATTGAATATAAATTATAAATATGACTCTATACTTTAAAAGGAGTATAGATTGCTCATAAGTTTAAAAAGAATTTTTTATGATATTTTATCATGATAAAAAATATGTTTAAAAAAATATTACATGTGTTATATTATATTTTGTAATATTATTATTAGCAGGTTATATTTTTATATTAATATTTTTATTTAATAAAATTAGCTAAAGTGCTTCTTTCCAATAAAGAAAATTTACTAAAATAAGTTAAAACATATGAGTTTTTATATGTTAGCAAGACTTTGGTGAATTAAAATCTAAAAGTTCATGCGATGAAATAATAATGAGATTGATTGTCATCTAGGAACTTTCCATATTGCACGTATATATCTTAAGTCATGTCTTGATACGAAGATGTGCTTTTGTCCAAGAGTGATAGATATTTGGTTCAAGATTATTAAGATGTCCCTTTTGATGGTAAGATTGTCAAGATATTTAACCTCTCCGAGAGTTCTTGCTAAGTAGGAGTCTTATGAACTAGAAATTACTTCCACCTCCACCCTCATGCAGTGAAACATAAAACATATTTTTTAAAAGATGAAGATAAAAGTATTATTCTATGAGAATATATTATGTTGTTTTTCAAAAAATAAGAGTCTGCTATAATTTATCATTGGGCAAGACTTTGGTGAATTAAAATCTAGAAGTTCATGCGATGAAATAATAATGAGATCGATTGTCATCTAGGAACTTTCCATATTGCACGTATATATCTTAAGTCATGACTTGATACGAAGACGTTCTTTTGTCCAAGAGTGATAGATATTTGGTTCAAGATTATTAAGATGTAGTCCCTTTTGATGGTAAGATTGTCAAGATATTTAACCTCTCCTAGAGTTCTTGCTAAGCAGGAGTCTTATGAACTAGAAATTACTTCCACCTCTACCCTCATGTAGTGAAACATAAAACATATTTTTTAAAAGATGAAGATAAAAGTATTATTCTATGAGAATATATTATGTTGTTTTTCAAAAAATAAGAGTCTGCTATAATTTATCATTGGTAATTGTGTATGAAAAATTAGATTGATTTCAAATATTTGTAACTTTTTTATATTATTAAGAAAAAAATTATAAAAAATTATAAAAAAATTATATTAAATTTTACAACAAATATAAGAAAAGTTATTTATATCTGATAAAATAATAAATAAATAATAATTGAAGATCATCTTTTTCTAATATATGTATTTTAGAGATGGCAATTAGGAAGGCTCATCTCATCCCACCCTATCATTGCTCTCTTGATTAGATTTTGTGTGAAAAAATAGTATTATTTCAATTATCTTTAACTTATTTTTATTATTAATAAAAAAATTATAAAAAAAATGTGTTAAGTTATACTATTAAAGTAAGAAACGTTATTTGTATTTCTTGAAATAATAATAAATAATAATTGATGAGCATCTTTTTCTCATATATGTTTTTTAGAGATGACAATTAGGAAGATTCGACTTGTCTCGCCCTAGCATTGCTTACTTGATTGAATTGGATTGGCTCAGATGTTTAGGATCACATGGTCTGATTAGCACTAACATGATTTTATCAAAACTTATTTTCAAATCAAATTTTTGTTAACATTATAAGATTAAAGATAAATAATAGTTTATTCTATCTTTTACATATTTTGAAAATATCAAAAAAATTATAATGTGCTTAATTTATTATAAAATATTAGTTTAAGGAATTAATAAATGAGAACTTATCTAATAAGTGAAACACTTTAATGTGACAAACATCTAGCTACATCGTAAATTCAATGAAAAATATGAATATATTGCTACAATTCAGAAATATTAGCAAGAATAAAATATATTTTTTTAGATATTAGGTTAATAGACTATCAAATCTATTTAGATTGAACTTTCTGTGTGCACACATATTAGCAAGAATATTGTTGTGCTTAATTTGGAGGAATATTTTAAATTTCTTTTTTTAGGAGCTAATTGCACAAACTAAGACATCTTTATTTCTACTGTTTGTATGTTCTCTCTTCACATTATCTAATTCTAGATTCTTGAGTACAAGATTTAGGTGCCAATACACTTGTCATGAGTATTTGTATGTTTTTTTTTTGTGAAATTTATGGTCTTTGATATTATTGTGATTAATGTCATCCCTATATGTGTTATGAGATGTCAATGTTGATGTTTGTCATATTCTTTTAAAATGCATTTTTTTTTGCATAGTAGTCTTGTTGTAATTTTTTTTAAGTTATCTATTTTGCTAAGTAATTGAACCGTAAAGTATAGTTTTTTTTCTTGTGATATTTTTGTGCAAGATCAACATATCAAGCAAATGACTTTCATGAGGATTGAGTGAGTTGAATTGTACATATTTTTTTTTCACATAGAGGAACCTACCCAGGAGCTTGGCTATTATTGATCAATTGGTTCTACACTTTTAGTTTGATTATTTATTATTGTCTAAGTAAAAATTTTGAAGCTAGATATAAAAATGATAGCTTATATTGAGTGTGATTGTGAGACATACCAGTTAAGAAAATATATTACAACTTCCTATTTGACATGTTAGGAATGTATTAATAGGGATACGTTCTATATGATTTATTTATATATTTGAGAATCTCATTAAATAATTATATATGATAATTTATGATAATCACATTTTATAATCACATATGATTAAATATATGATTCATCAAATAATATTAGGTATACTTGATTGTCTAATTTTATAGTAAAATATCAAATTTTATTTATTTTTAATAAAATTTTATCACATGATAAAAATATAAATGTCTTAATATTAAAATATTATGAAAGAATAATATTTTAGAATATATTTATCATCAATTTTTTTTTCTCTGAGAAACATAAAATAATTCATTTAATATTATATGTTAATACGCTTACATGGAATGAGATAGTTGAAAGGATAAATTCATATTTGTATATGATCATTAAGTTTCTTTTATTAGATATAATTATTTCTAAATATTTTTAGTGAGAAAAGATATTAATTATTAATTTTTTAATTAATTAAATATTATTTTGCATCTACGTACATTATATATATATATAGTATGTATTCTTGAGAAATGTTTTTGTTGTTGTTGTTTGTGTAGGACTTGACGGAAAATGTAAATGATTTCATAATGATTGAGTGTGATGGACTATGTATGAGTGTCTAACTCTCAGATTCCTCTTTAGGTGTTAAATTATTATTGACTTAATTTTTATGTAAACTCATCTTAGTTATTCATATTTGGATAAATTGAAAATTATGAAACCAACTATGAAATGTGCTACTTTTATTGATTGTGATGCGTGCTAATTAGGAAAAGATATCATAGATTTTTATCCGACACATCATCATGGTGTCAGTTAATATTTATTTTATCTTATTCATTCATATGTTTTTTATCATGATGCTAATTAGTAGTATTACATATATTATTTTTTCAAGTATTTTATTATATATATATATATATATATATATATATATATATTTAATGATAAAATTGCAGTTTTGATATTGTAGAAGAACAATGATGTGTAAACTCACTCAAATGATTAATATTAATAGCCAAAAGGAAGGTTATATATATTCTCTAATTTAGATTGGGGTGATACATCATTTGGGTGCTCTTATCCATACAATATAAAAGTAAAACAAGTAAAAAATGGATGTAAAACATAATATATCTCATCAAGTTAATTCATAAATATCTAAAATAATTATGGAGGAAAAAATAGATTGTTGCCTATTTAATGTATCATGAAGATATTAACTAATTAATTTGCTATAAAAACTTAGGCTGTAACAATAATTTTTTTTTTATTTTTTTGCATGAGAATAAGAAATTCATCTTTATGTGCTTTCTCTCATGAAATTTTATTTAATAATGAAAAAAAATTGATTCCAAAAAAATATATAAACTTGTAATATTAGTAAACATATGATTCACTAATCACTACTATTTGCTAGTTATCATTAATGGAAATCTATGGACATGAAGATTTCTTCACATGTTTTAATATATATGTGATTAGTGAATCTGTGATTCACTAATCACAGATTTACATTGAGGTGTATCTGTTATAAAGAATGTATGAAATGATTATATAATATATATGTTATTTAATTTGATAATAATTAGATAATTAATATTTTATTTAATATTTCTATATATAATAGAGACAATTAGAATAATCACATTGAATAACAAATTAATATTAAATGGTGGACACCGTAGTAGACTAATCCCTATGAGAATATCAATTACATATCTCGTATGAGATAAAACAATATTTTTTATGCAGTAAATCATCATTATCCGAATGAAATATCTAAGTTTTTAGTGTTGTGTGCTAGTTAATACTTACTAACTCACATTATAATGATGTCATCCATGTACACTATCAACAATATAAACCTATCATTTCAATTCTTCTATAAAAATAAAGAGTAATTTACAATATACATGTGTATATCAAAAGATGTGACTATCAAAGAAAACCATGGAAATCAAGCTTTCAATGATTATCATTGAAAACTATGCAAACCAAACCTTTGATGTCTATTTCATGTTTTGCAATATTTCTTTAATCTGCAAATTAAGACTTTATTGCTTAATACCTAAGTCACTACTTCATGCACACTCTCCTAATATTTTTTTGTCAAGCAAATTTATTATGTATCTTTGAGATATTGCCAGTGATATGAGAATCCAATAGGATATCATGTTCACTATTGGAGATGATATCATGGTAATACATGCTAAATGTATTTTTTTTTTTTTTTGGATTGTCTTCATAATGAACACACTCCAATTTAAAATAAACATTTCCATAGATCTAAGTACTAATTACCAATTCTCAATGGAGTTGAGGGTACTTATCCATTTGAACATAGTATGTCATTATTTTGGATAAGATAAAAGACTTGATTATCCTAGTACAACCTAGATAAGCAAGAAAAGAGGCCACCCATCGGGAAAGAATGAGCACGGTGTCACTCTTGAAGTATTGTGTTGAATACAACCTAGATATGCTTCTTTTAGATAGCAGTTAAAAAATCAAGATTAAATGAATTAGTGGTAAAGTCATTTGGCTTCTTTGGAGACTATCCCATACTTTGAACTAGATGCATATGATTCCTTTTATTGGCACTCTCTCTAAGCACTAGGTGGGCATGTCTCTTGACCCCCCAACTTATCATGAGTTAGGACATGGACATGCTTTGAGCTAGATTCTCCGGGCCCATAGGGGATTTTCTTTGTGAAGGGATTGATTATCACCAAAAATTAGTTTGTTTTGTATTGGTTATCACATGTGGTGTTTCTATAAGATTTAAATGTATCTTTTAAATGCTTTCTCTTCCTAGACTTGATAAAGATATAATCCTGCTAACAAAAATATGATTTTAATATTCATTAATATTCTATAAGTTTCAGGAGAATAATACTTATTTTTAATGTGAGTGTTGGAGTTACTAAGTGGGACATACATTGCCACCATATGTATTGTTTTGTCGTATTCTTAAGAGAGAAACAACATAAGTATTTCTGAAAAGATTGGATATAAGATGAATAATCTTTTTAAAAGGTACATGATTTGAAAGGGCAAAATGCAAATAATGAATAAGGATGGAAGAAGACATCTAAGTGATGAGATAGTTTATAAATATATAATCTCTTTTTCTAATAATATTTTAGAATATTCATGTGAATAGGTTGTCCGAGTCATCTTAACTAAATATCAGTTTTATCTAAAAGTAATTTCATTCTGTTAGGGTGCACTAATACAAATATTATAAAATACGATCTTTCTATCAATGCACAAAGTGCTGATACTATTAGACTTAACTTTTAATTTTTTTTTCTACCTAATTATTTTTATATTATATTAAATTACTTTTTTATTTATCTATGAAATAATTATAAAATAAATATGATGTGTGACCTACAATAGAAAAAGGACTAATCATTTAAAATATGTATAGTCATAAATAAATATGATAAAATTTCTAACTTTATTTTGGATCTCATCTCTACTAGGTTAACATACAACCTAATATATTAAATGAAATAAGTCAATGCTCACACAAGATTTTTGGGAAATATAAGAAGCTACATTTTATTTTTTTAATTGACATATTTTATATTTTAGTGAAGCGATATCTCTAATATTAATGATCTAATATTCTTAATTTGATTAGTAATATGCATCCAAAATGAGAATAAACAAGTAATGAATTATATATCCCCACGAACATCTTGGTGAAATAATTAAGATCACTCATAAAAAAATTAAAAATCTTGATTCTATAAAGTAGTATTATTAGAAGAATAAAAAAATTAGAGTTGAGATTCTTTATAAGAGCACTCATAAAAAGAAGATTAATAACACAATTAAGATTAAAAAGAACATCCAGGTGAAATAAAATGACGAATTGAATCGTCATTTTATTAGTGCTCACGACCCAGAGTTTGTGATGAATTGTCATTGTCAATAACAATGTTCAACATATAAGAAAAATAGGTAGTAAATAATTAGCAATTAGCTGTAATATGATTGTTGGCTTATGCATACATAACTCACGAGTTTGAACTTTGAAATAGTGAGTCTAGTTGCAAACATTATAGTACTTGAGAAGCAAAACGTCTTTAATGTTGTCTTACTAGTGAGTAATTATTCTTATTACTATCTAGAAAGGGTGACATAGAAAATCACATTAGGACTTCTTGATGATTTCAGTAGTTGGCCTATCATCCTCAATAACTGACAATGATCTTAACCACATCTCTAGAAATACCTCTAAATAATTCTTTTTGGTGTAGCCATTTATCTTGTAATGTGTGTACTATATTTAGACTTCTTGATGACTTTGGCACTCCTGTTACTTATACATGTAGAATGATATTTTTATCTAGTTGATCTCAGTCTCCTATTTGCTCAACTGTTTGGGGGTGAATTTTAGTTTGGATGGAAATTCTTTATCATCATGAATTTAATTGTGGAATATTGAAAAAATATTGGACAATGAGTAGTATAAGAATTTCATACCAAAAAGTAGTTATATTTGTCGCTCTTTAAGGCATGTGAATCTTTAGTAAAAATGCTTCTAATAGATGTTTAGTTAGTTGTGTGAAGTGAATAAAGTGAGCGGTGACATGCTCCATCTCACTAGGCTTTTGTATTCTCAATTGTATAAGCTGTGAAATGATATTTTATATGTGCATATATAAATATAAATAAATAAATAAATATATATATATATATATATATATATATATATATATATATATCTACTTAGTCTAGGATGAATACAATGATATTGATAACTTCCATAATATTGTATATGTTGAGTAAGATAAAAAAAATAAAATTTAACTATACCTATAGGTTATCACTTGACAACAAATAATTGAGAATAAATCTATAACAAGGCCTCTATTGTCTTGTTGTTGCGAGGAGCATTGGTTAGGTGATCCATAATTCTTTGAAAAAAAAATTAATTTGGATTTTAGTCATCGTTTACGTATAACTTATGTATTTGAGTTCAAATAGGAGATTAAAATCGTGGTCAGATATAATTTAAGCATTTGCTTGAATGAAGGATTGAGATGATTTGGTTGGGAATTCAGGATAGGGCTGGAATGAGAGTACATGAGTTACTGATGGGTCATGACTTATGAGACTTGAAGGATGTTGAGGTCACCGTTAGTGTTACCATGAGATGCTAACACAATGATGATAATAATTTGCATACAGACACTGATTGATATTGAGGTTGATGATTATATTCCTTTTATTTGAATAATAAATTTTATATTGTTAATTTTATTTATATTATTTTTATTATTATTTTTGTTTATTATTTTTTTTATTCGGATGATGAATTATTTTTTTTTCATTTCATACAAATATAAGATACAAGTATATTTTTTTCATATTATTGCATTGTGATTTGTATACTTAAAATCAAAATTCAACATGACTCGGATCCTAGCATTACCGGAAATGCCGACATGACCAGGCAAGATTATGCCCATACTTGTGTCGGTCATGCTCTGCCGGGCTGGGCAGAATACAATTGTGTCGTGGCGGGCACGACACGACTTCTTTACTGGGTTGTGTTCGACACGACATGACTTTTTATTGGGTTGTACCCGGCACGACATGACTTTCTTGTTAGGTTGTGCTCGGCACGTAATGACTTTATTATTGGGCTGTGCTTAACACGAAATGACTTTATTATTGGGATGTGCCCGGCACGCAATGACTTTCTTAATGGGTCGTGCTTGGCACGACATCACTTCCTTTCTGGGCTATGCTCGGCATGACATAATGGCCCGATTGGATTACTTAAAAATGGGCCGTGATAACATGCCATTATTTTTTTGATACTTCTAGTTTGAATTGAATGTGCTAATTAATTTATGTAAAATCAAAATATTATATTTATATATCAAAATAATATATCTACACTGTATTATACAATTAATTAAATTAAAATAAAACTAATAAAAAAAATTGTTTATAATTCAGATCAAATCCAAAAAAAAAAAAAAACTCAAATAAAAAAAATGTATCCATTAGCTTGATAATAATATGGTAAATAGCATAATACAATCATACCCTTCCTAATGCATTCCCTCGCAACGCATATCTCCTTGAAACACATAAAAATTTGTGGAACAAGCATTATGAGCAGCACCAACGCATAAAGGCATAACTCATATGGTCTCCAAAATTATGGATTATATGGGGGAGTGATTTCTACAATTTCTTGAAGAAGGAATGAAGGTTGATTTGTTATAAGCCTTGATGACGTAGGTTATTCTTCTTTTGATGAAGCAATTATCGCATCTACTTGTCTTGTGGATCGGGTAGGTCCAACATCAAGAGCATTTGGGTGATGATTTTGATCTGCTCGACCCTAGAAAACTTTTTTGCCACGGTGTAGTAATCGTGCCGTACCTAACACGACAAGAGTTAAGAATTGCTGGCTTGGCATGGCGCACCGGCCAGCCTTGTACCCGTTTCGGGATGGGTCGTCCTTCGACTTGCCAGGTTGGGACGTTATAGGCCTGTTAGGAAGTAGGTCATCCAAAAATTTCAAATTATTATAAATGTAAAATTTTAATACTAAAATTAAATAAAATTAATTAATTTATTAATTAAATAAATTAATAAAATAAAAATAAAATTACGATAACAAGTTACAACTAACAACTACCAGCTAAATACACGTATAAATTATAAAATAATAAATCAAGACTAAGATTAAATTATTAAAAAATAAAAAGTAATAAATCAAAGATAAACTCAAACAATTAAACATAAAACACGAATCACTTAAGTATCTGAATAAATAAAGAACATAATAATAAAAAATTTAATAAGCTTAAGCCTCATTCAAATGACAAAATTAAATAAAATAAGATAATCCAAAAATGATAAATCTCGTCAGTATATGATGGTATCAGTATCATTAGAGGTAGACCTTAAGCAGTATAGTAGGCTAAGCTCAATAGCTTAATCTCATCTCAGTTGTCAATCATAATCCAAGTTTCAAGAATCATTATTAGTACCCAACTCTTCCACTCTTGTTGTAGGTACAGCACGATCCTAATTATACAAGCTCGGATCCTATCAATTCTACACGCATGTTATTGCCTCAACAAGATCGAGCAATTATTTTGATCTCCAATTTGAAATCATATTTACTATAATAGAAAAAGTAGACTGCAATGCTATGTTCGACACCGAAACAGTCAGTAGATCCCATGTCATATTAGACTATATGAGATAGTTGGATTCATATAATTTCAACTATTAGAAAATATCAATATTCTTATTATTATTATGTGATAGGATTGAACAATAATTAGTATCTAAATACAGAGACAGATCGCTCCTATTCGATGGTCTACCTTATTATTTTTTTTCTCGCTAACTAAATAGAGAAGTCATCTTCTCCGTATATGATATCCATGTTCGATGTTATGCTTGATAATGAAAGAGTCAGTAGATCACATGTCATATTAGACAACATATAATAGGTGGATTCATATGATTTCAACTACAGTAAAATATTAAGATTTTTATTATCCTTATGTGATAGTAATAATAATAATTAGTATCCACGTACCGAGACAACTCACTATAATAACCACTATACTTAGTATCGTAATATTTATATATCTTAGTCAGCTTCTTGTGAATGACCACTTCAGGTTGGAATTCCTGGTTCATGCATGACGATATATATTTCAAAATATTCTCTATCCCTTCCACCTTAACCTAAGGTTTATGTAGATAACCAGACAATAATGAGATAAAATGGTGGACTAGTACATTAAGTATTTTGTTTTCAACTCTACAATCATATGGCTAAATGTTAGATTATCTCTAAATTTTATAAACATGCTACTATTATTGCACATACACCTAAGTCCAATGCAAGTGATGAAAGTATAAATTGATGAACACATATTCGATATGTTATAAAAAAACTTTAGAAATTTTATAAATAAAATTCATGTAGCACAGTCAGCGTCGTCAATAATAATTTCATTACTTATATTATTGACGTAGTCGGATTTCACGTGTTCATATCTATTACATGAATTCAACATAAAGTATGTGTGATTCTAATGGCATCGTATATTTGATTAAAATTTTTTTCATTAGACCCGCAGATAAATATAGACTACCACACTCCTATTATTAGCGAGATATATGAAGAAATTTTAGTGAGTTACCTATATTTTTTAAAGTTGGGAAATAACATTCATCTTCGCTTGTATTATCAGTTTAATAACGTGACACATGTATCATACATAAAATTTTTTTTCTCATGACCCATCTTTAATAGTCATAACCAACATATTAATGGTTATTTTATTTTAGATGCATTATCGAATATGATACTATTTATTTTATTTTAAATATTATATTTTTTAATGATTTTTATTATGCACTCATAAATGATTAGCCCATTATGAGGATGAAGAATATCTGAGAATTCTAATATTTTTTTATTTAGTGTTTATTTTGAATCTATATAGTGTGCGATGAGACATGCATAAGATGCATCATTATAACTAGTCTAGATATCTACGTCATGGAAACCATTCTACTATTTATCATAAATTTCTTAATTATTTTTATTTTTTTAAGTTTGGTCATGTCTTTCAATCGAACCTTAATGAAAAAATACACTGAGCATTATATCATTGATCCCATTATCTTGAAAGAAATAGATAATAGTAATGAATAGTTAATGAGAAGAATAAAAGATAAAAACACTACAAAAGATTTAGTATTTGAATGTGATGATTTAACATGGGGTAATGTTGCAAGAACTAGTGGAATTGAGGAGCTTAGAGTTTATACAAGAGCTAAACCAAACAAAACACCAATATCGATACCAACACCAAAATCAAAGTCAAGACCATCTAGCTCTAAATATATTTATACTCTTGTTTTGTTTGAGAAAAATGAAGAAATGAACTATTCATCAGGAAAGAAAGAAGACATAGAATAAAAGATTGATGATGAGAATGATATTCATGATGATTTAACATGTGTATTTATTTTGTTTTTGAATTTTAAATTTTTGTGACGATAGAAATATTATTAATGTATGATTTTTATATTTCATGCTCTTTACTTTATTCTATTATATTATTAGATAAAAATTAAAGATAATATTTAGTAAAATATATAATTTTTATTTGTATTAAATTGGATGTGCCTCAAATAAAAAAGCCTAGGCCACAAATAAAAAAGTGTGTGCCTCAAGTGCACCTTGCGGCTTAAGGCCCCAAGGGACTTTTGCGCCTCGATGCTTGAATGATTGAAAAGATTCAAGATTTAGTATTCAAAATAAAACAAAAGAATTATTGAGAGATGATGACTCATTTGACATCAAGGTTATTGAAATCATCACTAGCACTGACTTTATAATCATACATGACAAACATAATCTACAACCACATTCTCATACAACAGACCGACTAATAACAATTATTAGAACTCGCATGCACAATGTGATGCATATTTTTTATTTTTGCTTCTAAGTATATATTATAGTTATGATTTCATGTTTTTGAGTAAATACTTATTGTTTATATTTTTTAGTTTTTTTTAATTTATAATTCAGAATGTTAGGTTATACATTTTTTTTCATAGGATATTTAGAGCCAAATGTAAAACTATTTTTTAAATTATTAAAATAATTCATTTAAATTTAATAATTCATAATGCAGTATAATTTTATTATTTTGATATTTAAGGTTTATTATAAAGATTTTTTTAAAATTTTTTTAAGAATTTAATTAGACCTTTGGCCGGTCAAGAGAATCACGACCCGGAAACAGTCAGCCACGGCACAGCCCAATTAACACACATAATTTTTCTCATCTATTTTTAATTAACTTTAAAATAATTGCATGTATGTAAAATACATAAATAAGTACAATTTTTCATTACTATTATTGTTGAATTATTAGTTTATGTTATTTCCTAAACATCATTATCATCACCTCAAATATTCTTGTTTTTCAAAGTAACATCACCTATATACTATCCCATTCACCAAATATATAATCAGAATTTAACTTTATTTTTCACAAAAAATAAATAAATTTATAATATATTTTACTAATCAAAAATATGTATTAAAAATTATATACAAAAGTAATTAAATTCAATGTATTACTCAAGAATTTTCAATAGACACGAGACTATAAAAATTTGTAGATAACATATTATTTATAGATGAGATTGAAGAAAATCTAAGTAGGAAACTAAAAATTTTGAAATTAACACTTGAATCAAAATGGTTTATATTGAGGTTTCAAGTGGGCTGGACAGCCTGAAAACAACGAGGCACTATATAAAATCATGCCTAGATCATTTATGTCGAGCAGTGGCATTGCTCTTATCATGCTAGATTGAGTACAATTGTGTTTCATGTCGGACCATAAATGACATGAATGCTCAACGAGTTGAAATGATCTACAATAACAAGAGTTTTTATAAATAATACCCTCCCCTCACCCATTACACTAAGTGTAATGAGTAAAAATCATTGTCCCAACAACGACACCACAATCATGTCAATGTCATTAATTAAAAAATTAAAAAAATAAATTATTTTTTAGCTGTCTAAATTGCTTCCAAAAACTATTGGGTGGAAATTTGATAACTGTTGAAATTTAACTCTTGGGTTTTAATATATATATATATGTATATATAATTTCTTCTAATGAATTAAAAAAAATAATTTTCTAATGAATTATATTCACTCAATTGAAAGTAGTAAAAAAATTAATTTGCTTCCAAAAACTATATATATATATATATATTGAAAAAGTAAAAAATATATAATTTTCTAATGAAAAAAAAATGTTAAAGTTAGAATAAACTTTTTTCAAGATTCACTCAATTTTATTTATTCTCATTTCCTTTCGTTTTTGGTTTTTTGTTCATTCTCTAGTTTTTTACTGTCTGTTCTGATGCTAATTCAAAAAAAAAAGATTGATTGCTACACAAACAAAGATAATTTACATATTTAATTTCCATTTATTCATTTATATTATAATTTATAAATATTTAAAATTATAATTTTTTTAATTAGAATAATAAATAAACTATAATAAATTATAAATAATAATTTTAATGATAATAATTTTAATTTATATATTGATAATAATAATAATAATAACTTAGTCAAAAGCCTAAGGCCAAAACTTCTCAAATAATCCAAACTCATGTGCCAAAAAAAAATATAAAACTAAGCAAATATTAATAATTTAGACTCGCTTTAATATAATCAAAAAAATAAAAATTTAAAAATATAGAAGAAGAATTGACATGGAATATTTATATTATAAAAAATATATAGATGTAAACATACTGGTGACATTAGATATCTTAAGAATTATGTCGATCAATAAATAAAAAATATAATATATTAGATCTCGGACAAATTCAATTGAGCAGTGAGATCTTAAAAGTTAAACCAACTTCAACTACATTGATTTATTTCATTTACCATAGTGACATTGTAAGAGAAAACATGATCAACTTAATTATTATCACAAGTCTTCTAAAAAGAATTGCTAAGGATTTTAATATAATCAATATTATGAAAACCTACTTTCAACCAAACTACAAATTATCAAAAAATTTAAGGGTTAACTAGTATGAATGACATAATAAAATATTATAAATTTAAAAAATGATTAATAATAAACAAATTTAAAAATTATATTTAAGTGTTATCTGTGATGTATAAAACTTAAATTAATCGTGATAATGTATCATTTGTATGTTTCACCGTCAACTATTTCAATTCTAAGTAAAAACTTGATAAAATAATTTTAAAAATTTATGAGATCTTGATTTCTCAAGATGATTATGTCATATAAGAGTATATGCTGAAGATCTTTAGTGAATAAAATATTTAAAATAAAATTATTAGCATTATATTCGATAAAGCTTCATATAATAGCATAACCACTAATATTTTTATCAAACCTATAAAAGACGTGTGATTCGGTAACATTTTTAATGTTATGTATATGTGTCACATAATTAACCTAATAGTATAAAAATTTAAATTATTTCTTTGTATTAGAAACATTAAGAAATTCACTAAAAACTTAAAATGCATAACATACAACAAAAAATTTAATAATCTAAATCAACAAGCTTGAAAAAGATTTCAAACAAACGGGAAATACCATTGAAATTATATATATCTAATGTTTAATTCATGTGTTAGCTACCAAAACAAAGTGATACTTATTATAAACGATTCAAAGTTAAAAACAAATTTAAAAAAAAAAATCATGAAAATTTTTTAAGATACAATGAAAATGTATTTGTCTGTATATACTCTTACTACTTATATTCCACTTAGGTGTATTTGCAATATTAATAATATATTTAATAAGTATAGTGAACATTCTACATTTACTACATGATACTAATTTGGTAACTAATTAATTAAAATTTTAATCTTATATTCCAACTTTTAATTATTTGACTATCTGTATTAATTTAATGATAAAAATAAAATAAAGTAGAAAATATTTTAACATGTATATCAACATGCATGAACCAAACAAAAAACAAGAACATAATGATTGAATATAGGAAAAATTGAATAACATATTTATATATTATGAATTATGATATCAGGTGTGATAATAATAGGAAAACTACAAATACGAACATGAATATCATATTCAAGAATAATGACATTTTAATTTAATTAGCTAGTGACAAACGATGAGGTGGTCTATCAAATAAAAGCTAATTATTTCAGTACATAAATATTAATTACTAATTTATCATATCACATGATAATAATAAGAATTTAAACATTATGAATTAGTAAAAATTAAATGAATCCATCTATTTGATACGATTTAAGATGACACGAATTTTACTGACTTATCTAGTTACTAGCATGACATCTGATTTGAATCTAATTTATTGTAACTGTCAATATTATTTCAAATAAAAGATACAAACTACAACCAGATATCAAAAATATAATTACATGCTTGGATGACTAAAGATTCGAGATTAAATATTTAATATAAATTAAAAGAGTTTTTGATAGATTATGACTCATGAAATATTCAAAATATTGAGATCATCATAATTATGATTTGATTTTCATAAATAATTTCTTATTGTTTAAAATTTTGATATTGTTTAAAAGGTATCATTCATAATTTCGGTTTGTATAATTCTTTTCATATGATAAATTAATCCTAATATAACATATTATTTTATAATTAATTAAATTCATTTACATTTATAGTGCAGTGTATTTTTTTATTATTTTGATATTTATTTTTCTAACAAAAGTTAATTTAATATTTCAAAAATTTTTAATTAAGCCTTTCAACAACCCATAACAAGCAAGACCCAAAACCAAACTAACATGACCCGACACAAAAGTAGCACATGGCAGGTCAATCAAGTCGTGCCAATATGACCATAAATAAAGTCATGCTGAGAAGGTACAACACAAAAACTCATCTCATATTGTGCCCAATATTACCAAAAATAACGTCATGTTGAGAAGGTACAACATAAAAACTCATCTCATATTGTGCCAAGCAAGACATGGTGGCCTGATTGTACTATAAAAAATTAGGTTACGTCGTCGACACCTTTAAGTTTAAGATTAATTATAAAATGACAAAATAATTAAAATATAAATTTAATCATGTTGAATATAATAATAACTTTGTGAACAAAAAAATATGAAATAACAAATATTAATCAATTCATATGTGTCGGATCTATTTAAGTAAAAACAAAGATTAACAAAAATAAATTTGATAAGAATAAAATTTGATATACCAAATATAAAATTAATTTAAAAATTATTTATGATAGATCAGTACCAAATCGATTAAAAAATTATAGAACATGAATACGACAAATCATGTTGTATAAAAATGAATATTATACGACAAAGATGAATGATAGAATTAAAAAAATTATTAAAAATTAAAAAAAAATTATACCAATAATAGAATACAAAAGAATCCTGTGATATTGTTTGATCATGTTCAACACAAACTTCTTAGTGTACTATTCAAGAAATATAATACTATTCTAGTAGCTGTATAATAAAAATAATTGTGAAACAAAATTAAATAGAAATTATATATAAAAATTTAACTACAAGGTAGAGGTTTTAACAAAGATAATTGAAAAAACTAAATTTATATAACAAACCTCAATTTGTTAGAATAAGACTTGATTAATAATGATAATATAAATAATAATAATAATAATAATAATAATAATTTCAATTATCAAAACATCTGAGAAAGGCATTATTTTAAATTACAGATGGAGGAAAAATATAAAATTATTATCATAACCTAAAAGTGTTAAAAAGGGCAGACAGCCCTAGCCTGGCCCAAGGCACGGCCCGACTCGGCCGTGCCTAGCCCGGCATGATCCAGAACCATGCCTAGACTTGTGCTGGGCTGGCTCTCAGCACGGCTCAAGGTAGATAAATTAAGTGCATGTATCTCTGATATGACTCATTGTCTTGCAGTGGATACACTAAACTAAAATTTTTCTCAATCAATATTTTATATGATAATTTCTCTTAATATTGCATAACAAAAAGAAATATACCCAATTAAATTATTCTGCATACCATATTTTTATTTAATTTTTTATAATTCTATCAAAATCATAATTAGAGTTTCTACCCAAAATACCACCATGCACCACTGCTCATCATCACCAAGCATCACTAGAGATGTCAAGTGGGCAGTACAGCCCAAGCACGACACAAAATAGTCATGCTAAGTTTGGCACAGCACAGTCCAAAACTGTGCATGGACCTTGGTCATGCCATGCTGTGACACGACTCATGTCGTGTCTAGCCCATTTAACACTTTTAAGCATCATCATTATAAAAAATTAGAATTTCTACCCAAAATAGCATTAAGCTGGCACCACACACCTATTGTTGCGCACATTGACTATTCCTCAACCGCTCGCATCTATTGTAAAAACCATGTGTGCATTTTCTGCCACCACCATACATGCCTTTGACACCACCACCACACATGCCTGCAGCCACCACCACATACTATACACTACCAATCTACAAGTACATACCAAACCTAGGATTTAATTTTTCCTAAGTTAGCTCTAATATCATATTATAAATCAATACTAAAAATATATATAAATAATAATATAATGAAAATCATATATCAAATATGATAAACATAATGAATAAAAATAATCATGAAAACTCACACATAAAATTCTCCGATCAAAAGTACAATAAATCCAAAGAATGACATGTAACCATGCTCATCACCCTAAACTTTACATTTGTAATCATGGTCTTTGCCCTAACCTTTATAGTTACAATAAATCTCAATATAATTATCAGTCTCTTACTTTTTTATAAAATAAAATTACCTATAAAAAAAACATACATAACCTCATAGTAGATAACATCTTTGTATAAATTGATGCCCAACTCAAATCTATATAACTTAAAAACTATAAGACATAAGTATCCATAATCAACATGTGAATAGTTTCATTTGAAAGAATCTGTCAATGAGAATTTAAGAAATGGCTAAAATTACTAACTGGATATATTTGCTATGATAATAGTCAAATAGTCAGATTTTTCTATTATTCTCCTAAAAATAATATAATTAATTATAATTGTCAAAATCAAATAAAAAATCAATTATAAAATTAATCATAATATCGACTGAGCATAACCCAATAAACTAATATTTATGAGTGTATCTATTTTATACCACCTCTATAAAAACATGATGCCTCTCATGGAATAGATCATCTCTATCTGAAGAAAATCTTTGAATCTCCCAATATCCTTCATATAAAATTGAGACTGAAATTTTACTTTTTAAGTTGTGATTTTAAACTCATTATCTCCTAAAGTCAATATGTCATCAACATACATAATAAACATTATTATCATATAATCAAAACTCATCTAAAAAAATTATAACACACATCTATAAATCAAACAAAAAATTAATTTATACAAAAAATTATAATGCAAATCTGAATATGTGACTCAAAATCCAAGTAGTTGTTTCACATGTATCTTTTCCTCAAGGTCACCAGGAAAAAATACACTCTACATATCAATAAAGATTTTACTTTGGCCACAAAAAAATATTCTAGCAATCTATATCAAGCATTTAAATGAACCCATTCACTACAAATTGCACCTTGACATGATCTACATTCTTATTTGAATATCTTTACCACAAACAGCAACATACAACCAACAATAAACCCTAAAGATCAAGAGGCTAGTTTCCAGTCTTGTTATAATGGAAGATAATTATCATAATTTAGCACATTTCTGAATAAAATAATATATCTAATAAAAATTTGATTATTCTATATCATTAATACAAGTAAAAAAAATACATGAGTAAAATAAAACTTAAAAAATTGAGTAATTAATATAATTTTTTCAATCTTCATGTCAATTAATGTATGTTCAGTTATCAAGAATGGACATCTCATGATTAAAAATGTATATGCTTTTTGTTACATCTTCAGCATCATAATGTCAGTAAGAAAAATAAACTTGCCAATCTTAATTAGCATATTCTTGATAATTTTTTTGCAAACTTGATTTATTAGTCTATCATTTGTACCAAAATAGAAGTTGGAAATATGTTATTAAGATTCAACTTCCGTATTATCGACAATGACATAAATTGATATTTTCTCTAAAGTTTCTTAATTTCTTTCGGAAGGTCTTCTACCCAAAAATGCATAGAATATTAAAATTCTTTGTATCTTTAAGTTGTCTCGGGAGCTTACTTTGAATAATTATATTATATTTATTGGTCATGTTCACTATTTCATGTTCTCAATAATTTTCTTCCTACTAATGATATACTTCATAAATTTGGTATAGCGGGTCATCCATGATAAAATATCAGTGAATGGTATAACTTAAAACTTTTTGAATATATAGAGGAATCAATCAAATGTCTCATTCAGTTTCCCTTTTCTCAATAACTATGAAAAAAATATTGGGTCGAGAAATTTATTTAATGTCTACATTATCATTTTTTTGTATGATATATTTTTTGTTGTTGTTTTGGTTTATCTATATTTTCTCATCTAATTTTACTTTTTTGTGTGTAATTGTTGCTGACATAAGTTG
This sequence comes from Sapria himalayana, assembly GCA_029783825.1. Classification (NCBI taxonomy): domain Eukaryota; kingdom Viridiplantae; phylum Streptophyta; class Magnoliopsida; order Malpighiales; family Rafflesiaceae; genus Sapria; species Sapria himalayana. The sequence continues at coordinate 410,166 of JAREIK010001345.1, forward strand.
GGTAGTGGGTTCTGGCAGGTATCACAATTTTGGAAAATGACATGACATTGGACTCCCCTTCGCTGGGCGGTACGACATTGGATGCCCCATCGTTGGGCAGTATGACATTGGATATCCATTCGTTGGGCGGTACGACATTGGATGTCATGGCTTTGTTAATCATAACCTAATTTTTTGCATTAGATTTTCCTTTGAATCTCTCTTTTATTTTTTGTCCTTTAAATTTTTTATTGTTTCTGAGTGTTATAAACACGCATCTCTATGAATTAGTCTTGATATTACTTAATAATTCATTGATGTTTTTTCTCTTCAACATTAAATCAAGTTGCTCAATTTGATTCTATTCATCGTATTCATTTAATTTAGTCTTATTCTTATTTGTTTTATTCGATTTCTTGGCATATTTTTTTTTCTTAATTTTCTTTATTAGTAGTACAATGATATTTTTTTTTTCAAATGATGATTTTTTTGTTCTCTTCATTTATTTGTAATTAGAACTTTAAGTTTGTCAAATGATGATTTTTTCTCATTTTTATTGACTTCCCTTTAAGTTGCTTTCAAATTTATTTTGGTATTATCTCATATTCTATTATAAATTTTCTTGGTTCCTATATTAAAAATTCTCATTATTTCTTATGTTAGAATGATAATATATAAAGACATTGTTGTTGAATCTAAATACATATTTTCTATTTTACAAACTATTGGCTTTATTCATGTGATAAATTAAATCAAAATTGGTATGGTAGAACCCCTATTTCTTTTATACTAGGCCTTTTGTTATGATGGGCTTCAAACTTGATGAAAACACATTTAGCTTCACCTCAATTTTTATTAATTTATCCAACTCTAATGCACCAACATGCTTTCTTCTGCTCGCTCTTTTATTTTGAGTTTATAAATTATTTTTGGTTACTTCTTCAAAAAAAAGTATTATTGGGTGATTTGTTCATGATAGAACTACTTGGGACTGTATTAACAATGCATATTGTCATGTAGTTTAAATTATTACATATGTTTGGATTTGAAATTAATATTTGAATTGTTATTATTGGCACATACTCAATAGATATTTAAATTGGTCTCAAGTATCATTCAAAATCTTCTACTCTTTTTGTTGGGTGGCGTAAAATTGAATGTTATTTCTTTATTAGTCACAACTTTATTTTCTACATCATCTTTCTCTTTTTGTTTTTTGCTCTTTTAATTTTTTATTATTTTTGAGTGTCACCGACATACATCTCTATGAATTTGTCTCGATATAGTTTTGTGATTCATTAATCATTTTCTTTTCATAATTAGGCTTAGTTTTTTAGTTTGATTCTCAATAATTTTAATCGTCGCAACCTTGTAATTTAGCCTTATTTATATTTATTTTTTTTTTGATTTTCTTGCCTATCATTCTTTCTATTTCTCTTCGTTAGTTGTGTAAGGATAACCTATTAAAATGGTGACTTTTCTGTTCCAACAATTAGTTGTAATTAAATCATGATATTCCTAGCATTTGGTATTCGTTTAAGTTGCTTCTAAATTTTTTTTTTGATATTATTTCATGTTTCACAATACATTTTCTTGGCTCTTACATAATAAATTTGTATGATTTCTCATGGCACAATTATAATGTGTAGTGATATAATTGTTGGGTTTGAATACTTACAATCTTTTCTGTTGAATATTATCTTTCTCAACTAGATAAATTTTATTAAAATTGATAATTTTTTGCTATTGCAGAATTTTCATTTATTTCACACTTGCTTTTTGTTATATTGGGCTTCAATCTTACTGAAAATTCATTTATTGATAATTAGTCTGTTTGGGTGAATTGTTCATGATCGAACCATCTAAGACTACATTAATTGTGAATCACGGTATTTAGTTCAAATTATTATAGAATGTGTGAATTTGGAATCATAATCCGAATTCATATTATTGGCATCTACTCAGTAGGTCTTTGAATCGATCCCAAATATCAAACAAAGCCTTCTACTTCTTTTGTCTAAATTGCCGTATCTCCTCCCTAAGTTGTGACATGGTTTGATGTGAGAATAATTTGTTAGAAAAATTTGCACGAGTTTATCACAACTCTCAATGAATTTTTAGATAAATATTAGAACTAACTTTTTGTTTAGTCTTTTAAAGAAAATGAAAAAAAAAGTATAACTTTATCATATTCGAGTTAACATTATTCATCTTGATAGTGTTACATAATTTTAAGAAAATAAAGACATGACTGATTGCGTATTATAAACATTGTCAACTATACTAATGTTGTTGTACCATGACTATGAGATTAGACTTTAACTCAAATGGTTTGAATTATTTGTATCAGATATATTTGGATCCTAGAGTAGTTGTGCATTAATATTGACAATCAATATTCTTCTATAGTTTTGTGAAGAACTTATCTGTCACCTTACATCATGACTAACATGTATAAACCTATTTGGTAGTACAATTCTAATTTTTTTTTCTAATTAATATCATTATTTATCAATGGTTAAAATGTAGAAATTTTATAATTAATCATTATAAATTCATAATTATTATACACATATACATAAATCAATTCTAGATTTATAATTAATTTGACATTAGGAATGATTTAGTGCGGAAGGAATGAAATATCATTTTGTTAAATCGAGGATTCATAATGATAACTAGTATGATGATCTAGGTTTTAAATCCAATTTTCATTATATTCTTGATTGTGTTCAAATTGATTTGTTGCTAATTAGGAGTTGGAGTTTGTATGCTTTTGTTTGTAGTGCATTCTTGATCTTGAAAATCAAATCTCTCACAGCTTACAATGATAATTTAAATCTACTTTTTAATTCATTGGGATCCCGTCATATATTGTAGTTGATCATCAAATTGAAATTTGCAACTCTATACCAAGGTCATAGCATTGGATGTTTTCTAAATCTTCTCAGGAGAATAAAGTCATAATGGCATAACATATCGTGATTGAGGAAGTTTTTCTCTATAACACATGGTTGGGATTGCAAATATTATCGAAACTGAGATAATTCTTCTCTAGAGCAAATAGTTGCGGTGGCCAAATTGTTATGACTGAGAATTTTATTTTATAGAATACAAATTAACTATAATAAAGACATTTGTGATTGAGAAAGCTTTCTTTGGAGCACATAGTCATGTCCAAATTGTTGTAACCGAGGAAAATTTTTTCTGGATCACTAAGTTGCAATAATAATGATGGCAGGACTAAGGAAAATCCTTTTTGGAATACAAAATTATGATCACAAAGAATACCGTGACTAAAAATCTCTTGGTTTGGTGTTGTTGATCTTTGTTCTATAAAAAATATGTCATGGTACTATAAAATTCTACGATATCTTGTAATAATTTGGCTCCTGGTTGTATTGCCATAGAATTAATATCGTGGTCAAATTTATATTCAGAATTGATGTGATCGTGATTTCAAGATGAAATTGTCAAATGGGCCATGTTGCATCATCATGACCTTTTTTTTTTGGCTAGTATGGGCCACAATGTCGTGCTCGACATGACATAATGTTTATTATGGGCTATGCTGTGTCAGCATGGTTAAAAAAAGGGGAAGACATGCACTATACGTAGGCACGACTTTTGGGCGGGTCATGCCAAGCAGGGTTAAGATTAGCTAACCTAACTCTGTTTAGGCTAGGATAGCTGAGGTTCGGACTAAGCTAGCCTAGGTTAGGACTAGGTTGATCAGTTTCTCCTAACTAACCAAAACTAGCCCGCACAAGTCATCATGCATGATTATGCCATCATGAGCCATCCGTCCCAAAAAGATTGACCCGATATAGTATAAATCATACTGCGTGCTGATCCATTATACTTCAAGGTGCGACTGAACCATGCCGTGCCACGGCCATGCCTAGGCTTGTTGGCCTAATTGACATATCTGCTTCTAGATAATGTCAAGGCCACAATGAACAAATTGCACACTAGGGTATTGTGAAAGTCGTGGTAGAGTTGTAGCCAAGAAAGACTTTCGTGACTTTTCAAAAGGCACATACTAGTGTAAAAATATTATAACACTGAAAACATTATGATTTGTTCCTTATTATTATGTTCTCCATCTTAGCTTTTTACTAAGTATATTATTTATACTTAAATTATATTCAGTTTCACTATTATTTATTTAAATTCATTATTATTGTTATTCAGTGAAATACGTGTATTTAAGGCTCATTTTTAGTATAATCATATCATAAAAATTATTAAAAATAACCATAAAAACTCAATAATTGCAGTGTCAAATAGTATATCTCTTAGAAATCACTAGTGGTGAGGGAGCACATTTCAATAATGAGTTACTTGAAAGAGTTTTAATTTTTAGTCTAGTATGGTGTGCATGATATTATTGCTACATCATACCACCCTTAGACTAAAGGCTAGTATCCAAGCATGAGTGATTGATCTTTGAGACTTGATGATGCTTTGTGGGCTTATTGAATAACTTTCAAAACTTCACAGAGAATACATCCCTATAGGCTGGCTTTTGGAAAAATGTGTCAACTATCCTTAGTTTGAACATAAAATGAGTTATGCTTTGAAAAAGATTTTGATGTACAAAGTTGTGGATTAAAATTGAAAAGTATAGTTGAATGAGATGATAGAACGTACATGATAAAAAAATATTAAATTTATGAGGATAAAACCAAAAAATAGTATAATAAACAACTTTAAAAGAGTGAATTTTAATCATGGTAGAAAATATTACTATTCAATTCAATGTTGAAGGTTTCTTGATGAATTAAAATCTAGATGATCTTGTTCTCTCACCATCTTAGATGTTCATCCACATTGAAACAAAATAACTACAAAATGATCAATCAATGAGAATGTTTATAATAAATGGACAACTAGTTAAATACTATTTTGGCCAAGAAGTGGAGTGAGAATACATATATTTCATTAAAGAAATTATGACAATGAGGTAGAAGTCAAGCCGATGACTATTATCAAGCATTGAGTATTAGATTATATTAGTAAATATACATAAATAAATAATATATATATATATATATATATATATATATATATATTAGATTATAGTTCTTTTGTTTTGTTAAAAATATTTTAGGTTGATTAAAGAATAATGAAAATTGGATCCCTAAACGGCTACAAGTAGTGGTTATTTTCACTGAGTTAAGAAGATTTTTTTTTTTAGAAGTAGAAGCTAATGAATATAAAAGTCACAGCGTTCAACATGTATGAAGATAAGGATAAACAAATTTGAGGGGAGTCTCTTTATCTCTTTATATTTGTTATTATTTTAATTCAATTTGTTGATTTTTTTTTTTTGGTTTACTAGTAGTAGCAAATATGTGATACAATGAAACCCAATAAAAATAGTATTATATATATATATATAATAAGTAGACTATAACTTATTTTTGAGATATGCCCTTTACTTATAAAATGCATGTTAAATTATAATTGAATTCTTTTAATAAATTTTTGGAACATCAAACTAAAGAAAGACTTAGGATTTTAAAATAATTTTATTTAGCTTTGATACCGAATTATGAAATTAAGTAGTTAAAGTATATGATGTTAATTTAAAATATAATGATATGCTTAAGTTTGAGAGAATTGCGAAAAGAGAAAGTGAGTACTTCACTTCCTTTTATTGATACCAAATTATGTGCATAAGTGTTATGTGTACTTTTGTATAAAATAATAGCATATGGTATGAGTATATAATACATCTCTAATTAGTGATAACAATGATTAATTGGCAGAATGTAATATATAGGAGTTTTACTGTTGTATGAGATTTTATATTAATATTAATAGATGATGATATGTAAATTATGAGGTACATGAAAGATGAGTTAATTGATATGATGATGACATTGCTATGATTCAATTTCTTTGTATGATTTATATAGGTGGGATTTACTGAAAGACATATGTTAAATATAATGAATGTGATTCTTATGAAATTGAAAATATTAATATATTTATTATCACATCATCTTTTGTTTTTAAGATATTTAATGTTGTATAATAAAAATATATATTTGAAACATAATAGTAATTGCAAAATAACCACATTGTCATTTTGGTTAATGAAAAAAAATTGATGATTATCAATTTTTTTTTGTATTAAAATTATTTTGAGTGAAAACATTTAAATATCCATTATCATCAATTTTTGGATTATTTGATGAAAAAAATAGATGCATATCTAAAAATAAATCATAATATCATCTACATATAACATGTGTTATTAAATACACATTGCTAATGATTGAGCATAATCAAATAATTATAAAAATATTTGAAACCAATAATAAATGACAATCAAAACTATTGACTTTCTTCATATTATATATTAATCAAGATTGTTTGCGACAAAATAAATTATTAAAAATCAACGAAAAATAATAATAAATTTGACCAAAATCATTTTCAATTTAAATAAAAAAGGAGAGATTCAAAATTAGGATTAAATTGTAACAAAAATAAGTATATAAATCATATATTTAATAATATATATATATATATATATGTGTGTGTGTGTGTGTGTGTGTATTTAATAAGATATATACATATACATATATATATATATATATATATATATATTAGTATATGTCTAGTATATATTGCATGTATGTGATATAAAGATAAAAAACACATGCTTTTAAATATATTGACATGGGATATAAAGATAAATACTCGTTCTCGAATTAGAATTCAGATGAAGTAACTAGTAAGAATGATATTTCCCTGGTCTTACTTTTCCTCATCTCCTGGACGCTGGACTGGCCGGTAATACCACTGTCATCCTTATCTTCTCTCTCATTGTAATCCTGCTAGTCTGACACCAAAATCCCGGATTGTACTTTATCCTTTTCTCAAAAACCTGCTTTATGTTTGTCATCAAATTTACTTTTTTTTTTTGAGATTCATCGAATGAAACTAGTTTCTTGATAATACCACCTACCATGTCATATTAGTGGGTTCCAGGACCAATAGATCGAAATTTTAGGTTTTTGCATTCATTTAATATTTTCAGCAAGGGCTTCTGTGCAGAGATTTAGTGGTTTCCATTTTATTTTTTAATTTTCGTCTATGTTCCTGCAATTTCAGCTGAGATTATTGGTCTCTGGGCCTGGACGGCTTGGCCTATCTGATGTTTATTATGTCTATTGATCTTTGATTTTCTGGTATTTTATGTTGTATCAGAATAATTATTAATTAAATATATTTAATGGAGAGAAATCATACCAATATATATGAACTAGTTAGATTTGTATTTTGATTTATCAAACATAGAAATGATTTTTAAAATTTTTTATATTCATCCAATATGGAATAAAGAGGCTTATACCCTATGACCTACACGAAGAATAGAATGTATGCCACCAACCAGCCCAACCATCAAATCAAATATTAAACAAAAAATACACACACACACACACATATTAATATAAATATATATAATTATATATAAATATATGTAGATATATATATATATATATATATATATATATATATATATATATATATCTATGTAAACACATAAATATATATAATAATGTGTTTATATATGTGCGAGAATATATGTTTATTATAAATAAATATAGTATATATATATATATGTATGTATATTTATATATAAATATATGTAGATTAATAAACACATATACAAATCTATAAACATTAAACACACATATGTAATAATTATATAAAATTATATATATTTATATATATACATATATAAATATGCATATCTACATTAATTTATATGTAATTATTATATATATTCATATAAATATATATATATATATGTGTGTGTGTGTGTGTAGATATGCATATATATATATTTGTAATTATATATATATATATATATTACTATTTTTATGTGTATATATATGCATGTTTTTGTTCAATATTTAATTTGATGTTTGTGATGGGTTGGTGGCATGCATTTTATTCTCTGTGGAGGTCATGGGTTTGAATTCTCATATCTCCATGGTGGATGAGTATGTACAATTTTAAAAATTATTCATTGATAAAATATGGTTTTTGAATCTGAAATAGTAGTTTCTGAATTTCAAACAATATTTTGTAAATTTCAAAAGTGAGATTTAATTTTTTTTTGAAATTTTTGGTGGATAAAATCAGGTTGAAAATTTTCAATGCATCAAAACTTGATAATTTCTTTATTAAGTTTCTTTATTAACAATTTCAATCTGTATTTAAATATCTTAGGTGTGATGGATTTCAACCCCCATCTCAGCCAATGGCTCCAAATCCAAACCATCGAAATGCTTTTGATGGTGTATGGAACTTATATACATGGATAAGTTTGAAACATCATGTTCTGCTCTTGTTATTCTAATAATAATTACAAGACTGCTGGATCTCACCCGAGACATTAGAAAAGCATGTTTTTGTGAAAATATCTCACCCAAAGGCATACAATGCTCTCAGGCATGCTTCTCATTGTGCTAGTGCCCACACTTAACAAATGCTTGCCTTTTATAGAGGTATTACCTCAACTTTATTCCAACGTAGCATGTTATAGACAAGGGTGAGGCAACAACAAATCGGCCAGCAACTACATAGCAGTTGGGGCTAGTCTTCAACACCTTAAATGTTGTTGTTGGGGGTTGATCCCCATTGACTAATTTTTTTTTGTTTTTGTTTTTGTTGTTGTTTTTTTAAAAACAATTATAGGAAATTAACTATGATTATTTTTTAAACATTCTCTATAGTTCCCAATTATAGATAATCAAAAAATTGAAGAAATTAAAATTATATTAGAATATACTGTAATCACAGTTTGTCCATACAAAAAGTAAAAAAAAAAACACAAACAATGTAATATTCTATTACGTAGAACATCTTGTTATTGAGTGAAAAGAATAAATCAGAGTGTGCGAAAGGTAAATCTCAGCAGTTTTATCCTTGATAAATCAGATATACTATGTTGAAAGGATGTCGAACTTGAAATTTATTGTTCTCATATGAAGATAAATGACAATCATATTAATGCATAATCTCTAATTAGCATGTTATAATTTTCTAAAAAATTGAAGTCTTTATTTTTATTATCATCAATGGAGAAAAAATCAGCCTCCAAATCTTAAGCTGAATGTATTGTGATATTGGTATCGATGTCCTTGAATTTAAGGATTAAATGTTGTGAAATTTCAATGCTTTTTCATCAAAATTTTTGTGGTTATTTTATTGATGAAGCTTGATATTATGCTCTTCAAATATGTTTTCAAGGTGAAAATTGGTTAGAATATGAATGTTATTATCAAATTCTGATGTTTTTTTTTTAATGTTTTTTTGGAAAAGTTCATGATTTTGTGGGCTGAAATACTAAATTTACATGTGGTCAATAATTGCTCATGTCATGTCATTTAAATAAAATGCTAACTTTGTTATCAAAGCCATTTTTTATTTTTTTAACTGTCATTTGAGTTCGAAGTCGAACTCAACAATATGCAGTGAAAGGAGTTTGAAAACCTGTGTTAATATATGCTACTTGTATTCAATATCAAAAACATAATTCCAATAGTTTCTTTTGTGGATTTGATGCTGGGTCCTGATCCGCAACTAGAAAAGAAAATGAAACTCGATCTCGAGAAGAGCAGGCTGGGATGCCTTAGGATCGGCATCTTGGCTGAGATTGCGGCATAGAATATATTTTATGCAAAATTTAATTTTATATAAAATGCAATAGAATATATTTTAATAAAAATTATTATAATTTTTAAATAGAATGAATAAATACTAAAGCTATTTAAGATATTTAAAAAAAAAAACTTGATAAATATTCTCCATGATTATACACATAACAACTAAAGTACTTTTATATATGTATTTCTATAATATTTATTTAATATTGTTTTAAGTATTCTCATGAATGTTGAGTTATTTTTGATTCCATGATTTTTTGTTTTAACATATTTGTGAATGTTTCTATATGTTTTTAATGTATTTGTAAAATCTAAGCATCACTTGGGATATTTGTCCGTGATTTGCTATTAGTGGTGTAGTTCATATTCTTATTTCATTTTCAAATGTCAATTAGGTGAAAGACTTATTGTTTGTGTTTTGTGGTTTATTTTCAACCGAGCATCGTTTATTTGAATAGGGATAACATGGATTCGGGTACTGAGGAAATTAAATCTTTTAAGGATTTGGGACTCAATGTGCAACTGGTTGAAGCATGTGACAAGTTGAAGTGGAAATTTCCAACCAAAATCCAAGCCGAAGCAATTCCCAATGCTCTGCAAGGTTAGAAATTTTGTTTATTTGATGTGATATTTGCTTGTTTATTTTCAGTTTCTTATATTGAATGGTTCAATAACATCTTCTTGATCTGCTTTAGGAAAAGACTTGATATGTCTTGCACAAACAGGTTCTGGTAAAACGGCAGCATTTGCACTTCCTATATTGCACGAGCTTTTAAATTGCTCTCAAAAATCTGTGCCAATTTTCTTTGCTTTGGTGCTGTCTCCTACAAGGTTTTGAAATTTATTATTGATCTATTGAAAATTTTGTAGTGCCTACAAATTCCCGTTATTCAATATTATATTTTTCATTGGCTTCTTTGTAATATTTTAGAGAACTTGCACTTCAGATTGGAGAACAATTTGATGCTTTAGGTTCTGGGATTGGGTTGAAGCGTGCAGTGGTGAGAAACCATGATAAACATGATTTAATTTAGTTTATGCACAGTAATTGACATTAAATTCTATGTATTTAGCATCTCATGTTGAACATCACAAATTTGTAGCCTTTTTTTTTACGTAGCTTGTTGGAGGAATTGATATGCAGCAACAGGCAATAGAGCTTGCAAAACGACCACATATAATTGTAAGTCATGTAGAATTGCATAGAAAGTATATTTTTTTTATTCATTCGTTGACATATGCTCCTGTGTGCGTGTGTCTATATACATATATGATAAAATATCTCCTACAAAATAAAAATAAAACACTCAATAACTAAAAAGAATAATATAAAAATGAAAACTCCTAGTTAACACTGTGCTACTGGAATTGAAACATCTCACATACTCAGTACTCACATTCATAATATAAAATTAAACAATAACGTAAAGTGCAATAATAATCTTCAAGATAATATGTAAATATTTAGAATACAAATTTTAAAGGTTTTTGTAAATATATCAGCTAGCTAATTTGTGGTAGAAATATGTGTTATAACAATGGTTTTATCATATATTTTTATATTAAAGACTAATTTAATTTTATGTATTTTGTTTTCAAATAAAATATTAGATCATAAACTATGTTTTATAGTTTGATTATTATAATTGAGAAAAGTATGAGAAGAGGCTATAAAATACCGCGACTATAAAATACCATCGTTGGGCCATGCACATGAGTCATGCCTGGCCCTGCACGAGGCATGATTCATGTCAGCCCAGCACGACGTGATCCGTGCCATGGGGCAACCTGACTCTGCCTGAGACATAGTTTTGGACCATGATGTGTAGGGTCGGACACTGCTGAACTGGGCTAGGCCACGAGCCGTGCTCGGATTGCCCGGCCTGTTTGACATCTCTAGTTGAGTAGCCAGGGCATGCCATGATAGCCCAAAATAGCAGTGTCAGGCCCAACATTGCATGATCTAGAATTGTGCTTGGATTATGATTGTGCTGGCTTATGGCATGGCTCATATCGTGCTTGACACGACATGCGTGCCATGACACGAGGCATGATATATGGCATGACACATCTATGCACATGGTTGATTTTTAATAAATTAATCAATTAGAAATGATGGTATGCTCTGTCACTAAGTTATTTTTTGGCTCTTTGAGCCTCTCCCAAAGGCCCGACAAAGACAATGACATAACAATGATCGTTGTTCTGTTAGAAAAAACAAAAAAAAAAACAAATTAATACGAGCCATTGCATTCCTTGCAATGACTCTTGGGCAAAAGTTTGATGTTTGTTGGATTTATGTCATATTTTTAATTGAAAAAAAAAATAATTGTATATTCAAATATATTTTTTATAAATACCTAAATTTATATTTTAATTTATTTATAGTTAGTTTGTAAACTCTCTGCTGCCTTTTTATTTCAATGATGTAAAAATAATCTTGTGCTTTCTTTAAAAGATATTTTTTTTGTAAATTAGTTATTAATTATAATTTTTATTTTATGGAGCAAAGTGCTAATAATATTTTAGTGTTTTGTGATGAGAAGTATCTAAGCATGAGGATATGAGGTACACAATGTAAGTGCATCATTCAAATTGTCTGATGCACAAAAAAAAAAATAAGGTACACATTAATTTATTATTCTTATTTTATTTAGAATCTTAGGTTAATAAATTAATAAAAAAATTTAGTAAATGTATAAAATATTAAATACTTAAATAATATTTAATAAATTTAATGAAAATGAAATTAATCTAGACATTGATAATCTAAGAAGCATGGATACAAACACGGGGATACGACACGACAGGATATGTGGACACGATAAATTTTAAAAAATTAGGATGGGGATACGGCCAGGACACGGCATAATAGGATAAAAAATATATAAATATTATCCTTAAAAAATAATTATACTTACCTATTGAATATTCATTTATTGCATATTTAAAAATTAAAATCATCCATTTAAACCGCCCCCTACCCCTCCATCTCCTCCACTGCTCTAGCTTTGTAATTTTATATAATTTTTTTATTTATTATATATTGTATATTTAATAAAAAATAATATTTAAAAATTAAAATAATGCATTTAAATCCTCCCCCCTATGTTACTGCTTTGAAATCTCGAAGACAATCACTCTCCTCCCCTGCCATTACATCTTCGTTGAGTTTTAGGCTAAAAAATTGTCGACATCGTCGGCCACTCGGCGTTGTCTGAGTTGTCGAAGCCGACAAGCCATAGCACGTAGGTTTTATTATGCTTCAGATATGTATCCAACGTGTCTGTCCAATACGCCATGTAGTGTATCAGACACGGATTGGTCAACGATACGCCATGTGATGTATCGGCCACGTATCTGACGCGTGTCTTGCCCATATCAACGTGTTTGACAATTTGACACACCTTTCGACTGTCGTATCCATACTTCACGGTTGATAATAATGATAATTTGATTAAAAGGTCTGAGATTAAAATTGAAATATGGCTCTTTTATGGGCTCGACTTAGTTGTCTAAAAAAATCAAAAAATAAATAAATTATCGTAGTCTGAACATTTTTTAATATAATTAAAAATAAAATATTAGCGGCATCGAAAAAGATTTGATATAATGTATATATTTATAAAAAATATATATACGTAAGAGTACTGATGGAATGAACGCCTAAAGAGGTTTTCTAATCAATGTATTAAAAAATATAATGTAATGGATCCTATACAAATCCAACTTAGCAGTGTTGTTTTTAAAGTTAGATTTAATTTTATGTTTGTTAAACCTCTTCATTTATTATAATAAGTTTGAGAGAGAAGATATAGTTAAATTTATTGTTATGTTAGTCTTCTAATTAAATTTTTGGAGGATCCTAGAATAATTTATATTATATAGACTTTTTTTAGTCGGTTTATTTTAGAATTTTTATGTTCAAAAATATGAATGACATAATAAAATATTTTAAAATAAAAAATAATTAATATTTAATGAACATAAAAAATATAATAGAATGATGTTCGTGATATTAGATATTTGGACTAGTCATGATAATTTATCATTTATCTGCCTCACTCTTCATTCGTTTCAATGATTTATTTCTATCCTCATGATAATGTCATCATATATGAGTTTTTGATGAAGATCTTTGAGGAATATGATATCTCAAATAATATTTTAGTATCATATTTGTTAATATTTTAAATAATAGTGTCATTAATATAATTATTAGAATTATTAAAGATATACTTTTAGTTGATATTTTTGTATGTTAGGTGTATGTGTCACTTAATTAATCAAACAACACAATTAAATTTGGAAGTTGATTTTCTCATATTAGAATAAATAAGAAATTTATAAAAATATCTTTATAATGCCTAGCAGAAAGTATGAGTTTAACATTCTATATTTATTAGTGAGTCTAGAAAAGAAAAAATTAAATAGATATGAGACACTGTTAGAATTGTATTTATACGATGTTAGATTTATGTTTTGGCTATCAATAAATATTATTTGACCACGTTAATAATAAGACTAGCAAATTTATTATCTATGATTCAGATTGAGAGATAAAAATTTTATTTTTGAAATTTTTAAATATTTGTTATGATTTGACGAATATGTACAAGTCTGTATATATTCTAATTACTTGTATTGCACTTCAGTACATATACAATATTAATTGTATGTAAAGTATGTAAGAGGACATCTTGATTTTAGTATCATGGATATTGAGATTGAAATCTAATATTTTAAATATTGGTATTTCATTTCAACTTTCTTTTGCTAGACTTATTGTATGAATTATAAGGTTAAGTTAAAAGTGATACAAAATATATTAAGATACATATCTACTTGCATGAATCAAGCAGACAAACTTGAAGATTTTACTCATGAAAAATTAACCAATATATTATTTATTACGAAACTGTGTATGTTAGTTGTAGTGAGACTTTGAGTATTTACATGAATATCAAATTAAAAATAATATTTTTATTTAGTTAGCTAGAGGCAAATAATGAGGTGATTCGTCGAATAGTAGTAAGTTGTCTTGGTTCTTAGATATATATTATCGATCAATTCAATTGTATGATGATAATAAGAATTTGAATAAATTGAGTTGGTAGAAATTATACTAATTAATTTTATTCGTGTTATTTATGATGATGCGTGATTTATTGACTTCTCATGTGTTTGATATATAATTGAAGTTTATTTTTTTTTTGTCTTTGAATGTTATTTTTGATAGGAGATCGAAACTACAATTATATAGTGTTGAGACACTTTCATATTTGAAGAATTGGTAAAATTTAATGAGTATTTAGGATTGAGTAAAAATGTGGAGTATGATGACTCATATGATGACATCGAGGATATCGATGCTAACACTAGCATAAGAAGCAAGCTTGAAGATTCTAACCAGAATACTAACACATATTGTATAGTGAATATAAATTATCCTATTTGTTATGTCTTATATTTTATCATTTGTGTGTTTATTTTCAATTTCATTGATTTATTTTTTTTAAATCATTTTTTTTAATTGATATATAAAATTTGCTTCAATTTTTTTATTTGGTAA
Organism: Sapria himalayana; assembly: GCA_029783825.1. Classification (NCBI taxonomy): domain Eukaryota; kingdom Viridiplantae; phylum Streptophyta; class Magnoliopsida; order Malpighiales; family Rafflesiaceae; genus Sapria; species Sapria himalayana. Next base: position 425,409 of record JAREIK010001345.1, read on the forward strand.
TTGAGTTTTTACTATTGACTAGTGATAGTCCACAGCCATGGGACATGCTCCACGGAAATGGTGCATTGCCAGGCCCTAGTTTTCACATCTCACATCCAACGAGCCCACTAGGTCTTTCTCATGGGCCTCGGGCCCTTGCAGGCTTGGCCACTGCCCAATGTCTCATCTCACCCCAATGGCTTAATGACAATGCCATCTTGCCATTGATGATTGGGCATTGGCCATTGCCAATGCCCAATGCAATGCCAAACCAAGCCAAGTTGGGCTTGGCCAGCTATGGTACAGGCCAGGTCGTAGGGGTTGGCTTGGGGCAAGCCGGCCTAGCTAGGGTGGCCAGGCGCCATAGCCTGGTCAATCTCATCTGGTCTGGTCTGCCATGATAGTGCTGTGCCAATACCAGCTTGACTCGGCATGACCCAGTCTGACCCAGCATGATTGGCATGCTTGAATCATAAATTTGTGCCTCTGGGTCATGTCAGGCTGTCATAAAATTTGTGCTCTATTGGTATGGTACGACACGGGCAGCCTTTCATGTTGTGTCCGGCACAACAAAGGCAGCCTTTCGTGTTGTGTCCGGCACAACAAAGGCAGCCTTTAATGTTGTGTCTGGAACGACATGAGCAGCCTTATGTATTGTTTATGACATGACATGGTAGTTTGATTGGTTTATCATTTCTAGGTCGTTCAAGCATGACTTTGTTTGTTCGACACCTCTATTTGAGTATGTAATCTTTTTTTCATTAATATATATGAATATTTCAAGATTATTTGTCTAGAACTATATTTGAATGTATTTAATGAGTTTTCAATTCATTGAATTCTTTAAATAAAGATATCATTCACGTTTATAATTATTATGATTGATTTGTTATCACGGCTCTTTCGAAAAATAAACACAAATTTATAACATGCTTTTGCTATTTGAAATAGGTAATCACATGTATATATATCTCATAAATGAAACTCTATTATTGCTTCAAGTCATATGTAATCAATATTTAAAGTTTAACCATATTGTTCTAAATTCAAGTGACTAATTCAATGATCTTTTTTATATGGTCATCATGATGAAAGATGATCTCCATGTTTAATGTGTGCATCCTCAATTTGTGAGATGCTATTAGTGATATGAGAATTTATCACACGGTCATCTTGGTTATTAGAGGAAATGTTTATTGGTAATCCACTATAAATATTCAATTGAACAATCTAACAACAAATCTTTCCTATGAGTGATTTGCTTCATGTGAATTAGTTTTCATAGTGAATTTTCACTCGTATCAAATAAACAACTTTCTAATAAGTTGGGGTGTTGGCTTTCAAGTCTCGTTGAAGTAGAAAATATTTAGTTCTTTTGACAGGGTTGTATATCATTTTAAGTAGGCCATCTAAATTCAACACGACATGATTAACCAACATGATTAATTGTTGATTGAAAGAATTTGGGTGAGACCTAATCGGGTTTGGGTGATAAACGGGTCAACTCGTTTAACATGTTTAATAAATGGGTCATGTTCGGGTGAGACATGATAACATGTTTATAACCCGTTTAAATAAACGAGTAAATGGTTAAACGGGTAGTTTATCGTGTTAAATAGGTCAAACGTGTGGTAAACAGGTAAATGAGTCAAATGAGTAGTTTATCATGTTAACCCGACCCAACGCAACCCAACCCGTTAAAATTAGACGTGTTAAATGAGTTGTGTCGTGTTACTCGTTTATTAAACGATTCGTATTCGTGTTTTAATTTTTTACTCATTTATTAATGAACATCCTATAACATATGTTTATGCATAAAATAGTCTGGCAGTATTATTAATTAAACGCCTTCAATTCATTGCAAGACCATTACTATTGAGGACGAAGCTCCTAACTTCTGCTCAAGGTCATGCTATTTTGCATGCAGCAACACTGATTCTATTAGACCAACAAATTATCACGAGTTCTTTCTTTTACAATTGATTTATGATCTAAAACTAAATATTTCTCATCTAAGGATTTTTTTGTGTGCAATAATATTTCGATTATTTCGCCACAACACACTAAGTTGGGTCTTAAAAGAAGATTAGTAATAAATGTTGGATATGAATCTCAATCAAAAATCAAATATTTAGAGCCTGCAATTGGAGATTTATTTATGGTTTGTTTTGTTGATTGTCATTTTGATGAATTAGATTTTTCAACTTAAAAGAAAAAAAATAAATAGTTGGAAAAAGCTATTAGGGGGAATCAATTGTCATTGTTTCATCTTGACCCTTGCACAAATAAATGTGAATTAGAAATTCTAAAGATTATTGATTTGAAAAATTAAGCAAATCAATTGTCAGATTTATTTATTAATCCAAAGAGAGTAACCATATCTTGCATACCAGCTGCTAATGTTCCAGTTAGAATTGATGTCGTTGTAGGATAATCTGTTGCTAATGAACCTAAAACATTAGTAAAAAGTAGTCAGCCAGTTGGTTCTAAAGATAAAAATTCTCGGAAAAGAAAAAGATCAAAGGATAAAGTTGAGGAATTGATGGCTCTAGAAGAGTTCCTAGTTATAATTCCAGATGAAATACATGTATTTGAAACTTGTGACAATTAAGAGATCTCGATAAACGATGTCATAACAGGCCAAATATAGAATCAAAATAAAATCGACGTCGATGAAATATTTGTTTATAATGTGACACTCAATATGGTTAATGATAATAAAGACTTTGAGCCAAAGTCTGTCGAGAAATGTAGACAGAGAGATGATTGACCAAAAAAAAGATACAATTGAAATATAATTGAATTCTATTTCAAAACATAATTTTTGGTCTAATTGTACGCACACCTAATGGTGTCAAACCTATAGGATACAAATGAGTATTTGTGCGAAAATGAGACGCGACAAATAAAGTTGTCAAATTTAAGGCGTGATTAGTTGTACAAGGATTTTCTCAAATACCTGACATTGATTATGAAGTGACGTATTCTCATATATTGGAGGCAACACCTTTTTGATATTTAATTAGCCTAGCAATACATAAAAAATATGGTATGTGTTTAATGGATGTAATTATGACTTATTTATATGGACCACTTGACATTGACAATTACATGAAATCCCAGAAGGATTAAAATTGTATGCAACACATAATTTAGGTCTTCGAGAATTTTATTTAATAAAATTATACAGATTTCTATATGGGTTGAAATGATCTGGACGCATGTAGTATAATCATCTTAGTAAATATTTATTACGAAAAGGGTATAAGAATGATTCCCATTGCTCATGTGTATTTATTAAGAATAATTACATTTTATGTTGATGACCTAAATATTATTGGAACTAAGAATGAGCTTTCATAAGCAGTAGGCAATTTGAATAAAATATTGGAGAAGAAAAATCTAGTAAAACCAAAATTTTGCTATAGTTTGCAGATTGAACACTTAGAGAATGAAATTTTTGTTCATCAATCAACTTATATATCAAAGACATTAAAATAATTCTATATGTATTATGCGCATCCATTGAGCACTCTAATGGTTGTAAAGTCATTAGATGTGAATAAATATTTTTTTCGATCTCAGATGGATGATAGAGAATTTCTTGGTCCTGAAGTATCATATCTTAGTGCTATTAGAGTATTAATGTATCTTGTAAGTCATACATGGCGTGATATATCGTTTTTTTGTAAATTTGTTAGCAATATATAATTCTTGTCCTCCAAGAAGACATTGTAATGAAGTTAAACACACAGTGAGTTATTTTTGAGGTATGATGGATATGAGCCTATATTATTCTAATGTACCCAATTCAGAATTAATTGGTTATGTAGATGCAAGATATATGTTTGACACTCATAATGCTCGATCACAAATGGACTATTTGTTCATATGTGGTGATACAATCATTTCATGACGTTCTACGAAATAATCAATTACCGCCACATTGTCAAATCAGCAGAGATCTTAGCAATTCATGAAGTAAGACGAGAATGTTTTTAGTTAAGATCAGTAATACATCATATTTGAGGGTCACGTGGTTTGTCTTTTAGCAAGGAGGTCCCGATGATCTTGTGTGAAGATAATGCTACATGCATTGTTCCATTAAAAAATGAGTACATTAAAGGGAATAAAATAAGCCATATATCTTCAAAATTCTTTCACTCATAATCTATAAAAGAAGGGTGATGTTAATGTTTAATTAATTCGTTCACCTAATAATCTAGTAGATTTATTCACTAAGGCTCTATCTATTGTAATATTTGAAATGCTAGTTCATAGTATTGGAATGTGTGTGCTCAGAGATTTAAAGTTATGTTTTATACTGCATTTTTTTTCTTCAATATGATTTTGTCCCACAAGGTTTTCCTGGTAAGGGTTTTAATCAGGTAGTACCATGGACATTCAAGAGGGAGTATTATAAATAATATTATGTATGTCCATAAACTCTCTATTAATCTCTTGACTATTGATATTATTGTGACTTTTATTATTTATATATTAATGTGTATAAATTAATATTGATTAATATGTATTTATTGGTATATTTATTTGTGTATTGATGTATATATTTATTGGCATATTTATATTCACATTAATGTATTCATGTATAAAATCCTATAAATAGAGAGCCTTTGTATGAATTAATATGTACTTGAAAGAATAAAAAATCTTTTCTCTGTTTCTCATATATCTCTCGCTCTCTTGTCATTCTATTTTATAATAGATATTAAACCTAATATTGCCTAATAGCGAGACTATTCATGACTATTGTACATTTAATTTCATTTAATTAAAAAGATGAATGCTTAAATTAAATAAAAAACATATTAATATTTAAATTGAGAAAAATTGTGAAGTCCAGATTGCAATTTAGTCCAATCCAATAGCCGATACAATACATACTGCATATATTATATATCTTATATAAGTCATGAATAGAGAAATCACAACATAATACATAAAAGTGCATAAATCATAATGAAAAATAAAATAGAAACATAAATAAGCAATAACATTGTACTGTAGCACATTATATATATGATATGGATAATTAATCAAGAATCATTAATGAATAATAATAAATTTGTATCAGCTTTATGGTACTTGGAATACAGATGCAAATCATCAGCATCATCATTTTGAATGCGTCCGAATTTGTCATTAGTGCTTTCAATAATCTTGGTTTCCATGTTATATGAATTATTATTTGTCATTATCTTTTGTATTTTTTCTTAATTCTCAAATTCAAATCTCTCTAGTCCTTAAAGCATGCAAGTGTCTCCACGATATCTAATTATAATCTTGATCTTATATCTAAAATGATATTGGCTCCCATAGAAAAATCAAACTTTGATGATATGCTAGATGTCGAATGAGTCAGTAAATTACTCTTAGATAGGATGAAATATGTGAATTCATATACTTTTCATTATAATAAGATGTTCAAGTTATTGTTTTTATTATATGATAGGATAAAATATTAATTAGTATCTAAGTACTGAGATAATTTCTTCTTATTTGATGGACAATCTCGTCGTTTGTCATTGACTAATTGAATGAAAAAAATTATCTCTGAATACGGTGTCAATGTTTATTTTGTAAGTCTGACTATAACTATCATATTTTGTGTTGTAATTTAAAAATAAGTCAATTAATATTTATTGTATGGACTCTTCAACTTGGTAAACTTGGTTCATGCACGTGAATATATATGTCAAAATATTTTTAATTTTATATATCGTAATCCTAGAATTATTGCAGGCAGCCAAATAATAAAAAATTGGAATTGAAGATTAATATTTAAAATACTTGGTTTTCATCTCAATAGCTTTGACAGTAAATATAGGATGATCTCTATACTCGCTAAACATGCTACAATATTGCATATGCATCTAAGTGCGGTGTAAATAGTGGGAGTATACCTAGATGAATATATGTTCGTCATGTCATTAAAAATCTCTTGGAATTTCAGAAATAATTTTTTTTTAATGTAGGTAAAATCAATAAAAATAAGCTTGTCACTCTTATTATTGATATTATCGGATATGATGTATTGATAGCCAACATATGATTCTATATTATATAGGTATAATTTTAATAGTGTTTCATATTCATTTGAAATTTCTTTTTTTTTTTCAAGTTATGCTGATAAATATAATTTGTTGAATTCCTGTTGTCTGATAGATATTATAAGATATTTTAGTGAATTTCTTATTATTTTTACTGTGTGAGGAATAATTTTATTTTTATATACTATCAAGCTAATCATGTGATACATGCACTTAACATGAAATATTGTATCTAATATCAATCTTTAATATTTCTAACAAACATATCAATATTTATTTCGTTAATAGAAGTATTATTGAAAATTATACTAAATATTATATTTTGAATGTGTTATTTTTTAAAGATTCTTGTGATACACTCATATTTGGTAGGGTCATTCTGTGAATGAAGAATATCAAAAAATTTTAATATCTATTTATTAAGTTTTTATTTAGAGTTTATGTAGTGGACGATGAGGGTGAGACATGAAAATGATACATTATCATGACTAGTTATTATATTGGATATTACGAATACCACTAAACTAATTTTCTAATTTCATTAATTATTAATTATTTTTTTTTTTAATAAAATTTTATTATGACAGTCCTACATATGAATCTAAGAATTTAACGATAAATAAGTTGAAAGTAGGTGTGTATAATATTGATTATCATAGGATTCTTTAAAATCTAATCGGGTGATCCATAAAGATAATCAGTTTGACTATGTCTTTCCTCCTAATATCATTATGGTATATGAAGGGGGCCAACAAAGTTAAACTAGATCTAACTTTAAAGAATTCATTGTTAAGTTGAGTATGTTTCAGATCTAATTAATCATATTTTTTAGTGCATTGATTTGCATCGTTTTAGGTATTCATTCTCGCACACACTCGTGTGCGTGCGTGTGTGTGTGTATATATATATATATATATATATATATATATATATATATAATATACATTGTGCTGATTTTTACCGTTGATTCTTAATCATAAGTAATTTTTATGTTTTTTTTACCATTGTGGGGGATCGGGCGAGCTCACGGGTCGGGTTGGAGTGGATTTGGACCTGTGCCCACGTGGTTTTCGTATGGCATTGTTGCGGTGTCTCGGGTAGTGCGGGCGTGCCGTGCTAACCGGCTACGGAACCATGTCGTGCCAGGTATTGCACGAGGCCCGCTTGGGCTTGGCACGACATGATTGGTGCTGTGGTCAGACATGACACGGGCTCAGGCACAGGAAATTTTGTGCTGGGCCGGTCCAGGAAATCCTGAATCATGCAGTGCCTTGTGCCGGACGACCTGGCCCAACTTGGTCGACACCTCTACATGCACTACACTCCAGCATGGTTGGGCCTGATTAAATTGGGTCGGGCTTGCCCATCCCGGCCCATTTGACACCTCTAGCATATATATATATATATATATACGCGTGCACGCGCGTGTGTATAGCTATGTGCATGTGTCTACTATGTGTGTGTGCACATATATATGCATGCTTATGTACATCTATATACGTATGTATATATTTATATTCATATGTATATATATACATATATAAATATATCTACACACACACATGTATATATATATATATATATGTATATATTGAATTATCAAAATTTTATTATTTTATTTTGAACTTTGAATATTTATATTGTTAAAAAATATTAAAATTATTTTATTTTTATAATTGTTATATTTTATTTGATTATATTTTATTAGAATATAAAAATTTTAGATAATATTTTGTGAAATATATAATTTTTATATATATTTTGTTGAGTGCGCCTAAAAAAAAAAGCCGTTCCTTTTTAACGCCTTGTCTCTCAAAGTCATATACTTTGTTTCTTAATGTATTTTGTGTCTCAAATAACTTTGAAAGTTCCTAACTTGATTAAAGGATAACTACAATAATAAACAAATGAACATGGTGCACCATGAATTCCAAAAGTTATTGTGATTCCTTTCTTTGATTAATGATATTATATGTTTTTATGTTCTTTTAGGTTGCAACACCAGGTCGGTTAATGGATCATTTGTCAAACACAAAAGGCTTTTCTCTTCGAATGTTGAAGTTCTTGGTATGATTTTCTATTCTTTTTTTTTTTGTCTGCTACTTGATCATTGATCTTCGTGGTTATCTTCGTTGCTTGAGCTCAGAATCTAACATTTTTGAAGAATTTGTGTTGCTTGTTTACTATTTTTTTGCCATATTTCAATTTTTATCTCAAGACACCTAGGCTTTTTTGCTTCCTGTTTACTGATTGTTGTTCTTTGGAGAGGGAGGGAGGTGTGATGAATTTTGTTGAGAGGGCATGACATAATAAAAAGGAAATTTGTTTTTCATATAAAGGGGCAGATCAATAATGCAAGTTTATTTTGTTCTTATTATGGGTCAAGAGTCTGAATTATTCATCTCAGAGTGGTTCATGGATTGTTGCGCTTCACTTGTGTCTGGTCTTTAGGTATTAATTCAATCAAGTTAATTCCAATTCAATTACCTTTCCTTTGATTAGTTTTAATTCTTTTCCAGAAATTTTAATATTATCAATAATTTTGACAATGTACTGTATGCGACGAAATTGTTTCTCATGTTTTATCCCATAAATCACATTTGAGGACAGAAACTGGTGTGCCCATGGCAGACTTAGAAATCGCAGCTCCTAGTCCGATTGTTCGCTCCATATCCTAAGGGTTATTTTTGGTTTGAGACTTGTGATTTGTGAGAGTTATTTTTTTGTTTTTTTGCTCTTTTTTGTGTGTGGTGTTCATAGCCTAAGGGTGCTTGTATCAAGTTTTTTGTATTTTGTTTTCACATTGTCACATGATTTATTTAAATAATTGATTAATATATTTATTTATATTTTGGGTTTTACATAATATTAAAGTAATAAAATAGTGACTTATTAACAGTATTTTTTTTGATTTTTGTTACCAAGCAACATCATCGATTTTAGGTTTTCATTATTTTTTTGTGGGAACTAAAATTCTAATATTATATTTGAATTTATTTTTTATTATTTTATTGTTTAACCAATTTAAATATGTAGTTCGATTGTTAGGTTGATTTGACCATGCTAGAAAGTTATATTTAACTTGTTTTTTGTGACAGTTTAGTCAATGTGACATAGACTATCGTCTCCTTGTATTATCCTATTAAAGTTTGCAAAAATATACATTTATATTAAGCTACATTAACTTAAGTATGCTTTATTAGCAAATGAAAATTAAATTATGTTATTTTAGATCAACTATTTTGTTGATCAAAGGGATTGGAATATGATAGATGCTCAATTCTCTGCGGTACAATGTATTTTCTCTCCGACGATACCATATCTTTTATGCAATTGATCACTTATATTTAAAGAAAACATTTGAAACTCTCAAGATTTTGTTTCAAATTATGATTGAATGTACTATTTGAGTTGAATAGTTCTTAACTCATTATATCCTAATAATAATAATATCATTTACATACATAATTATCAAAATAAATATGTAATTTTAGCTCCTCCAAAAAAAGTAGACTATTTTCTAATACACATGTATAATTTAAAGAGGTGATTATCATTGACAATCTTACAAATCAAGCTCGTTACCATCATTTTAGGTTGTGTATTTTTTTTTTGTAATTTATAAATTGAATTTGATTATGTTGATCAAAATATATGTAAGTGCTTTATTTACCCATTCTCCTCAAAGTCATCGTGAAGAAAGATTTTTATATCTAATTGACATATCTTATATCTGCAATAATGTATCAATAGTTGTAAATCGTCTCACATAAATTCTTTTTTTTCATGTGATCTACCTTCTCATATGGATTGGTTTTCATAATGAACATTTACATGTAATTAATATTGATTCTTTTTGAAAATTGACGTATTAGTTCATTGGTTTTATTATAGTGGAATTATTTATCCTTTCTAACATAATATAATATTATTTTTGATGAGATAAAGTATGAGAAATAGACTTTTTCTTCTTAGTATAGTAAATAGAAACAATAAAAAAGATAAAAGAATAAACTAGCTGTGAGTAAAATAATACTTGCAAAATAGAGTTCTAAAATATTTTGTTTGTTTTTTTTAGAGTGATTAAAAAATCTTGATCAGAAGAATTAGTTTCATGATCATTTAGCTTTCTAGGAGATTCTTATCACTTTAATACTTTGTTACTTTTAATAATTATTATTTTTTAATTAAATTGATTTTTTATTTTTTTATGAAATAATATAAAAAAAATTTGTGACTAGAAATAGAAAATAATCTAACCAAGTAAAATACATATAATAATCTGTAAAATATAATACAATATCTAAATTCATATTTAATTTTAGTTTTATTTTTTTATTAAGTTATAATATATTAGTATATTAGATCGTGGTATATTTACTCACAAATGCCTAGCAGATAGGTTATGAAGCTTTCATATAATTTTGTAATTGACAAGCATCACATTGTAGCATATATCATATTTGATGCTAAGTTACAAATTCTTAGCTTGATTGGATATGAGTGATCTAGTTGAGAATGAATTTGTAATGGATCAACTATTCTAAAGCATCTAGAGAGATATCTTACCGTAGAAATAAAAAATAAGAACACATAGTTGACCATACTAAATCTTAAAGGGAAGCCTCATTAATAGCATTATTAGTTGAAGAAAACATAGAATCAAAGTTGAGTTATTTATAAAATTAACTCCATCAAAGAAGCAAATGATCAAGTTGAATATTATTAAACTAAGAGTTTTTGATGACTCATTATTGCCTAATATAACATTCAAGAAACAATGAAAAAATAAAGAATAATTATTTGTTATTTTATTGCTTGTTTATGAGTTTATAATTCATGACTTTGATGTGAAAATACAAGGCATAAAGACTACTATATGGAGGATGAGAAATGTCCAATGCTATTTTACAGAGGGGTTCTGTGTACTTTTCATCATTGCTCTCTCCATTGACACGACGCACTACTGCATGCATGTTTCCCACTCGATCTCTCATCGTTGCACCCCACTTAGAATGCCCAAGCTGATACCAAGTATAAAATTGTTTGCGCATAATAATATGTAAAAGGAGATCACAACATTTGCGTAGGAGGGGATACATTGCAAAATTGTGTCTTGCATGTTTTGCAGTTAATGACGTGTGTCAGATTGCAGCCTTTCTTGTTATCAGAAGTGTGGAGATAACTATCTATGAGCTACATTCAAGGGCTTAATCCACTCATAGAAACTAGGCTTGTCCAAGTGATGAAAGCTGCTGTGTAGTTTCTTCATAGTTTCACTTCTTCCTAGCTTCACTTAAAAAATATATCGGTGCATGGTTCACCAAGTTTGTCATCAAGAAGGATAGTGGCAAATGAATTAATGCTACTGTTTTTTTTTACTTGAGTTGCGTCAATTAATGACCATACTTTGGCCAAAAAACCCTCACCCTAGAATAAATCATGCTTTGATATCATGTTAAAACCCACACACACTTCTCAAAGGAAAAATCATATAACTCAACATGATAAGTTTATAAGAGTATTCCTATAAATAATTTCTAGCTTTAATTGAGGCATCCAACAGTTTTGGTGGTCTTGCTGGAAATCATCGAAAGTGGTCATGATTTTTTATTTGATACTTTGTGTGATGATATTTCTTGAAATCGAAAATCCCCAATCTTTGTAATAATAGGTTCATCCACCAAAGCTAGTAATAATATAAATATATTATATGAATAATATCAATAAAATTATGAGTAATCATAAATTAATTTACCAAGTTGGTAAATGTGATATTCAAAAAGATCATTCAATATATATTCACCTATTATCTGTGAAGGTAGGTAGCTTTCTGTGGAATTGTAAACACAATTGTTGCACCGCTTATATATTCATAACTATTTTTCATTAAAAATGTGTCTCATGCATAACTAATAATATTTTCATTTGTGTGAAATTATAAGAAAATATTAAACTCCATCATGAGTTGTATGGCTATAGAGTTCCCAAACATATATTTAAATAAAATTAAAGGTTCATTGCTAACTCTTTCTTGATTCTCCATGATTAACAATTGGATGAGATTTAGATTGGTGACCCATTCTATATTCTCATCATAGTTAATTATTTTTATCTTTACTTTTTCAAGCTCTGGATGAGGTAGGTAGAAGCTCTTCCTTCCTATTTATGAAAAATATTAAAAAAATGTGAATCATATTTTGGAAAACACTAAAAATGGGATCCATGTCCTAGATATGTTGTCGGGCTTAGTGGGATAGTATGGACGAGGGGAATAAGAATGAAGTGTGTGGGCAAGGTGCAACTGGGGTTGAGTTCAAATTGGGTTGTATTAGGTCAGGCATAGTTCATAATTAAAGTGAAATTTTTAATTTTAAAATAATAAATAATTTATTATGAAATATAGTTATGATAAGATTTTGCAAAAAATTTTAAACTTAAATTATTTGAGGGAGAATAGTATAAAATGATTGATAACCTAAGAAATTATCGTATTATATATATGTATTTAAGTCATGCCTATATTCTTGTCGTAGTAAACTATTTTTCTCATAATATTTTCAAACTTTGGATGAGGCATGTAGAAGCTCTTCATTCCAATTTAGGAAAAAACCTAAAAATGTGATTCCTATTTTGGAAAAATACTAAAAATAGCATCATGTCTTAGATGTGTTGTCGGGCTGAGTAGTATATTTTGGATGGGGCGAATAAGAATGGGACGGGTGGGCAATGTGGGATTGGGGTTGAGTTCAATTTGGGTTGAATTAGGTCGGGGGATAAATCATAAATAAAGTGATCTTTTTAATTTTTAAATAATAAATAATTTATTATGAAATATAATTATGATTAGATTTTATAATAATTTTAAAATTGAAGTATTTTAGTGAGAATAGTATTGAGTTGATTGATCACCTAAGAAGTTTTTGTATTGTATGCATGTATTGAGTTATGTTTATATTCTCATTATACTTAATTATTTTTCTCATTATTTTTCCAAACTCTAGACAAGGTAGGTAGAATTCTTCATTCCTATTTAGGAAAAAAACTAAAAATGTTATTCCTATTTTGGAAAAATGCTAAAAATGATATCTATGTCCTAGAAATGTTGTCTGGCTGAGTTGGATACTTTGGATGAGGCAAATATGAATGAGATGAGGTGTTTTTGTGGGCAATGTGAGATTGGGGGTTAGTTCAAATTGAGTTGAATTAGGTTGGGCATAGATCATAAAAAAGTGAGAAGTTTTTAATTTTTAAATAATATACATTTTATTATGAAATATAGTTATGATTAGATTTTATAATTATTTTAAAATTAAAAGTATTTGAGTGATAATACTAGTGAGATGATTGATCACATAATAATATTTTGTATTGTATGTATGTATTTGAATCATGCCTTAATGTGATTACAAGTATTTTCGTATATGGTTGATAGGTCTTAATTTCTAGACTTATCAGACATCGTTTGTCTAATTTTAGACCTTGTTAAAAGCGAGAATCTTGTGTATTAAGTATGATCACCTCCATAAATATATATATGAAAATAATATCATTTTTATAAACTACAATCTAAATGTTAACATTGTATATGTGTCATCTTGATCAATTCCATGTAAAAGATTTGCTAAATTTTTTTTTGATGGTGTCACTATTGACAATTTCATTGCCACTGAGCTTATATTATTTTATTTATGTTTCTCTCTATTATTTTTTTTAATGTATTTTAATTTCATTATGAATTTCTCAATTAGTTTTCGATGTAATTCTATCCAAGCTTCATCCATGAGTGTGTCTTTGTCCAAAATAAGTCTCATATAATGAATTCTCAAATATCTATTTAAATAAAATGAAAGGTACTTTACTAACTTGTTCTTGATGTGTTCATGAATAACAATGGGATAGGTTTGAATTTGTTTGCCTCTATTTTTTTCTTGCCATAGTCAACTGTTTTTCCATCACCAAGCCAAACAATGGCTGAGGCAGGTTGATGCTCCTCATTTCTATATTAGAAAAAAGCTAAAAATCTCACTCCTTTTTTGGAAAATTACTAAAAATGTCATCCATGTCTTAGATATGGTGTTGGGCTAGGTGGGATAGGTTTGAATGAGGTGAATAAGAAGGGGATGGAGGTATTTTAGTAAACAATGTGGAACTTGGGTTTAGTTTAAACCGAGTTGAGATAGGTTGGTCATATATCATAAATAAAGTAGAGGTGTCAAACAGGTCGGGCTAGCCCATGGGAATTTTTCGTGCACGTGCCGTGTTGTGCCGAGGCCAATTGGGCCTTGTGTCGTGCCTGGCACGGCATCGTACCGTGGCTCGGTACTTCCGCACAAGTTGAGGTACCGCTATCATACTACTGCGTCGGGCTGGGGTAGAGGTGTCAAACGGGCCGGGCCTGCCCGGCCCGTTTTTTTAGGGCACGAACGTGCTACCGTGCCGGGCCCGGGCCGGCACGGTTTAAAAACAACCGAGCCCGGCACGGCCCGTTGGCACGGCAGGCCGTGCCGTGCCGATCGGGAGACGGGATTGCGGGTCGGGATCCAATCCGACCCGACCCGCGGTCTTTTTTTCGGGAGGGGTCAGGTCACGCCCACGCGTGCCCGCGTGAAACCGGCACAGGAAGAACCCTTGCCGGCGTGCCGTGCCATGAGCCGTGCCGGGCCAGGCACGGCACGGCTCAGGCTAGGCACGGCACGGCTCGTGCCTAACCCGGGCATGGTTTAGAAACGTGCCGGGACGTCCCAGGCACTGTCGAACCATGCCTTTCCTCGTACCGGGCCGGCCCTGCCCGGTTGACGCATCTAGGCTGGGGCTCAGTCTACGACCAATTGTTTGAACCAATCCCAATTGGCCAACCCCAACAATCAGTTACGACCAATTGTTCAAATTTTAAAAAAAAATTATTTGAAATTTAGCCGTCAGATTTCTCTTCTAACAGCTATGAGGTAGAATCCGACGACCCAAATGATGTTGCTCTTAAAAAATTTTTAAAAAATTCAAAAAAAAAAATAAAAAAAAATACTTTTTTTTAAAAAAAATTCTAAATTTTTTTTATAAAGCCCCCTCCCTCGAGGTCTCAACTGGGTCTAGCCGACTCGACCCGACATGAGGCATTGCATGATTCGGCCGTTCCAAGGCCGGCGCGACACGAGAATTTTTCGTGCTCTTGTCGTGCCTGTCCATGGCACCAACCGTGCTGAGACCAATTGGGCCTCGTGCTATGCCAGGCTCGGCAAGGTACTAAGGTCCGTTGGCACAATACCTCGGCATATAGGTGTCAAACGGGCCAGCCCGGCACGGCAAGGTTCGGCCATGCCTGGGCTGGCCCATCACGTTTTTTAACCGTGCCCGGGCTCGTGCCATGCCCGGGTCAGGCACGAGCCGTGACGTGCCGTGCCTGGCCCGGCACGGCTCGTGCCACGGCACGGAACGCCTACATGGTTTCTTTCGTGCCGGTTAGGTTTCACGCGGGCACGCCGCACGCGTGGGCGTGAACCAGACCCTCCCGAAATAAAGCCCGCGGGTCGGGTCTGAATGGACCCGACCCGCGGTCCCGACATTTTGACCCAATCCCAACGGGAAAAAAAAATTCAAATCTGATTGAATTTCAGCCGTTGGATTCGACTCCAACGGCTAGGGGGCAGAATCCAACGGTCCTCGTGATTTTGCCCCCTAATTATATATTAAAAAATCAAAAAAATATAAAATAATATCTTTTTTATAAAAAATTAATTTTTTTAATCTATAAATTCTACCTCCTCCCTATAACAATTATGTTTTTCAAAAACATATAACCTCTCAAAACTTTCTCTCTCTCACATAAACCGTGCATCTATCTCGGGCCTCGGGATTTTGCATTAGGCTTGGATTTTCGTGAAACTCTACTTTAGTTTTGAACATCAGAGCTTCCTGCGGTGCACCTTGCACGTGACTGACCTCATTGCTTTTACCGGGTAATTTATTTTATGTTTTTATTTACTTTCTCTCTCTAAAGCTTCTCTCTATAGAAAAACATAGAAAAAAATAAAAAAAATAAAAAATGAAAAATACACCTGACACGTATTTAAATTTGGAAAATGAAAATATTAGTGTTACACAGACGTCTGCGGTTCCCGAAACTTTGGTTTCTCTAGTCGTCTCAACCCAAAGTTCTAAAAAATAAAAAACTAGGAGAACTTCTGTAGCTTGGACTCATTTTAAAATCATAACATAAAAAAATATTAGGGGTGAGGAACTAGAAATGGCATAGTGCAAATATTGTATGAGACTTTTAACATGCAAGAGTTCATGTGGAACTGGGTACCTTAGGAGGCATGCCGAATTATGCACCAAAAAACATGGACCCTTAGATCCTAGGCAAACCCAACTTGGCACTATATTTTTTGAGACTGGATCGAGTCCAATCTCAAAGTTTATTCCCTTCGTATACTGCAGCGAGTTGGGTAGGGACGGCATGGCCAGGCTCATCACATTGATGTGTCTTCCGATCAGATTTTCTGAAGATCCGAGGGTAGTGCGCATCATGCATACTTATTTTTATCCTTCATATCGTAGGATTCCTAGGTCCACATCTAGGAGTGACATACTAAAGATATATAAGTTAGAAAAACAAAAAATTATTAAGGAATTTATGGCATATAGTGGAGCGGTGTCTGTGACGTCCGATATATGGACAAGTCACGATGATTCTTCTTATGCATGTCTCACGAGTCACTATGTAGATTCTAACTGGACAATCAATAAAAAAATTTTAGGATTCACTGAGATTCTTCATCCTCATGATGGCCCGGCCATTTTTGAGTGTATGATGAAAATATTTAGGGAATATAAAATTCAAAATAAAATTTTTAGTGTCACATTCGATAACGTTTCTAATAATGGAGTAGTGATCAATATGTTTGTTAGGAATATTAGAGACGCACCATTAGGAGAGATCTTTCATGTCAGATGCATGTGTCATGTGATTAACCTGATTGTTCAAGCGGGTATGAAGGTGTGTTCTCCCACGTTGGATAATATACGTAATGCACTAATGTATATTTGTACTCCTCGCAGACAGCAAGAGTTTGGTACTCTTTGTTTGTCTGCGAATCTTAAGAAGAAGAAATTCCAATCGGATGTGAGACATCGTTGGAATTATACGTACCTGATGTTTGAATCATGTGTTGGATACGAACACGTGATATCCTTATACGTCAATAGTAAGAGTGATGAACTTATTATTGATGACACTGACTGGGCTTCAAGAATTTCATAAATGAAATTCCTGAAGATATTTTATGACACGACGAACATGTGTTCGTCGGTTTATACGCCCACCACTTGCATTGCACTCCGGTGTATATGCAACATCAGTAGCATGTTTAGGAAGTATCGAGCTGACCCGACGCTTAGCCATATGTTGCAGAGATGGAGACCAAGTACTTGAAGTACTGGTCCACCGTTTCATCTCTTTATTGCCTCGCTGCATGCATGGACCCTAGGGTTAAGGTGGAAGGAGTAGAAAATACTCTGACTTTCATTTCCTCGTGCATGAACCTGGAAGAGCCACCTGAAGGGTTCATTTACGAGAAGTTAACTGACCTATTCACATACTACGATACTAGGTATGGTGGTAGTGGTGGTGAGACTGTGATTACGTACATTGATATCTTGTTCGGAGATGACGATTATTCTATTCAGCTAGCGAGAGGGAAACGTAGGGGTGGACCATCACATTGGAGCGAGTTGTCTCGGTACTTAGATACCGATTACTGCTCAAACATATCACATTCTGATACTAAGAATCTTGATTTATTACAGTGGTGGAAATCATACGAGTCCATCTATCCTGTGCTATCTAGGATGCCATGGGATCTACCGACTCTTCCGGTGTCGAGCGTAGCATCGGAGTCTGTTTTTTCTGTTGCAGTGAACGTGATTTCGGATAGGAGATCGAGATTACGTCCAGATATGGTTGAGGCCTTGGCTTGTTTGAATGATTGGGAGGATTCGAGGTTTAGCATCCATGATCGTGCTGGAGCTGGGACTGGGACAGACACTGCAGTTGCTTCCACATCCACTAAGATGTCGGATGAGTTGATTGCCGATGATGATGATCCATATGATACTGATCTTGATGTTGTGGCTGATGATTCTCATTATATGCCGATTGACGATTGATGATGATCTGCTGTTTTTTTTCGATGTTTTTTTATTCATTGTATTTGTACGCTTTGTTTGTACGTTGTGTTGAAACTTATACTTGTTTTGTTCGGACCATCGGTTTCAAATGCATTATTGATAATTTTTAATTTGTATTGTTTAATTTTTTTTTTAATTTTTATTTATACTAACATAATGTATTGATTTATTTTTTTTATGATTTAAATTTTATTTTAAAAATTAATAACATTAATATATAATTAATAAATATAATAAAAGCTAAACGAATTTGAATTTGATAAAAAAATACTTTTCTAAAATTTATTTTTTTATTTAATTTTTATTTTTAACATTTTTAAAAAAATTTATATTTATTAATTAATACTCTACACTTAAGCAATATAATTTACATTATATAAATTTAAAAAAAACAATATTCTGCCTGTCCGTACGACCTCCGGCCTGCCCCTGCCCTGCCTCTTTCTCACTCTCAGTCTCAGGACTCGGGCTCGGCCGCTCGGGTCTGCCTCTACCCTAGACTGTATGGCCCGGCTGGGCCTGGCACCGGCACGGCACGGCCTGCCGTGCCTACGGGCCGTGCCTAGCACGGAAAGGTACAAGAACCGTGTCGTCCCCGGCACAGTAGCACGATCGTGCCGGTTTAAAACGGGCCGGGTCGTGTCGGGCCGGCCCGTTTGACACCTCTACCTCGGCACGAGTCGAGAAATCCTAATTTTTTTTTAAATTAGGGGTTCGACTGTGCGGTGGAGCAACGGCGCGTGGTTCCGTGGCGTGATGACGTTACATCATGCGTCAAAACACTAATTTTTTTTAAATTAAGGGTTCGGTCTGACCGGGCCGAACACGGCAGATCATGCCCCGGGCCCGTACCGGACGAACCATGCTGGGTCAGGCATTGCACGGTACAGTAACCATTAGTCCCTGACCTGGCAGGAAAGCACGGTCTGGCCCGCTAAAAATAGGCTGGGCCGGCCCGACACATCTCGTTTGCCACCTCTACCCCTCCCCCCCTCTAATTTTATGTTTTTTAAAAATATAAATTCTCACACTCTCAAATCTCTCTTCTAAATTCTTTCTTTTGGGATTTCAGCTTTGCTTTTTCGGACTAGCAACTCAGGCTCGTCTATAGTTAGTATTTGTATTGGTCTTTGACAGTTTGATTTTTGGTGCACATACTTTTCTTTTATACTGTTTTATGAGTATTTCTATTTTTTTTCTCTCTAGGCTCTATTCTCTAAGCTATCATCTTATCTTAAAAAATCATAAAAACGACATATACAAATACTAATGAAATTAATTTAAATTTAGAAAATAAAAATCTTATCCAATGGTCCGTGGCTGTTGAAATTTTTGTTTCTCCGGTCTTCTCAACTCAAACATCTAAAAAACAAAAAATTAGGAGGATTTTTATAGTTTGGACTCATTTTAATATAATAAAACAAAAAAAATACTAGGGGCGAGGAAGAAAAAATGATATTGTGCAGATATTTTAAAAAAATTTTAACTTGTAATAATATGTTTGGGACTGGGCACCTTAAGATGTATGCTGAATTATGCACCAAAAAATATAGTGTATTAGATACTAAGCAAACCAAATTTAATACTACAATATTTGAGACTGGATCCAGTTCAGTTTCGAAGTTTCATCCCTTCATATATCACAGCGAGTTGGGTAGGGAATACATGACCGAACTTATCACATTGATGATTTTTCGATCAGATTTTTGAAAGATTAAAAGGTAGTGAGCATCATATAGGCATATTTTCAATTTTATTATCGTAGAATTCATAAGTTCACATCTAGAAATGATATACTAAAATATTATAAGTTAGAAAAATAATTAATAATTAATAAATTTATGACATATAGTTGAGTGACGTTCGTGACTTCAGATGTCTGAACTAGTCACGATGATATATCTTATGCATGTCTCACCGTCCACTATTTAGATTTTAAATAGATTATGAATAAAAAAATTTTAGGATTCTCTAAGATTCTTCATCCTCATGATGACCATGTTATTTTTAAGTATATGATGAAGATCTATAGAGAATATAAGTTTAAAATAAAATTTTTAGTATTATATTCGATAACATATCCAGTAATGAAGTAGCGATTAACATGTCTGTTAGAAATAGTACAACCGTATCATTAGGAGAGATTTTTCATGTCAGATGCATGTGTCATGTGATTAACTTGATTGTACAAGCGGGGATGAATGTATGTTTCCCCGTTTTGGAAAATATACCCAACTTACTAAAATATATTCGCACACCTTGCAGACAATAGGATTTTGGTAGTCTTTGTTTGTCTACGAATCTTAAGAAGAGAAAATTTCAATCGGATGTAAGACACCTTTTGAATTACACGTACCTGATGTTTGAGTCATATGTTGGATATGAACACGTGATATTCGACTACGTTAAAAATAAGAGTAGCAAACTTATTATTGACGACACTGACTAGGCTTCAGGAATTTCATAAATGAAATTCCTGAATATTTTTTATGGCACAACGAACATGTGTTCGTCGGTTTATACTCTCATGATTTGTATTACACTCAGGTGTATATATAATATTAGTAGCATGTTTAGAAAGTATTGAGCTGACCTGACGCTTAGTCATATGATTGTATAGATGAAAATCAAGTACTTAAAGTACTGGCCTACCATTCTATCTCTTTATTATATAGCTGTATGCATGAACCCTAGGGTTAAGTTGGAAAGAGTAGATAATATTTTGACTTATATTTTCTTGTGCATGAACCTGGAAGATCCACCTAAAGGGTTCATTCACATGAAGTTGATTGAACTTTTCATATATTACGATACTAGGTATGATGGTAATAGTAGTAAAGCTGTGAGTACAGACATTGATACCATATTCGGAGATGATAATTTTTAAATTTAGTTAGCTAGGGAGAAATGATGGGGTGTACCGTCGAATAGGAGTGAGATGTCTCGGTACTTAGATATCGATTACTATTCAATCATATTACATTCTGATACTAAAAATTTTGATATATTACATTGATGAAAATCATATGAGCCCACATTTCTCGTGCTATTTAACGTGACACGGGATTTACTGACTCCTCCGATATCTAGTATAGCATCGTAGTTTACTTTTTCTGTTACAGTGAATGTAATATAGGATATGAGATTGAGATTATATCCAGATATTGTAGAAGAATTACATTCAGGTGCGCCATGTGTTTGTTTACCTGCAATCCTACTTTATGTTGTGATACCCATTTATTAGTTCCTCCTCTCTGCTCCCTTTGCAGCCATTGTGACTGAAACATCTTCTCTTAAAAGAATGTCAAATGTAGAAATATACTTGAAAATGATCCTGGCGGTGGGTCTGTCTCTGGTCTCATCGTGGTAATCTTTTTGTTTTTTAAGTTATCTGATTAACAACTTGTTTGAGAAGGGTCTTTTTATTTTGGAGCCGATGGGTTGGTGTTCTTTGATGCAGAACTACGAACCTTGTGCCACCGGCCCGAATTTATGTGGTGCACTTGCTTCGTTTCTATGGGATCTTGATCTTCTCTCCAAGCACGGCCATCCATCCTTATCAATGCTAGCCACACAGCCACAGGCATGTTGAACTTTAAGACGTCAACATGAGCACGTCTCATAAGCAGCCATCCACATATATAAGTGCCCCATGGCCTAATTAGCCATTGGTGCACTTATTTGTAATATTAAAACATAGGATTTTGTATTTCAATTATTTTTTAATTAGTATACCAAATAAAAAAAAATCATAGTTTTAAATGTATATGTTTTTGCACACCTGATTGACTTTTCAAATAAAAAGACAAGCATGAATAAACTACATTTTTGCACACACATATAATAGTTTTAAATAAATGTAGTCTTTGGTGCACATATATAATAGTTTTAAATGTATATTTTTTTGCACACATGATTGACGTTTTAGAAAAAAAATCATAGTTTTAACTACATTTTCAGTCTACAATATATTTTACAATATATTTCGCAAAAACAATTAATAAAAAAATGGTATTCTAATTACCAAGCATGAAGCAACTAAATAAATAACTAAAAAAACATTGCAAAATAAAAACTATTTTCTTTTCTTGATTTTTCTAGATTTCTTATCTCTCATGGACATGTGTTTTTCAATTTCATCCTCATCGTCACTGCCACCACTAATACCACGGTGCCGCTTATACCCTCCGGTATCTTTAATTTTCTGTCACCATATTTATCAAAAAACAAACAAAAAATAAAAATCATTAAATAAATTAATGCAGCCCTACCCCTACCCCTACCCCTACCCCAGTTAAAAAAAGCATTTACATATACTTAAATGAACCCTGTCCCAGCTTAAAAAAAAAAAAAATCATCTACCCATACAATGCCAGCAATAAAAATTATAAAACTTAAATGAAAAACATAAAAAAAATAAATAAAACAAAAAAAAAAAAAAACTTTCAAAAAGTGTGGCTTTTATACACATACACTATAAAAGTATGCACTACATAGTTTTCCCAAGGTGTATACATGAAGACTAAATTAGCCCTCCTCTCATTAAATATTAAAAAATATATATGAAAACAAAAAATAAAAAAATCCACTCTTCAAAAAGTGGTGTGCGCACACACACACTATATAATCTTGAATAAAACATATGCAATACCTACACCATTTTGAGTATATATGTACCCAACATAAACTATTCGACACATTTTCAAAAAACATATACAGTATATATTTTTACATGTCCAAAACTTGTGTATATTCTTATTCTAAGAGCCCCTGAACATTAATATTATTTATTTTTGAAGATTTATTCTTCAAATTTTTTAAAAAGGTCGCATTTAAAAAAAAATATATATTTTTTTTAGTTTGAAGCCCTGTGCATAATATTTCCAAAGAAAAATTCTAACCATGTGGGAAATTCTTTTGGATTCGGCCACGCGCTCAAGCATTGACATCATTAAAGGCTTGAGTCCTTCGGTAGGAAATTCAGGCAATTTTTTTCCTAAATCACACAAATAAAAAAAAAATTAAAATTTGCTCGCCATTGGTTCAAAACTAGCCCCAAGCAAAAAACCAGACCAGAACAAAGACAGACTGCCCCCAGCGCTGCAATCAGGGTGCAGCAGATATGCAGATGGCTGCAACAGCAGCTACCAGGGTTAACCTTATAGAAGAGTAAAAATAGCTTACCAATAAGCTTCTCAATCTGCAAATACCACTCTATCTCATACTGATTGACCAGAGAAACTGCAATCCCAGATCGTCCAGCACGAGCTGTTCGACCAACTCTATGAATATAATCCTGCATTTCATGATTACAAATTAACAAAAACTTATTATAATTAAGTTTTATATATTCCATTATACATTTTAGGAATTGGATTTGGTCCTCAGGGCACAACTATCCCTAAAAGTTAGTTCACGAAAGAGAGAACTCAAACCATATAAATACGCCATAATAAATACAAAATTTTCTAATTTTGAACAATTTTTTGACTTAGACACTCTACCTCACCCCCATTGATCAACATCTGCAGAGCAGGGTTTTCACAGAAATGAACATCTACAAGTAGACCAAACTATGACTGCACCATAACTGTCGTAAGAATTATGCTCGGGCTGAACTAATACTCAAAATCTAGTTTTAAAAAAAAAGGTAATTCATGTTATGTATATACATATATAGGTCGTACATAGTGCACACGACTCCAGCTTAGCATGAAATCTGAAAGATATTAATATATCAACAGTCTTATCCTTAAAAATCAAAAAATTATTCTTGTTGAGTCGAACCTGAGACATGCTCCTATTAGCTGAAAACATTTGTTATCAGCTCAAAGAAAAAAAAACTCAAACTATATATACACACCAAAATAACTTAAAAATTTTCCAATGTGTCACCTTTTTGACTTTAACAAAACACATAAGATACGATACAAAGGGCGTAATAGTCTGATTAGCAATATGTTGAATTCACACCTCCTTAGAAGTTTAAAGTTCAATCCCTTTACTCACTGTCAAATGCTAGCCTCCTAGCCTCCTAGACTACATATGGATTGACCTAGCTCAAGGGATGCAACCCAGTTAAAAAAAAAACAATACAGTCTTGATATATTTTTAATATCATTGATGATATCTTGAGATCGAGTCTCACCTCTAAATGAAAGACAAAATACCTACTCATACTGACCTGAATACAGAGAAATGAGAAACCATGTTCATGGTGGGTTAGTGGAGGGGCGAACAAACTGACCAGGACACTCAGTTTGAAAACAAATTAGGGCTAACCTTAGAATTCATGGGAACTTCATAGTTAATAACCATATCAACGGATGGAATATCAAGTCCCCTGCTGGCCACATCAGTGCATATCAGAATATTGCATTCCCCTGCTTTGAACTTATTCAAAGCTCCAAGTCTCTTTGGCTGTTCAAAATAGAAGATTGCAACGTGAGAGACGTGTAAGAAACTTGAGAGAGGGCGCAGAATTTAGAAAATATGTGCGAAACCTGAGTCATGTGGCCATTGATTGGTATGGCTTTAAGGCCTAGATTGCGAAGAACTAAAGCTAAAAACAATGTTGCATCGCAGGTTCTTGTGAAGACCATGCACGTATTAGCAGCCATTAAAGTCAGAATATAGACAAGATAACAATCCTGTGAACAAGATGCAAACAGCGTTCAAAATAAATCAAGACTTTTTATTCAGGTTGAGAAAAGCCACTGGTTTAAGCATTTCATTTGTGTTTTGTGATGCTAAAATAAAAAAAAAATTAAGAAAAAAGAAATTCAAGAAAATTAAAAACAAAAACAAAAAGTAAATTCAATTTTCACACCATAAGCAAAATTACTCTTTTTTTTTTGTGACATATCATACATACCCAGTGCACAAGTCTCTCATTTTAGAGGGGAGTATTAAAGATTAAAATAACAACAGTAATCTCCCCAAAAATAAATAGATTATGATTGATAAGTCTCGAACTTAAAATCTATCATCATTGGACAAAAACTTTATGCATGCATGATAAGTTATCGCACCAAGACATGACCTTCAATATAAATACATGAATTCAAAACAAAATTTTTCCAAATAATCAAGAGCAATACTGTTGAGATATTAACTTTTTCAAGAGACTGGATTAAAAATAAAAATTTTGTGCGCTGAGTATGATTTCTTCCATATAATATCCAACAAAATAAAAAAAAAATTAGAAATAAAAAAATAAAAACCCCGAAAACCTACAAAAAGAAAGTTCAGTAATTTATTTTTTATTTTTTTTAATTTTTTGTGAATGTATATTTTTTTATTTTTCTAATTTGAGTTTTTAAAAGTTGTAAAAAATTAAAAATCAAAATAAAAAAAACATATATTTATTTTTTATTTTTTAAAAATTTATTTGGATAGAAATTTTATTTTTAATTTTTGTTATCCTAAAAAGCCAAACAATTTCAATCTAGAGGCAGCAAAATGAGTTTGGATGTTTGCTACCTAGGTCGAGCCACAGTGCCAACCTGGCATGCCTAGAAAATTAGGAAGTCCAGCACAGACCAATGGCCAGCTAGGAAAAACCAGGAGTGTCCAATCGGGTCAGCGACTAGACAACACAACCCTAGCTCAAGGCTAGTCAAAGTATGATCCAGGCTAGCATGCGTTCAATCTAAGCCAGTCTGGATTAAAGCCAAGCTAGCATTGGTTTGGGTTAACAGCTAGTCAGGAATCGAGCTATTGGCTAGGTTTTTCAAACAAAATATTTGGGTCGGGTCAGAGATGAGCACAAGCGACCTATCAGTCTGATCTGATCCAACCCACGGTCTTTTTTTTATTAAAAAAAAAATAACATTATGTGAATCTCATGTTCCACACATGGGTCCAGGCTAACACCGCCCAAGGAATGATCCATGCATGACCCTGAGTGTGAATTAGAACCTAGGCTAAATTCAGCTTGTTCAAGCTGACATTGTAAGTCATGTCGTGCTGCCTGAGCTGGCAACATGTGGGCCGACACTTGAGGCTCAGCACATCTCATGCCTTTGGGGCATGCCAGCACACAGATTCCAGGCACGGTTAGACCATGAAAGGCTTCATTCCTATAGTCCGAGCCATGACTCCCAACCCATTTTCCACCTCTAGGTTCAGCCCATATCCATTCTAACCCAGCCAGGGCAGAAACAAAACCAAGTTTGAATGGGGCAAGCCATTGCAAATACCTCTTATACAGTTCACACATACAATAAAAAAAAAAGCATGCAAAGAAGAAACCTTATGTTCGGCAGGAATAAAACAGTATTGTTGCTTCAGAGTGTCCACGGTGGAGTATTTTGAAGAAACTTCTATCTGAGTAAAAAAGAAGCTTCATAAATTTAAATACAAAAAAAAAAAATTAAATTGAGTAGGAAAAAAAAAAGCAAGCAGATATGGTATTGCTAAGTACCTTTGTTGGATTTTTTAAACAAGCTCGTTGGAGCTTAGCCACCTGCAGAACAACAGATTTTGACCAGCCATTGCTTAGGCTTACAATAAGGTAGATCTCATTTTTGTGCATTCATTTACAAGAATAGGACACTGGCAGGGAGAATAGCCTTTTTAATTCATTAGTACATGTTTTAAACACGTGGCGAATGACCAATTAATGAACTCAAAAACTCAATTGTAAGCCTCCATTTATTATCTTAAAGAAGATTAATGGAAACATACATAATGAAGCCTATAAAATAGCCCAGCCACCAAACCCATTTGACATCTCTATTCCATTATTTGGAAAGTATTTCTTTGGTCTCAATTTTACTTATGATGTATAAATTTTGCATATTTTATTAGTGCAAGCATGGTGATCACTAACTAAGAAAGAAGGGATCAGCTCCATACTTGATGAGAACCCGTGTAACTGGAGTCACTGATTAATCTCTCTCACCTCTCACCTCTCTCCTCACATAATAATTTTTAAAAATATTGTCAATATAAAAATAATTATTAATTTAAGTATATAAAAATTATGATAAGCATGCATTGATCACCTCAAATAAAAAGGCTAATTAAAATAATATTTTTCCCAGTGTATAATTGCTCATTATAATTATTCAAATTGGATACTAAAAAATATATTTAAGTATTTATTTTCATAATTATCATGTCATATAATTCTCTTACAAATATTTTTGAAAATATGAATTTAGAATAAAATTTTAATTTCATATTTAATAATATTACAAATAATAACTATATAATATATTATCTACAAAGTAAAATTTTCAAGTCAAATATATTTTTTATATTATTAATTCAATAAGAAAAGATTTGACTTCTAATTAATAACACTCATTATAAATTATTTAATATTCTATAAAATTTATTTATTAATCTAATAAATTACACAATTTGTATACTCGATATCAATCAATAAATTAAAAAATATCAATATGAAATCCAACTTAATTGTAATTATATCAACCTAATAATAAAATTTTATATCAAAAACTGATTTATACTATTAAATTTTAAAAATAGTAAGACCGATATTAATTTACATGTACAACAATGAAATAATATCATTAATTTAGGACATGTAATCCAGAATATATAATGATAATTTTCCAAACTAATCTACATGTATTTCAAGTAAAAAATATCATTAAAACCTATGTCAAAATAAAACTTAACAAAACAAAAAACTGAACATCAATCTACAACCAAATATCAAGAATCTAGGAGAATTTGATAATAAGTAATTGAGAATCAATCATCCAAAAAATCACATGTAAAACATGCTCACTTATTAAAGTTTCTGATCTAATTTTTAAAATATAATTACTATATAAGTCAAACTAAACAAACAATAAAAATAATTATTTTTGATAAAAACTCATTTAGTCATAACTACTCAAAAACAATAGCACAAACACAAATCATTTATGGTTAGCATGACAAAGTTCATGTCAAAAACAGAACTTCTTTATCATGCCTGAGACGTGAGGGGCTATAAATTTCTCTGATATCAAAATAGATATGTCCACTAAATTGTGCAACCCAGGCCAAATCTTTTAGGCCTAGTTGGGCAATCGTAAATTTGTTGGACGTGCACGATTCATAGTTATGGGTCATGCAGTGCCACATGACTATCAGAGAAGTAAGCTCAACATAGCCCAATGGCCTAGTTGAGGTCTTTGTTACATCGAATCATGTCGGGTAGGGTTCATGCTAGGTTAAAACCAACACAACTAGGCCAGGCACAATTTAGTGCCTTGCCTTGTCCGCAACAAACAAGCATAACTTGGGTTAGCCGTCACAGAGCATTGCACGGCCAAGCTATGGAAGATATGTGTTGCAATTATCAATATATTAATATTAAAATATTTATATTGCGTATATAAAATACAATAAAAAAATTATTTAAATGTAAATATCATTAATACAAGTGTTAAAATATTTTAAAAATATGTTCGAGCTAGCAAATATAAAATTAAAGTAAAAACAAAATTCTAAAAAAAGCATGTCTATCCAATATCACTGTGTCTAGTTCGAATAATCACATCTTATAGTCTCAATTTTATTATATTCATGTATATTATCATCTATTTACAGCTAGTTCACTCTATTTTGAAGATTCATTCATGAATCATTCTAATATTTTAAGCATGACAGGCTTCAACGATATTTGATTATAATATTAATGTGATCCTTATATCTGAAATAGTATTAATAAATACAGAAAAATAGTCTTTGATATTATACTAAATACTAAAAACTTAATAAATTAAATATCATTTTAATTAGCAGAAAAAAAATAAAGTTATATGACATTCATCAACTTAAAATATAAAAATTTTTCATTTTTATTTATACTAAAATAGAATAATAATCTGTATTTAAATATCTCAACAGCCCACTCATATTTAACAGACCTCCCAATCACCTTTCTCTAACTAACTAAATCAACAAGATATCATCTTTGCATAGGATGTCAATCTTCATACTAAGAGATTTACTAAATTTATTATATTTATTTTTATAATATTTAAAAATATAATTTAATTATTCATAAAGTATACTCTGAGTCTTGTAATTGATTCATACAAATAAATAAATATATTTACCAATTTTTTTCACTCTATTAACTTTAACCCTATGATCTAAATAGGTATCCAAATAATAATGAGATCAAATAGATGACTAATATTTTAAATACTTATTTTTCATCTCAATAATCATAACACAAAAAATTAGGTATTTTTTATATTTGTTAAAAATAAATAATATTACAAATACACATAAGTATAATATATATGATAGAAGTGCATACAAACAAATTATATGCTCACATATCATGAAAAATTTGAAGGAATTTTATATATAAAATTCATATATATCAATCTAATTCATTAATTATGATTTCATTAATTTTATTATCACATATTAATAATCAATACATACATCCAACATAATCTCATAAAGTATATAATTTCTAATAATTTCTGACATCCACTTAGATTTTTTTAGCCCTAATTACTTATATTGAACATAATAATACTCTTGTAGTTTGCTTAGTATTTTAATATATTTTTAGTGCATTCATATATGTTCTAATAAAAAATATTATTTTAAAACAAACATTTACTATTAAATTTATTATATGATACACATATATAATATAAAAAATCTCACCTAAAAAACTATTTTAATAGTTCTTAAGAATATACTTATAATGATACTATTATTTAAAATATCATTAAATATTATACTAAATATTTTATTGCACATTTAAAATACTATATATGATGGGACATCATAAAAATTAAGAATTTTATGATATATTAATATTTTTTTTATTTAGACTCAACTTATAATCAATAAAATAGGCAGTGATATATACGAATACATTATCATCATGACTAATCCAAATATCAAACATCAAAATGATTATTCTATTTTTATATTCTAAGTTAGTTAACTACTATTTCATTTTTTATTTTATAATTTTTTTATAATATTTTTACTAAGAAACCTAAAAATCTTATGATAAGCATGCTAAATATACGAGTACATAAGATATAGTCAGGAATCTTATGAAAATCTAATCTAAAGATATATGCTAACAATGAACTTAATTATATATTTCCTTGCGAGTTTATGATAATAAATAAAGAGGATAATAAACTTGAAATTAATGTAAATGGATGATAACATATGTTGATGTATTATGATGATGAATAGTTCAAATATCGAACATCATAAAAATTACTCTATTTTTTTATTTTAATTTACATAGTTATTATTTTATTTTTCATTTTATAATTTTTTTATATTATTACTAAAAAGCAAGCTAAGGATCATACAATAAGCATGTAAAATGTATGAGTCCATAAGATATAATCAATAATCTTTTGAACTGGAGATACATGCTAATAATGAACTTAGCCATATATTTTCTTACAAATTCATGACAATAAATAAAGACAATAAGCATGAAGTTAAATTATATTCAAAAATCTAACTGCATTCTCAGTTGAGTTTGTCTGAGATTCAATAAATCATATTTTTTAGTGGATTATTCAATATATATCCTAATATGTCTAATATCACAAGTATTCCTACAAATATATATATATATATATTGTGTTTAATTTTCTTTAATATACTTAGAATTTTTATTTTTAATTATCTTAAAGTAAATACATACTATAGATGTTCATCTATTTATATAATTTATAGATGCAGAGATAAAAGATTAATCATGAATGAGAGATAACTTAGTTTCAGACCTTGAGTTGTCATCTATAAATAAGTTAATTAAATTTTTATAATATTCATTATTTTCATTTTCTTAGTTTAAAAAGTTTTGAATATGAAATAATATTTATTTATATTACAATTATACTAGAAAAAAACAACTATAAAAAATAAGTCAGAAAAAAAGTGATTTGTATATTCAACATTATAAATAATTAAACAATGCAACTCAAAGTTGATCAACAATAAATCTACAATCACCAACTAAAAGACTGACCTACAAATATTAATTTACTTACATTCTTAGTTCACAGATTATTTATATAATATCAAAGTATAAATAAAAAAAATACTTATATATCATAATTAAGAAGTAATTGAGATATTTTGAAAAAAAAAGAAATTATAATTTGATATTTAAATATACAAAATTATAAATATAAATATTTATAGAAAATTTTTAAAAATTATTTATGAACAAAAATCTAACATCCATAAGATTTATATTGCTGTAAAAGTAATTTATTTTTTGATAATTTATTTGTATAACCAAATATTTCTGTTTTAATATTTTCATGTAAGTGCAGGAAATGAAATATTAAGAGGCCGGAATGTGAGAGTAGCACAATAACGGAGGTCCTACTGACCGGATCCAACCCGTTCCAGGATCCAACCGACTCTTGATAAATAAACCGAGAGAATTAAAAATATAAAATATTTTATAATTTTAATTTCAGATTATTGTTTTTGGACCCGGGAAACTATTCATTGTCTTCTTCTCTCTCTCACTCTCTCTGCGATTTATCACGATTGTTCTGTGCTGCATACTGTAAGATGTTTTTGGGTTTAATCTGTAATGCACAAGTGTTTTCTGGTGAATGTATCTAGTCGTACTGAATGACTAGCGAACCACGTTATTTTTGGTATTTTATTTCTCATTTTTTTGATTATATCATGGTTGGATTGCTGGATTGAATATATATTGCTCGTATTTCTATTATCCATGTTGTCTTTTGTATCTTAATATCACTACCGTGAAAACACAATTGTACAACATATATCCATAGTCATTGTTCAAAAATCCAATGACTTATAATTAAAAAATAATTTTTTTTTTATTTTTGTTACTTTTTCCGACAACACGGCACATCAAAAGGTCAATGTGCGTTTTGAAGATAGCTAAGCATAGACAACCTAATGAATCAAGCCTCGAATCCATTGCAATTATATGCAATGGCCTTGAAATTTATAATAGGATATATGCATTCATGTGTCCCAATTACATATATTATTATAAAATATACACATTAATGCAAGCACTTATTTATTAAAGAGAACCAGCACGAGAGACAATTTTCAGGCACAGGCCATGCCTATCAATGCTAGTCATGTAAAAGGCTTGCGAACTATCATGGGGTAGGTCCAGGCATGGCTCTAAACAGTATTGTGTCGTGCTAGGCAATGCATTTTCAGGTCGTGATGTGTTGTTCCAGACACTATATTTTCATGACGTGCCTCGAGTCAACATTGGGCTGTCCAACCCAGTTGACACCTAAAAAAATAAATTCTACTCATGTAAAAAATAATTATACATGTTTCCTGAATATAAATTTACTAAAAGTTGTCACGAACTAATTTTGAATTACAATCACTTAACTAAAAATATTTCTTGTCAAATTCTAATCTAGGAAGACAAAAACTATAATTTTATTAGAAAAGGAAAAAATAATACACAAATAATAATATGTTGTGAGAGTGAGTGAGTATGTGTGTGTGAAAAAAAAAATAATAATAAAGCTAGAGTATTCCTTATAGATTGAGGCGCTTCCAAAATACAATTATAAATGCAAATAAATAATTTTTTTTAAAAAAAATAATCTAAGCATATCTAAAAGTGAAAGGCAAACAAATAAATCTATATCAATAATAAAAATAGAGCGATAGAAGATAAAGTCATATCATAAGCTATGTGTGAACTCATTGCCATTAAACAAGAAAAAATTGACTTCAAAGGTGTCTACTTTTTACCCTATATTGTGCTAATTGAGTTACACGTCATATTCTTTTCTCTCCCTTGATACGCACACACACAGACACCCCCATGTTCATATTTATTAGGGATGTCTTTTTTAGCCACTATAAAATTAAATATATTACAGATAAATATAAATAAGCATGCACAAAATTAAGACAACAAAAATAAAATACAAATAAACTTAAAATAACTTAACAACTTCAACAACTTAATTACTATTTGGACACAAAAAGGACCATTATACATACATGGATAAAATTGATTGTGACAAATCACAAGTTAGATATTGTCATCAAAACAAAAAAATAAAAGAAAAAATTTAATAAACTCTTGATATTTTATAAATTCCACAAAGTAAATTGAAACCATTAGCTTTACAATTCCATTTTACACTAGGTATTAACCATGATATTAGTTAATTAGACAACCAAAGCAAATTATCAGAAAAAAGAATTATATATTTGAAAATACATATTTTTAAATCATCTAAAAATACATATTTGAAAATGCAAATGATCAAAAATCTTTAATCAAGAAGAATTAAATGAAAACAAATATTTTACTTTGCTACAAATATGTAAATACACAACATATATAATGAAGTTTTAATTATCAATACGAGTATCCAAGAGAAAAAGGAAATGATCAATAAAGAACAAAGAATTATTTAAAAGTACATATGCTAACCTTTTTAGTCATAGTAGCTGAAAATAAATATGTCCTCCTTTCACGTGGTATAGTATTTAAGATTGCATCAAGGGATTTCTGAAACTCATCATTTAGTAACCTATCTGCCTCATCTAAAACCTATTTGGTGCAACAAAATCAAGTAAAAAAAACTGAAACATAAGCACTATACAAGAAAAAATTTAAATATACATAAAATCAAATTAGCCGTAACATGGACACAACAAAAAAATGATGTGAAGTAAAAACAATCATTGGAGTTGAAGGAGAAACTTCATCTTTATTATATTGGCACCATTGAATAATTATTAATTTTTCCCAAGGACTAACATTGCAATGATTCATATAACACACAATTATAAAAAAAAATATATTCGATTAGACGAATTACAACAAACCATAGAATAGCTTTGCACTCTTTTTCTCCAACTAAAATTTTATAACAAACCTTTATAATGAACATGATAAAAAGTAACAATAAGTACATGATAATCAACTATACAAAAAATAATCACATCACACTCAAATATTAATTTAATATAAATAGATAAAATATTTATAAAGAAATTAAAAAAATATATATGATGTTGAATAGTACTCATATAGTTGATTACTTAAAAAATTTTCATATTGAGACATGATATAAGAACCAATATATTAGTGTTTATATAATTGCACACAAAGAACTCAATATTTCACTCAAATATGAGATCACAATGATATAAAGATGATACTAAAATAATTAATTATTGAAAAAATCATCATATTGCATATATATATATATATATATATTAATGTAATGTTTTTGCAGGATAACAAATATCTTGAATATTGGGTACAAGTACAACCATCACCGACATACAATAATCATATTATGATTAATTGGGTTCGAAATTCATCAGAGACAACCATTGTATGATGGCAAAAATCATCATCTAATTATGGATATCTCAAGTTCGAGACTCATTACATTTAATATCTCTGATTTCCAATGATAAGAATATTAAGATATTAATTTATCTCTAACTACATACAAAGCAAGAGGCTTTTTCACTAAGTAAGGCCATCTTTATAAAATAATCATATAACTTTGAAAACTAAAATTTATATAACAGACAAATAATAACAATACAATAATTTATTATTTTAATGATACTACTAATGATTATCATCAATAAAGTGATGATCAATGACTAAGTTAGGATTCTAATAATCAATTGAAAGCAACTAAACAATCTAAAAATATTTAAATTACATTGAAAGGAAAATGATTATAAATTATCATATGAGAATAATATATCTCATTACTCTCTAAACACAAAATGAAAGTATTCTTAAATTTCATATCAATAAGAGTAGAAATAAAGAAAATAAATAATAAACTCATTAATAAATAT
Organism: Sapria himalayana; assembly: GCA_029783825.1. Lineage (NCBI taxonomy): Eukaryota > Viridiplantae > Streptophyta > Magnoliopsida > Malpighiales > Rafflesiaceae > Sapria > Sapria himalayana. Next base: position 460,481 of record JAREIK010001345.1, read on the forward strand.
TATCTTGTAGAGTATAGTTGCGATTTTATAAGATAGAAGAGTTGATTATATAATGATGAAAGAAAACACAATTAGTATATTTAATTCTATCATTTAAAATGATCACAAAATAAAAGATATCATGGACTAAATTTTGATCCAATATTTATCCTTAAATTTTCTATTTAGATTAACTTTACTTACCTTGCATTACAATTTTGAGTAATGCTTAGAAAAATTGCTTGGTTAAAATAAATATATTAAATGAACTAAAGATTGTTGATAAATCTTATTCTCAAGTCTTGATTAAAATAAATACAGTAGATAATTTTACAAAAAATATTATCTTATAGGATGAGAAATTGAACACAAAGTATGATATGAAGGAAGACTATCTTTTGCACAACCAATTTTTAAATCAATCAAATTAACATGTGAATAAAGTATGAAAATTTTTATATATAATAATGATAATAACCAATACTTTTTTTGAAACGAATGCACCTGCCTCATAGTAAACTAGAATGAAAAAAGATAATATCAAGTATACTAAGAGTATTTGTGAAAATATCAATTTATCAACCTCTAGCATGCATGTATATGATGATAATATACATATCTACTAGAGTCATATGAATCTTTATATATATAAAATTATAATATAAGCCAACCACACATAAAAATTTAAATAAGAATCTATATGCATATTTATCTGACTATTATTAAAAAGTCATAAAACTAGGATCCAATAAATCAAAAATCTCACAAAATGTGAAAACCATAATACTTTATATATATATATATCAACAAGATATTATCCATGACTTTAAAATCAAATCACATACATATTTTTTTTCATATATTTAAGAATATAAAAAATATCATTTATAAAAATTAGTTTTTGAGAATCCAAAAAATAACTCATTATATTCAAAAATAACTAATATCATGTGTGTTTATTATCAAACGGGTAATTATTTATAATTTTAGAATATCTAGTAGGAATTAATAATGTCATATGCATAAATAGAAAGATCAAAATTAAAATCAAAAAAGAATTTACTAGAACATACTTCATCAAGCTAATCTCTAATAAAATATATAGTACATACTTTCATAAAGATAATATTATATAATCACTAAAAACATGTCACTTCAAAATAAAAAAAAATATATAATATCCAATATTTTTCAATTGAAACTATCTGAAGAAATTTTTTGGATTAAATAATACATAATTTATCATCCCTTTTAATTATGATATCATCCACAAATTATTATTTTTAGATACACAACAATGGTATCATATGATCTCCAATGAAAAAGACTAGCTCAAGGTATATTTATTTTATTTCTCTTATATTTTTCATACATGTTACATACAAAGCACCCCCAAAACATAAAATACTTACATGTAGTTTAAGTTTTATATTTTATGCATACACACAAACTTTGTGTTATTCATTATATATTAGCAATAAATAATATTCTTGCACTCAATATTCAACATGATATAAAAGAAATATTAGTTATTATTCATCACCATCGATGCCAATACCACCATCATCACTACATTCATTGGTGGCAACCATCACCACATTCACCTTAAGGACAGTAGATAATATTCTTGTACTCAATATTCAACATGATATTAGAGAAATATTAGTTACTATCCACCATCATTGATGCTAGTACCACCATCATTACTACATTCATTGATGGCCACCATTACCACATTCACCTCAAGGGCAATAATTTCTCTTCTTGGCTATCTTGAAATATTTTTTCATTTATTTTTCAGTTGGACACCAAACCCTAATTTAAAATTTCTAATTTTTTGTTTTATTATTTAATGTTAACACTTGAAAAGGTGCCCTTATGCACCTCTATTGGTGTATTCATCTCCCAATTTTGACTAGGTCAAATTGAGTTCAAGTGGAGCATGATACATAGATTTTATTATGGGGCCTATTATATTTTGTGTTTACTTTATAAAAAAAACTAAATTTTATTATGACTAGATATTCTATTTATCCTAACTAGATAAAATTTATAATGACTAGATATTTCATTTATTATGACTAGATATAGAATAATTATGATCATTTAATATAATTTGTATAATCATTTATAAATTAAATAGGGTTTCTATATTACAATTTGATTTTTAAATCAATCGAACATATACCACTTGGTAAACAAATTTATCTGCTAGCAACACTATAGGAAGAGAGTAGGATAGGAAAGATATTCTATGCATCACTAAGACATATTCTTAATATTAGGGTTTCTAAATTTTCACTTCAATGGTATTCAAAGATATTTTGCATTTCAAGTGATATTCAATATTTTTTATACTTTCTAGAATAATTTATAATTATTATAAAAAAACTTTATATAAATTTTATCACATATCAGAAAGAAAGATCAATTTGGCAAGATTATTTATAATCACTCTTTTGAAAATTACATTCAATTTTTTGGATTCATATTCCTAGCGAGCCAGACTTTCTTAAATGAGTAAAAATCTATGAAATTGTGATCCTAACACAATGAAATATTGTTAGCGATAAGAGGCTTATACTCGATCATAGAGGAATCAGATTGTTAAGGCATTAACGTTTTGAGGAGAATAAAAGTTATAATGACTTGCATATTTGAAAACATAAAGAACAAACTATGAATAGTTATTGATGTTACATCCAACATTATAACATTCTTTTAGACTATCAAACTATAAAGCATGCAACAAGATATATTCAAAGATTTTCATACAATTCACAGACATAAATGATCTTGATCCAATTAACAAATATAATAGATCACAATTTCTATAAAAAATACTATAATTTTTTTTTCTATTTCTCCCATCCTAATCATTTTGATAGTTGATTCACTAGTCAATAATCTTGGCACGAGTAACTATTATTTATATTCTTAAACACATAATTTTTTTAAGTTTTTTGGTAACAAGTATTTTTTATTAGCTCAATCTCAAAATTTTAAGACAATGTACACTTAGAAAATATGTAGGCTTAGGTTACAATATATCATTGGATGCTTACATTACAAAAACAACTAACAATCTATGCTAATTAAAAGAGATTGATCCTTGATTCAAATACAAATTTATATCCTAATTAAAATATTCTAATCGCTAGAAATCAAGACAGCAAGCTATAAGTTGATCTTAACTTCGAAATAATCAAATCATTCAATGCTCCCCCTCAAAGTGGCTCGAAGATATTGCACAGACCCAACTTGTTCATAAGAGATTCGAATGTTGCCTTATATAACCCATTGATAAAAATATCTACCACTTGTTCATTTGAAAGAACATAAGACATGCAAATGATTCCATTGTCTAATTTTTCCTTGATGAAATGTCTATCAATCTCAACGTGCTTAGTCCAATTCATGTTGTACTGAATTTTTGAAAATGAATAGCAGCCTTATGATCACAATATAATTTCATATTACCTTTAGACTCAATCCTCAATAATTCACAAATGTCTTGCGCAACTACCCTATATTTAGCCCCAGCACTACTTCTTTTCTTCAACATTTGCTTTTTACTTCATATTACCAAGTTTCCTCCTACAAAAATACATCAAACAACTATATACCTATCCACCATGGAACCTGCACAATCAGCATCTGAATACTATGGTCACTTCTCCTCCCTTCAACTACAAGTTTCCTAATCTTGTGATTGACTTCAACTTGAACATCTATTGATTTACTATCCAACGTCCTTAATTTACTCTGTGTTACCATAATTTACTCTTTTGATCATGTTGTCTCCATCCCAAATAAATATTTTAGAGTTTATCAAGGTCCTTAATCTCAAATTCGGTAGTCAACGCTCCTTTCAATCGCCAAATTTCATCAATATGCCGGTAATGGTGGCATCATCAGCATAAACTATAAGAATAGTATCTCCCCCTCCATTAATATGCCTATAAAACGTTATGTGGTTTGTTTTTCCTTGAGTGTATCCAACCTTCTGAATGAACTTAGAAAAAAGATTAAAACAAGCTAGCAGCAATTATTTTAGATAATAAAGTGACTTGAGCAGCCAACACACTGCAATTTTTTTCTTGAGCATCATAAAACCCCAGAGACAGTAGCATATAAACTTATTCTAACTCTCCAATCAAAAAAAGCATTCTTTACATCATTTGATGCAAAATATATCATTACCACAAGAGATAATAAGACCCTGATTAGTCATTTTTGCTACATGTTTGGGTGATGTTTGCAACCAGTCATGTTTTAAATCTGTCCATTGTCCCATCTGCCTTGTATTTGAAATTGAATACCCTTTTTCACCCAATCATTATTACTCCAATAGGTAAAGAAGTGATCTCTCTTGTCTTATTTTTCGCCAACACTCCCTTTTCTTCAAGGACTACATTTTTTTCAGGCTGGAATTCTCATGCCTTCTTCAATTTTCTTTGGTATGCTTGGGTCCTCCAAGTTTGAAACAAATGCTTTATCAGACTAAGACATAGTTTGATAAGAAACAAATCTGTCGATGAGAAGTAATGTGCACGATCAAACATTTTTCCTTACTGCAGTTGGTTATTCTTCCACTGCAATTGAGTCTCAGAAGCCTGGCTTCTGATTCTAGCTGTCTTTTGGCTGTCTTGTGGGCTCAGTTATAATAGGTACATGACTTGAGCCTGAGGTTGGTTTCTGGGCAGTGCTAGAATCAATAGTTTGTTCTGTGGTACGTAAATGAAGATGTCTTCTCAAGTAAACATGCAGTTCAAGGACTGAACTGACTGATTTGAACTTGGAACTGTCTAGCAAAAATGAGTTTCATCTAAGTTCTCCCCCTTGAAGTGAATCTTGGATAAAGAAAGATTGATCTTTGAACAAAATGACATCGTGGTTTACGTACATTTTCCTTGTGAGGGGATCATAGCATTTGCATCCCTTTTGAATTGGAAAATAACCCAGAGCCAAACTTGTTTCTAATTTGTGAGTGGACATTAACAAAAGTAACACATTCAAACATTTTTATAAAAGATTGATGAAAAACTAGGAAATAGTAGTGATACAATTGTCTGTATTCGAGAACTTACTAACCAAAAAGAAATTGCAAGAAACATTTGGAACACGTAAAACTAAGGTTATGGAAAAAATTATTAGAAACAAAAATATTCTCTTTTTCCAGCAATGGGTGATAATGAACCATCATCAATGTTGATTTTGTCATGTATGAAAGAAGACACGTATGAATGGAACAATTTAAATTGACCAATCATGTGTTCAGAGACTCTAGAGTCTATTATCTAAGACATGTTATTTTTTGTGCTATTTTGCATATTGGAGTCTTGAAAGTAGAAACAGTGAACTGAATAAGCTGATTGAGGAGTTAGCTATGCAACACAAATTGCTCGTTAGTAAATTGAGCATTGTCATAGCTAATACCATAAATGCTGGTACTTTTTAGGTTTTTTGAAAATCTAAATCAATATATGCTTTGGGAATACACACAAACATACACACACACACACCCACACATAGGCTTGGATTACAGCACATTATTAGATGGTTACTTGATAAAAAACAGCTAGCAATCTCTGCACAATCAAAAGAGAATTAATCTCTGATTTAGATTCAAATTCAAATCCTAATTAAAATAATCCATACAAGTCTGCCTAAAAATTAGGACATCTACAAGCTGATCCTAATTTCAAAATATTCAAACATTTCAACAACTCTTCCGATTAATTTATAAAGCATTTAAATATTATATTGGAAAATGGATTAATACTCTCCTTGTAAATTCTCAGCTTAATCACCTTGCATTAATTAAGTTGAACCTATTAAATTAAAATATGAAAGGAATCAACACTATTAATTATAATACATGTCTATCAAAAAAACACATTGTATAACCACCTTTCTAGCACATCAAAGGATGACAATTTCATAGGATAATCAAATCACCCGCCTCATTAAAAAAAATAGTACATGAAATGGATATCAAAAAATGTTTCAAAAACTCAAATTGTGTTATGTATGAAAACTAAAGCTATAAAGATCTTCACATACTATGCCATTTGAAAATTACTTGATCACCCTTAAAATATTCAAAAATACCTAAAATATCCCCTATGTATATAAATGTCCATTGTTAAAGTATTAGTGTTAAAAACCAAGATTAATTTTTTTCAAAAACAAGGTCTTTGGATTTCTTTCTTGGATTACTTCTCTCTATTTAAGAATATATTATATCATGAAATTATTTTTTAAGATGTATGAAACACGATATTAGCAAAAAGATAACCACTTTTACTTTTACAAGTACATACCTCTATAAATTTAGTCATGATTTTGTAAACATTTTTAAAAGAGTCATGTATTCTCTCATCACTAGTTGTAATAAAGCCAAACACTTAAATATCATAATATTTAGAAAACTTCATTTTGAATAATTTGTGTTCGTCACAAAAATACCAACACATCAAATCTATATGAATTTCAAAATTAAATATATTTGAATAAAAATAATACTATGATAATTAATCATGTGAATATTCTGTATGTTACATATAGATATTGAAAGTCATATCTTAATACAATAGCAAGTATCTTCATCCAATAATGATATATTTTAATTTTAAGACTCATCATATACAAGTTCTCTAACTTTTATGGGTAAACATATCAAAATATTAACTTCTCAGACTTTACACTAAAGAATTAGTCATGCACACTACGTACAATATCCTCTCCGTATGGAATAATTTGAGTTGCATAAACTGATAAATTATTAAAAAAATTTCTAGGTTTCAAGTCTTAACAAAGATACAAAATAAATTTGTTTCTAACAACAAAAAATATTAGTCGTGTGAGACCTCATATTTGCAAAGGCAACATGTTATAAGTAAGTAAATTAACTAATCAAAATTAATATTAATAATAATTAAAAATTTTCAATAATAACAAAATTGATATTTTATTTGTTTTTGTTTAGTTTATTTTACTAATTCTTTTAATAAAATTGGATAAGATATAATTTATTTTGAGTTTTTTAATTTTGTAGAACTAGAATAATGACTTTTATGAAATTAATATCAATGCACACATTACAACCTAAAATTTGAATTCTTTTGTTCTGGTTGAATGAAATTGATTATTGAATAACTAAATTTGATTTAATAAAAATAATAGTAGCCTTATGAAGAAAAATAAGATTTGATATTTTCTTTTTTATTTTCCTTGTTCTTTAATTTTCTAGAGCTAAAAATATTAATTTTACAAAATTAGCATCTATGCAAACTTTATAACCATCAATTTGATTTTTTTTGTTTTGATTGAAATAAGTTGAATCTTGGGTAATTATATTTAATTTAATAAAAATATAAGAAATACCTCAAATGATTAAAGTAGGGTTCAACATTTTCCCTTCGGTTTCTTTATTATTTTCAAGATTATAATAAGACATTAATATTATTAAATATTGAATACAATGCCAACGTTTAGTTTCTTTCCTTTCCTTTCTTTTTCAACATATATATTATTTTTATTAAACATTGTTAAATGAAATTTTATTCTTATTAAAGTATTTTAAAAATATTTCAACATAAATAAGTGTTTAAATACACAAACTCATGCATGAACCAATCCATATCAAGTTGCACATGTTTTTTGATATCTCCCTCACCAGAATCCTCTGAAAGAATTCATCAAATGATCCTTACTTTGGATAAAGAGACACTAATGAATGAATCTTTAATAGAACCACGTTGAAAACTAATTAAGAAATTCAGAATAAAATTGAAAAATAACAAAGATATGATAATAGAGAGAAACAAAGATCGGAGAATGAAAGATATGGTTGGGTCTATGAAGATGTCATACAGTACCCCATGAATGAAGGTATAAACAATTAATCAAAATGATATAGATACACAATGATATTTTTCATATGAAGGTTATACCCAATAAACAAAACTTCAGAAAGTTGTATATATGGCATGACTTCTTTGAGAGAAATTTGGTTAGGGAGATGTCAAAAAGTACAACTTGGATGATTTAGTTCATGCATGAAATTATGGATAGGAACACTTAAATATTTTAAAATAATTTGAATATAATTTAATAAGAATAAAATTTTATCTAATAATACTTAGTAAAAATACTAAGTGCAATAAAAAAAATAAAAATGAAAGAAACTAAAAGTTGACTTTGAATTCAATTATCAATAATATTTATATCTCATTGAAGCCTTGGAAATGATAAAAAAGACGAATGAGAAAATGTTGAACTTCACTTTCCTCCCTTGAGGTACTTCTAATATTTTTATTAAATCAAATGTAATTATCCAAGATTCAATTTCTTTCAATTAGAGCAAAAGAGTTCAAATTAATTGTTATAAAATTTGTATAGATGCTAATTTCGAGATCTACTGATAACGGACGAAAATACTTTTTATCATACTAAAATATGACTTCCAAAACATGCATGCAAGATGAGAACTTCCCAGACAATCAACAATTCTAATATTATTCTCGAACAAGCACTTTTAACTTTTATAAAATCAAATCATAACTAAATTTTATAAAAAAAAATATTTATTATTAGAAGATTGAAAGTTTTCACTTTATTTTAGAGGTGTCAAACGGGCCGTGCCGTGCCTGGTCTGACATGGTTTATTCAGGAAAGGCCCGGCACGGCCCGATTGGCACGACAGGTTTTTGGCCGTGCCATGTCAAGCAAGTACGGGCCGGGTTAAAAAAATTAAAATTTTTTATTTATTTTTTCCATTTTTTGTTTATAATATTTATGTAATTATAAAATATAAATTAGATAATATTTTAAAATATTTTAATTATAAATTGTGAATAGTTGAATAGTTATAAAGTTTATTTTTTTATGTTATTTGTTTTAATTATGTATAAATTAGATTAGATTATAATTTATTAAAATTATATTTTAGAATTTTTAATGAAATTATTAAATAAAAAAACAAAATAAACACAAAATTTATTTAACAAAAATAACAAAATCACACTCGCAAAGCCAAGTGTCAAACGACCAAACCAAAGCAAATACAATATAAATAAAAATTATTGAGAAAGAGAGAGAGAAAATCTTGATTCACATTCATTTTTGGATGATAACTGTTGAGAAAGAAAATATTAGAATATAAATACATTATATTCAACACTCCCCCTCAAGCTGGAGCATATACGTCATATGCACCTTGCTTGTTATAAATGTATTTAATCCTAGGACCTCTGAGAAATTTAGTGAAGATATCTGCTAGTTGATCATTTGAATTAACAAAACTTGTAGCAACACATCCTGATGCGATCTTCTCTCTAATGAAGTGACAATCAACTTCAATATGCTTGGTCCTTTCATGAAAGGCTGAATTGGATGCAATATGTAATGTGGCCTGGTTATCACAGATGAGTTTCATCTCTTCATCCTTTCTAAATCTCAACTCTCGAAGAAGATGTTTCAACCATATGAGTTCACATGTTGCCAAAGTCATAGCTCGATACTTAGCTTCAGCGCTAGATCTAGCCACTACATCTTGTTTCTTACTCTTCCAAGATATTAGATTACCTCCAATAAAAACACAGTACCCTGAAGTGAAACGTCTATCTGTGGGTGAGCCAGCCCAATCTGCATATGTGTAACCAACAACCTGAGTATGACCTCTGTTCTCGTACAACACACCTTGGCTTAGTGTACTTTTGATATATCGAAGAATGCAGATTACGGCATCCCAATGACTATCACATGGTGACTGTAGGAATTAACTAACAACACTCACAGGAAAATAAATGTCTGGACAAGTAATGGTGAGATAGTTCAATTTACCTACGAGTCGTCGATATCTCCCAAGGTCTCCTAAAGGCTCCCCCTGTCCTGGTACAAGTTTGACATTCGGATCCATAGGTGTGTCTACCGGTTTACAATCTAATATACCGATCTTCCAGGATGTCTAAAGCATACTTCCTTTGGGAAATGACCACACCGGAACTGGATTGAGCTATCTCAATTCCCAAGAAATACTTGAGTTTCCCCAAATCTTTGGTCTGAAAGTGGGTAAAAAGATGTTGCTTTAGTTTCTGAATACCATCCTGATCACTACCTGTAATGACAATGTCATCCACATAAACAACCAGATAAATACACTGCCCCAAGAAGTTATGATGATAGAAAACTGAATAGTCTGCTGTACTGCGAAGCATGCCAAACTCTTGAACAACAGAACTAAAACGACCAAATCATGCTCGAGGAGAATGATTCAAGCCATATAGAGAACGGCGTAACTTGCACACTAAACCAGACTCCCCCTGAGCAACAAAACCAGAAGGTTGCTCAATATAAACTTCATCGGCAAGATCACCATGAAGGAAGGTATTTTTAATATCCAACTGATAAAGAGGCCAAGAACACATAGCAGTCATGGAGAGAAACAAACGAACAAAAGTAATCTTGACAACATGAGAGAATGTGTCAGCATAATCAGAATCATAAATCTGAGTATATCCTTTAGGAACTAAGCGGGCCTTAAGGTGATCAACCTGATCATCAGGACCAACCTTAATTGCATAGACCCAACGACAACCAACTGTAGATTTACCAGAGGATAAAACAACAAGATCACAAGTGCCATTAGAGTGTAGAGCAGCCATTTCATCCACTACTGCCTGTCGCCAGCCTGGATGGGAAAGAGCTTCATGAGTGCTCTTTGGAAGAGAAACAGAGGATATAGCAAAGACAAAAGCAAAATAGGGTGAAGATAATCGATGATAACTCAAAAAATTATAAATAAGATGAGGATTACGAGTAGAGCGATTACCTTTCCGAGTAACAATGGATAAGTCATCAAGAGAGGGTGGAGCCGGGGCAGGAAAAGCCGAAGGGATAGGAAGTGAGTCAGCAGGTGCCTCAGCAAACGAGAGAGGAGCATTGACACAAGGGCGACGATGATAAACCTGAAATAGTCAAGGAGGCACAACATCAAGTAAAGAGACAATGGGAATGGGCAAGACTGCAAAAACATGAAGAGACTCAGAGGTGGTGAAAAAGAATGGTGAGTCCTCAAAGAAAATAACATCAGCGGAGATAAAGTAGCGATGAGTCTCAAGAGAATAACAACGATAACCCTTCTGAAGTCTAGAATATCCCAAGAAGAGACACTTCATGGCTTTGGCTGAAAGCTTGTCCTGTCCAGGAGTGAGAATATGAACAAAGCAAGTACATCCAAAGACACGAGGAATAATGAAATAAAGTGGTTGGTCAGGGAAGAGAAGGGAATGAGGAATCTGATCATATAAAACAGAGGAGAGCATACGATTAATCAAATAACAAGCGGTAAGAATAGCATCCCCCAAAAACGAAAAGGAATATTACTATGGAGGAGGATAGTACGAGCTGTCTCAACAAGATGTCGATTCTTGCATTCAGCTACCCCATTTTGTTGAGGAGCATGAGCACAAAAAGACTGATGAAGAATCACATGATGAGACATAAATGAAGTAAAGGAGAATGAAAAATATTCCCTGACATTGTCACTGCGTAACACACGAATAGAAATATTAAATTAGGTCTGGATTTCAACATAAAATTTCTGGAAAATAGAGAATAACTCAGCTCGATTTTTCATTAAAAATAACCAAGTACATCGAAAATAGTCATCAATAAAAATGACAAAATAATGAAATCCTAAAGTAGACGCGGTCCGACAAGGACCCCAAACATCAGTGTGGACAAGCTCAAAAGTAGACTTTGCCCGATTATCCAAACGCTTTGGGAACGAGACACGAGTATCTTTCACAAGCTGACATGACTCACACGAAAGCGGCGACAAAGTTAAACGAGGGACCATCTTCTGGAACTTGGAGAAACTAGGGTGGCCTAAACGACTGTGAATGAGGAGAAAGCATCAGTGAAAATTCAAACTGCAGGAGATGAATCCGAGGTGAGGTGATAGAGGCCTTGAGACTCATGTCCTATGCCAATCATCTTCTCAGTACTCCGGTCCTGCAATGTCACAAATTTATCAGAAAAGATAATAGAGGAATTAAGAGTACGAGTAATTTTGCTGATGGAAATAAGATTAAAAGGACATTCAGGAGTATAAAAGACAGAAGTGAGAGATAGATAAGGATAGAGGAAGGGCCAAACCAATACATTTAGTCATAGTTTGAGAACCATTAGTTAAGGTAACAGTAGGTAAAGCAGAGGTAGTAGTAATAGAGGAGAAAAGATCCTTATTACCAGATATGTGATCAGAAGCTCCAGGATCTAGAATCTAGGGTCCAAGAGAAGATGTGTGGGTAAGGCAGTCAGAGGCATTACCAGGCTGTGCAACAGAGGCGACAAAAGCCTGAGATGCGAAGGAGCTGAGAGGCTGAGGCAGCTAAGAATCAGAGGACTGGACCACATGGGCAGTGCGAGGAGGCCATCCATGTAACTGATAACAACGATCACGAGTGTGGCAAAGTTTATTGCAATAGGTGCAATGAGGACGTTGGCCCCTACCTCGGTTACCACTGCGGCCTCCTTGAGTGGTAGTGTGAGAAACTAACACAGAAGAATCTGAATTGCTATCAGCTGGCAAAGTCTGAGTGGACGAGATACGAAGGAGGCGAGCAAACACATCATCCAAGGACAAAACTGATGAACTGCCAAGAATCTGATCGCGGATAGGCTCAAGTTCCGAACGGAGACCAATAAGAGTAAGGACCATGAAGAACTTATCAAGCTGTGTTTGTTGAGCCCCGACATCAGAAGTAAGAGGCATCACAGTCAAGAACTCCTCCTTAAGAGAAACAATCTGGCCAATATAAGTAGATAGATCCAAGTCCTGTTGACTGAGATGGACAATAGCAGATGCCACCTTATAAAGATGCTGGATATCATTCGTGTATAATCCTTTGGCCTGAGTCCAAAATTTAAAACAAATTTTATAGGCCCGAAGATGATGAAGAATCTTAGGATCAACTGATTGCCACAATACACTACATAACTGGGCATCTATCTTCCTCCACTGTACGCGGTCAACCTTAAGGATATATGTCTCCTGTGTAACCAGGTTATCCTCATATCTTTGACCCATAAACCATAGTTCAACAGAAGCTGACCATGAAATATAATTGTCACTGCCAACCAATTTCTCCGAAGTAATCATGGGAGATCCATATATAATAGAGGAAAAAATGAAAGTTTTAGCAGCCATATCTACTTCAGATTGAAAAGAGCCCTAGTACAACTTCAGATTGTGGCGTGGCAGCACCCGAAAGGTAGAAGAACACTTCTGATGCCATGTGCAGGGATTGGGGTGGAGAAAAAGTAGCCGGAAATCGCCGGAAAGACTGTTCGGAGGGCCGGCGGAGACAAAAAAAATCCCCAAAAGAGACACGTGCAGGGCTCGGATGGGAGAACCAGGGATGTAGGGAGGCTAGTCGGCATCAGGCGAGGCTGGAGGAGGAAGCGCGTGGACCGTTTTCTGGCTCTGGCACTTTGGGAAAAAATGAAGATCCCCTCCAGACGCTCCTTGCGGTGTGGGCGGTGTCGGAAAAAGACGTCGCCAGGGAAGTTCGCCGGAAATTTTTTTTGCGGCCGACCGGAAAGCTTTGGGAGAGAATTAGGTTCTCCCTTGGCTCTGATACCATGTTGAGAAAGAGAGAGAGAAAACCTTGATTCACATTCATTTTTGGATGATAACTGTTGAGAAAGGAAATATTAGAATATAAATACATTATATTCAACAAAAATAAATACAAAATGTCGAAATCAAAAATCAAAATCAAACATAACTCATAATCACAAGCCAAGTGTCGACGTGTCATAATCCTGCAATCATCAACCATCAGACATGAAGTAGCAACCTCATCAATCATCCATCGGCATATCAATATCATTATCAATACCAATATCATCATCAATATCAATATCATTATCACATGAATCAACATCAGCAATCAACTCATCCGCTTTCGTTGTAGTCTTACTCTCAGTCCCATCACGATCTTTGATGTTAAACCTCGAATCCTCTCAATTCTTTATACATGCTAACACTTCTACAATATCTGGATATAATCTCAATCTCATATCCTATATTACATTCACTGTAACAGAAAAAGTAAACTACGATGCTATACTAGATATCGGAGGAGTCAGTAAATCCCGTGTCACGTTAAATAGCACGAGAAATGTGGGCTCATATGATTTTCATCAATGTAATATATCAAAATTTTTAGTATCAGAATGTAATATGATTGAATAGTAATCGATATCTAAGTACCGAGACATCTCACTCCTATTCGACGGTACACCCCATCATTTCTCCCTAGCTAACTAAATTTAAAAATTATCATCTCCGAATATGGTATCAATGTCTGTACTCACAGCTTTACTACTATTACCATCATACCTAGTATCGTAATATATGAAAAGTTCAATCAACTTCATGTGAATGAACCCTTTAGGTGGATCTTCCAGGTTCATGCACAAGAAAATATAAGTCAAAATATTATCTACTCTTTCCAACTTAACCCTAGGGTTCATGCATACAGCTATATAATAAAGAGATAGAATGGTAGGCCAGTACTTTAAGTACTTGATTTTCATCTATACAATCATATGACTAAGCGTCAGGTCAGCTCAATACTTTCTAAACATGCTACTAATATTATATATACACCTGAGTGTAATACAAATCATGAGAGTATAAACCGACGAACACATGTTCGTTGTGCCATAAAAAATATTCAGGAATTTCATTTATGAAATTCCTGAAGCCTAGTCAGTGTCGTCAATAATAAGTTTGCTACTCTTATTTTTAACGTAGTCGAATATCACGTGTTCATATCCAACATATGACTCAAACATCAGGTACGTGTAATTCAAAAGGTGTCTTACATCCGATTGAAATTTTCTCTTCTTAAGATTCGTAGACAAACAAAGACTACCAAAATCCTATTGTCTGCAAGGTGTGCGAATATATTTTAGTAAGTTGGGTATATTTTCCAAAACGGGGAAACATACATTCATCCCCGCTTGTACAATCAAGTTAATCACATGACACATGCATCTGACATGAAAAATCTCTCCTAATGATACGGTTGTACTATTTCTAACAGACATGTTAATCGCTACTTCATTACTGGATATGTTATCGAATATAATACTAAAAATTTTATTTTAAACTTATATTCTCTATAGATCTTCATCATATACTTAAAAATAACATGGTCATCATGAGGATGAAGAATCTTAGAGAATCCTAAAATTTTTTTATTCATAATCTATTTAAAATCTAAATAGTGGACGGTGAGACATGCATAAGATATATCATCGTGACTAGTTCAGACATCTGAAGTCACGAACGTCACTCAACTATATGTCATAAATTTATTAATTATTAATTATTTTTCTAACTTATAATATTTTAGTATATCATTTCTAGATGTGAACTTATGAATTCTACGATAATAAAATTGAAAATATGCCTATATGATGCTCACTACCTTTTAATCTTTCAAAAATCTGATCGAAAAATCATCAATGTGATAAGTTCGGTCATGTATTCCCTACCCAACTCGCTGTGATATATGAAGGGATGAAACTTCGAAACTGAACTGGATCCAGTCTCAAATATTGTAGTATTAAATTTGGTTTGCTTAGTATCTAATACACTATATTTTTTGGTGCATAATTCAGCATACATCTTAAGGTGCCCAGTCCCAAACATATTATTACAAGTTAAAATTTTTTTAAAATATCTGCACAATATCATTTTTTCTTCCTCGCCCCTAGTATTTTTTTTGTTTTATTATATTAAAATGAGTCCAAACTATAAAAATCCTCCTAATTTTTTGTTTTTTAGATGTTTGAGTTGAGAAGACCGGAGAAACAAAAATTTCAACAGCCACGGACCATTGGATAAGATTTTTATTTTCTAAATTTAAATTAATTTCATTAGTATTTGTATATGTCGTTTTTATGATTTTTTAAGATAAGATGATAGCTTAGAGAATAGAGCCTAGAGAGAAAAAAAATAGAAATACTCATAAAACAGTATAAAAGAAAAGTATGTGCACCAAAAATCAAACTGTCAAAGACCAATACAAATACTAACTATAGACGAGCCTGAGTTGCTAGTCCGAAAAAGCAAAGCTGAAATCCCAAAAGAAAGAATTTAGAAGAGAGATTTGAGAGTGTGAGAATTTATATTTTTAAAAAACATAAAATTAGAGGGGGGGAGGGGTAGAGGTGGCAAACGAGATGTGTCGGGCCGGCCCAGCCTATTTTTAGCGGGCCAGACCGTGCTTTCCTGCCAGGTCAGGGACTAATGGTTACTGTACCGTGCAATGCCTGACCCAGCATGGTTCGTCCGGTACGGGCCCGGGGCATGATCTGCCGTGTTCGGCCCGGTCAGACCGAACCCTTAATTTAAAAAAAATTAGTGTTTTGACGCATGATGTAACGTCATCACGCCACGGAACCACGCGCCGTTGCTCCACCGCACAGTCGAACCCCTAATTTAAAAAAAAATTAGGATTTCTCGACTCGTGCCGAGGTAGAGGTGTCAAACGGGCCGGCCCGACACGACCCGGCCCGTTTTAAACCGGCACGATCGTGCTACTGTGCCGGGGACGACACGGTTCTTGTACCTTTCCGTGCTAGGCACGGCCCGTAGGCACGGCAGGCCGTGCCGTGCCGGTGCCAGGCCCGGCCGGGCCATACAGTCTAGGGTAGAGGCAGACCCGAGCGGCCGAGCCCGAGTCCTGAGACTGAGAGTGAGAAAGAGGCAGGGCAGGGGCAGGCCGGAGGTCGTACGGACAGGCAGAATATTGTTTTTTTTAAATTTATATAATGTAAATTATATTGCTTAAGTGTAGAGTATTAATTAATAAATATAAATTTTTTTAAAAATGTTAAAAATAAAAATTAAATAAAAAAATAAATTTTAGAAAAGTATTTTTTTATCAAATTCAAATTCGTTTAGCTTTTATTATATTTATTAATTATATATTAATGTTATTAATTTTTAAAATAAAATTTAAATCATAAAAAAAATAAATCAATACATTATATTAGTATAAATAAAAATTAAAAAAAAAATTAAACAATACAAATTAAAAATTATCAATAATGCATTTGAAACCGATGGTCCGAACAAAACAAGTATAAGTTTCAACACAACGTACAAACAAAGCGTACAAATACAATGAATAAAAAAACATCGAAAAAAAACAGCAGATCATCATCAATCGTCAATCGGCATATAATGAGAATCATCAGCCACAACATCAAGATCAGTATCATATGGATCATCATCATCGGCAATCAACTCATCTGACATCTTAGTGGATGTGGAAGCAACTGCAGTGTCTGTCCCAGTCCCAGCTCCAGCACGATCATGGATGCTAAACCTCGAATCCTCCCAATCCTTCAAACAAGCCAAGGCCTCAACCATATCTGGACGTAATCTCGATCTCCTATCCGAAATCACGTTCACTGCAACAGAAAAAACAGACTCCGATGCTACGCTCGACACCGGAAGAGTCGGTAGATCCCATGGCATCCTAGATAGCACAGGATAGATGGACTCATATGATTTCCACCACTGTAATAAATCAAGATTCTTAGTATCAGAATGTGATATGTTTGAGCAGTAATCGGTATCTAAGTACCGAGACAACTCGCTCCAATGTGATGGTCCACCCCTACGTTTCCCTCTCGCTAGCTGAATAGAATAATCGTCATCTCCGAACAAGATATCAATGTACGTAATCACAGTCTCACCACCACTACCACCATACCTAGTATCGTAGTATGTGAATAGGTCAGTTAACTTCTCGTAAATGAACCCTTCAGGTGGCTCTTCCAGGTTCATGCACGAGGAAATGAAAGTCAGAGTATTTTCTACCCCTTCCACCTTAACCCTAGGGTCCATGCATGCAGCGAGGCAATAAAGAGATGAAACGGTGGACCAGTACTTCAAGTACTTGGTCTCCATCTCTGCAACATATGGCTAAGCGTCGGGTCAGCTCGATACTTCCTAAACATGCTACTGATGTTGCATATACACCGGAGTGCAATGCAAGTGGTGGGCGTATAAACCGACGAACACATGTTCGTCGTGTCATAAAATATCTTCAGGAATTTCATTTATGAAATTCTTGAAGCCCAGTCAGTGTCATCAATAATAAGTTCATCACTCTTACTATTGACGTATAAGGATATCACGTGTTCGTATCCAACACATGATTCAAATATCAGGTACGTATAATTCCAACGATGTCTCACATCCGATTGGAATTTCTTCTTCTTAAGATTCGCAGACAAACAAAGAGTACCAAACTCTTGCTGTCTGCGAGGAGTACAAATATACATTAGTGCATTACGTATATTATCCAACGTGGGAGAACACACCTTCATACCCGCTTGAACAATCAGGTTAATCACATGACACATGCATCTGACACGAAAGATCTCTCCTAATGGTGCGTCTCTAATATTCCTAACAAACATATTGATCACTACTCCATTATTAGAAACGTTATCGAATGTGACACTAAAAATTTTATTTTGAATTTTATATTCCCTAAATATTTTCATCATACACTCAAAAATGGCCGGGCCATCATGAGGATGAAGAATCTCAGTGAATCCTAAAATTTTTTTATTGATTGTCCAGTTAGAATCTACATAGTGACTCGTGAGACATGCATAAGAAGAATCATCGTGACTTGTCCATATATCGGACGTCACAGACACCGCTCCACTATATGCCATAAATTCCTTAATAATTTTTTGTTTTTCTAACTTATATATCTTTAGTATGTCACTCCTAGATGTGGACCTAGGAATCCTACGATAGGAAGGATAAAAATAAGTATGCATGATGCGCACTACCCTCGGATCTTCAGAAAATCTGATCGGAAGACCCATCAATGTGATGAGCCTGGCCATGCCGTCCCTACCCAACTCGCTGCAGTATACGAAAGGAATAAACTTTGAGATTGGACTCGATCCAGTCTCAAAAAATATAGTGCCAAGTTGGGTTTGCCTAGGATCTAAGGGTCCATGTTTTTTGGTGCATAATTCGGCATGCCTCCTAAGGTACCCAGTTCCACATGAACTCTTGCATGTTAAAAGTCTCATACAATATTTGCACTATGCCATTTCTAGTTCCTCACCCCTAATATTTTTTTATGTTATGATTTTAAAATGAGTCCAAGCTACAGAAGTTCTCCTAGTTTTTTATTTTTTAGAACTTTGGGTTGAGACGACTAGAGAAACCAAAGTTTCAGGAACCGCAGACGTCTGTGTAACACTAATATTTTCATTTTCCAAATTTAAATACGTGTCAGGTGTATTTTTCATTTTTTATTTTTTTTATTTTTTTCTATGTTTTTCTATAGAGAGAAGCTTTAGAGAGAGAAAGTAAATAAAAACATAAAATAAATTACCCGGTAAAAGCAATGAGGTCAGTCACGTGCAAGGTGCACCGCAGGAAGCTCTGATGTTCAAAACTAAAGTAGAGTTTCACGAAAATCCAAGCCTAATGCAAAATCCCGAGGCCCGAGATAGATGCACGGTTTATGTGAGAGAGAGAAAGTTTTGAGAGGTTATATGTTTTTGAAAAACATAATTGTTATAGGGAGGAGGTAGAATTTATAGATTAAAAAAATTAATTTTTTATAAAAAAGATATTATTTTATATTTTTTTGATTTTTTAATATATAATTAGGGGGCAAAATCACGAGGACCGTTGGATTCTGCCCCCTAGCCGTTGGAGTCGAATCCAACGGCTGAAATTCAATCAGATTTGAATTTTTTTTTCCCGTTGGGATTGGGTCAAAATGTCGGGACCGCGGGTCGGGTCCATTCAGACCCGACCCGCGGGCTTTATTTCGGGAGGGTCTGGTTCACGCCCACGCGTGCGGCGTGCCCGCGTGAAACCTAACCGGCACGGAAGAAACCATGTAGGCGTTCCGTGCCGTGGCACGAGCCGTGCCGGGCCAGGCACGGCACGTCACGGCTCGTGCCTGACCCGGGCATGGCACGAGCCCGGGCACGGTTAAAAAACGTGATGGGCCAGCCCAGGCATGGCCGAACCTTGCCGTGCCGGGCCGGCCCGTTTGACACCTATATGCCGAGGTATTGTGCCAACGGACCTTAGTACCTTGCCGAGCCTGGCATAGCACGAGGCCCAATTGGTCTCAGCACGGTTGGTGCCATGGACAGGCACGACAAGAGCACGAAAAATTCTCGTGTCGCGCCGGCCTTGGAACGGCCGAATCATGCAATGCCTCATGTCGGGTCGAGTCGGCTAGACCCAGTTGAGACCTCGAGGGAGGGGGCTTTATAAAAAAAATTTAGAATTTTTTTTAAAAAAAGGATTTTTTTTTATTTTTTTTTTTGAATTTTTTAAAAATTTTTTAAGAGCAACATCATTTGGGTCGTCGGATTCTACCTCATAGCTGTTAGAAGAGAAATCTGACGGCTAAATTTCAAATAATTTTTTTTTAAAATTTGAACAATTGGTCGTAACTGATTGTTGGGGTTGGCCAATTGGGATTGGTTCAAACAATTGGTCGTAGACTGAGCCCCAGCCTAGATGCGTCAACCGGGCAGGGCCGGCCCGGTACGAGGAAAGGCATGGTTCGGCAGTGCCTGGGACGTCCCGGCACGTTTCTAAACCATGCCCGGGTTAGGCACGAGCCGTGCCGTGCCTAGCCTGAGCCGTGCCGTGCCTGGCCCGGCACGGCTCATGGCACGGCACGCCGGCAAGGGTTCTTCCTGTGCCGGTTTCACGCGGGCACGCGTGGGCGTGACCTGACCCCTCACGAAAAAAAGACCGCGGGTCGGGTCGGATTGGATCCCGACCCGCAATCCCGTCTCCCGACCGGCACGGCACGGCCTGCCGTGCCAACGGGCCGTGCCGGGCTCGGTTGTTTTTAAACCGTGCCGGCCCGGGCCCGGCACGGTAGCACGTTCGTGCCCTAAAAAAACGGGCCGGGCAGGCCCGGCCCGTTTGACTCCTCTACCCCAGCCCGACGCAGTAGTATGATAGCGGTACCTCAACTTGTGCGGAAGTACCGAGCCACGGTACGATGCCGTGCCAGGCACGACACAAGGCCCAGTTGGCCTCGGCACAACACGGCACGTGCACGAAAAATTCCCATGGGCTAGCCCGACCTGTTTGACACCTCTACTTTATTTATGATATATGACCAACCTATCTCAACTCGGTTTAAACTAAACCCAAGTTCCACATTGTTTACTAAAATACCTCCATCCCCTTCTTATTCACCTCATTCAAACCTATCCCACCTAGCCCAACACCATATCTAAGACATGGATGACATTTTTAGTAATTTTCCAAAAAAGGAGTGAGATTTTTAGCTTTTTTCTAATATAGAAATGAGGAGCATCAACCTGCCTCAGCCATTGTTTGGCTTGGTGATGGAAAAACAGTTGACTATGGCAAGAAAAAAATAGAGGCAAACAAATTCAAACCTATCCCATTGTTATTCATGAACACATCAAGAACAAGTTAGTAAAGTACCTTTCATTTTATTTAAATAGATATTTGAGAATTCATTATATGAGACTTATTTTGGACAAAGACACACTCATGGATGAAGCTTGGATAGAATTACATCGAAAACTAATTGAGAAATTCATAATGAAATTAAAATACATTAAAAAAAATAATAGAGAGAAACATAAATAAAATAATATAAGCTCAGTGGCAATGAAATTGTCAATAGTGACACCATCAAAAAAAAATTTAGCAAATCTTTTACATGGAATTGATCAAGATGACACATATACAATGTTAACATTTAGATTGTAGTTTATAAAAATGATATTATTTTCATATATATATTTATGGAGGTGATCATACTTAATACACAAGATTCTCGCTTTTAACAAGGTCTAAAATTAGACAAACGATGTCTGATAAGTCTAGAAATTAAGACCTATCAACCATATACGAAAATACTTGTAATCACATTAAGGCATGATTCAAATACATACATACAATACAAAATATTATTATGTGATCAATCATCTCACTAGTATTATCACTCAAATACTTTTAATTTTAAAATAATTATAAAATCTAATCATAACTATATTTCATAATAAAATGTATATTATTTAAAAATTAAAAACTTCTCACTTTTTTATGATCTATGCCCAACCTAATTCAACTCAATTTGAACTAACCCCCAATCTCACATTGCCCACAAAAACACCTCATCTCATTCATATTTGCCTCATCCAAAGTATCCAACTCAGCCAGACAACATTTCTAGGACATAGATATCATTTTTAGCATTTTTCCAAAATAGGAATAACATTTTTAGTTTTTTTCCTAAATAGGAATGAAGAATTCTACCTACCTTGTCTAGAGTTTGGAAAAATAATGAGAAAAATAATTAAGTATAATGAGAATATAAACATAACTCAATACATGCATACAATACAAAAACTTCTTAGGTGATCAATCAACTCAATACTATTCTCACTAAAATACTTCAATTTTAAAATTATTATAAAATCTAATCATAATTATATTTCATAATAAATTATTTATTATTTAAAAATTAAAAAGATCACTTTATTTATGATTTATCCCCCGACCTAATTCAACCCAAATTGAACTCAACCCCAATCCCACATTGCCCACCCGTCCCATTCTTATTCGCCCCATCCAAAATATACTACTCAGCCCGACAACACATCTAAGACATGATGCTATTTTTAGTATTTTTCCAAAATAGGAATCACATTTTTAGGTTTTTTCCTAAATTGGAATGAAGAGCTTCTACATGCCTCATCCAAAGTTTGAAAATATTATGAGAAAAATAGTTTACTACGACAAGAATATAGGCATGACTTAAATACATATATATAATACGATAATTTCTTAGGTTATCAATCATTTTATACTATTCTCCCTCAAATAATTTAAGTTTAAAATTTTTTGCAAAATCTTATCATAACTATATTTCATAATAAATTATTTATTATTTTAAAATTAAAAATTTCACTTTAATTATGAACTATGCCTGACCTAATACAACCCAATTTGAACTCAACCCCAGTTGCACCTTGCCCACACACTTCATTCTTATTCGCCTCGTCCATACTATCCCACTAAGCCCGACAACATATCTAGGACATGGATCCCATTTTTAGTGTTTTCCAAAATATGATTCACATTTTTTTAATATTTTTCATAAATAGGAAGGAAGAGCTTCTACCTACCTCATCCAGAGCTTGAAAAAGTAAAGATAAAAATAATTAACTATGATGAGAATATAGAATGGGTCACCAATCTAAATCTCATCCAATTGTTAATCATGGAGAATCAAGAAAGAGTTAGCAATGAACCTTTAATTTTATTTAAATATATGTTTGGGAACTCTATAGCCATACAACTCATGATGGAGTTTAATATTTTCTTATAATTTCACACAAATGAAAATATTATTAGTTATGCATGAGACACATTTTTAATGAAAAATAATTATGAATATATAAGCGGTGCAACAATTGTGTTTACAATTCCACAGAAAGCTACCTACCTTCACAGATAATAGGTGAATATATATTGAATGATCTTTTTGAATATCACATTTACCAACTTGGTAAATTAATTTATGATTACTCATAATTTTATTGATATTATTCATATAATATATTTATATTATTACTAGCTTTGGTGGATGAACCTATTATTACAAAGATTGGGGATTTTCGATTTCAAGAAATATCATCACACAAAGTATCAAATAAAAAATCATGACCACTTTCGATGATTTCCAGCAAGACCACCAAAACTGTTGGATGCCTCAATTAAAGCTAGAAATTATTTATAGGAATACTCTTATAAACTTATCATGTTGAGTTATATGATTTTTCCTTTGAGAAGTGTGTGTGGGTTTTAACATGATATCAAAGCATGATTTATTCTAGGGTGAGGGTTTTTTGGCCAAAGTATGGTCATTAATTGACGCAACTCAAGTAAAAAAAAACAGTAGCATTAATTCATTTGCCACTATCCTTCTTGATGACAAACTTGGTGAACCATGCACCGATATATTTTTTAAGTGAAGCTAGGAAGAAGTGAAACTATGAAGAAACTACACAGCAGCTTTCATCACTTGGACAAGCCTAGTTTCTATGAGTGGATTAAGCCCTTGAATGTAGCTCATAGATAGTTATCTCCACACTTCTGATAACAAGAAAGGCTGCAATCTGACACACGTCATTAACTGCAAAACATGCAAGACACAATTTTGCAATGTATCCCCTCCTACGCAAATGTTGTGATCTCCTTTTACATATTATTATGCGCAAACAATTTTATACTTGGTATCAGCTTGGGCATTCTAAGTGGGGTGCAACGATGAGAGATCGAGTGGGAAACATGCATGCAGTAGTGCGTCGTGTCAATGGAGAGAGCAATGATGAAAAGTACACAGAACCCCTCTGTAAAATAGCATTGGACATTTCTCATCCTCCATATAGTAGTCTTTATGCCTTGTATTTTCACATCAAAGTCATGAATTATAAACTCATAAACAAGCAATAAAATAACAAATAATTATTCTTTATTTTTTCATTGTTTCTTGAATGTTATATTAGGCAATAATGAGTCATCAAAAACTCTTAGTTTAATAATATTCAACTTGATCATTTGCTTCTTTGATGGAGTTAATTTTATAAATAACTCAACTTTGATTCTATGTTTTCTTCAACTAATAATGCTATTAATGAGGCTTCCCTTTAAGATTTAGTATGGTCAACTATGTGTTCTTATTTTTTATTTCTACGGTAAGATATCTCTCTAGATGCTTTAGAATAGTTGATCCATTACAAATTCATTCTCAACTAGATCACTCATATCCAATCAAGCTAAGAATTTGTAACTTAGCATCAAATATGATATATGCTACAATGTGATGCTTGTCAATTACAAAATTATATGAAAGCTTCATAACCTATCTGCTAGGCATTTGTGAGTAAATATACCACGATCTAATATACTAATATATTATAACTTAATAAAAAAATAAAACTAAAATTAAATATGAATTTAGATATTGTATTATATTTTACAGATTATTATATGTATTTTACTTGGTTAGATTATTTTATATTTCTAGTCACAAATTTTTTTATATTATTTCATAAAAAAATAAAAAATCAATTTAATTAAAAAATAATAATTATTAAAAGTAACAAAGTATTAAAGTGATAAGAATCTCCTAGAAAGCTAAATGATCATGAAACTAATTCTTCTGATCAAGATTTTTTAATCACTCTAAAAAAAACAAACAAAATATTTTAGAACTCTATTTTGCAAGTATTATTTTACTCACAGCTAGTTTATTCTTTTATCTTTTTTATTGTTTCTATTTACTATACTAAGAAGAAAAAGTCTATTTCTCATACTTTATCTCATCAAAAATAATATTATATTATGTTAGAAAGGATAAATAATTCCACTATAATAAAACCAATGAACTAATACGTCAATTTTCAAAAAGAATCAATATTAATTACATGTAAATGTTCATTATGAAAACCAATCCATATGAGAAGGTAGATCACATGAAAAAAAAGAATTTATGTGAGACGATTTACAACTATTGATACATTATTGCAGATATAAGATATGTCAATTAGATATAAAAATCTTTCTTCACGATGACTTTGAGGAGAATGGGTAAATAAAGCACTTACATATATTTTGATCAACATAATCAAATTCAATTTATAAATTACAAAAAAAAAATACACAACCTAAAATGATGGTAACGAGCTTGATTTGTAAGATTGTCAATGATAATCACCTCTTTAAATTATACATGTGTATTAGAAAATAGTCTACTTTTTTTGGAGGAGCTAAAATTACATATTTATTTTGATAATTATGTATGTAAATGATATTATTATTATTAGGATATAATGAGTTAAGAACTATTCAACTCAAATAGTACATTCAATCATAATTTGAAACAAAATCTTGAGAGTTTCAAATGTTTTCTTTAAATATAAGTGATCAATTGCATAAAAGATATGGTATCGTCGGAGAGAAAATACATTGTACCGCAGAGAATTGAGCATCTATCATATTCCAATCCCTTTGATCAACAAAATAGTTGATCTAAAATAACATAATTTAATTTTCATTTGCTAATAAAGCATACTTAAGTTAATGTAGCTTAATATAAATGTATATTTTTGCAAACTTTAATAGGATAATACAAGGAGACGATAGTCTATGTCACATTGACTAAACTGTCACAAAAAACAAGTTAAATATAACTTTCTAGCATGGTCAAATCAACCTAACAATCGAACTACATATTTAAATTGGTTAAACAATAAAATAATAAAAAATAAATTCAAATATAATATTAGAATTTTAGTTCCCACAAAAAAATAATGAAAACCTAAAATCGATGATGTTGCTTGGTAACAAAAATCAAAAAAAATACTGTTAATAAGTCACTATTTTATTACTTTAATATTATGTAAAACCCAAAATATAAATAAATATATTAATCAATTATTTAAATAAATCATGTGACAATGTGAAAACAAAATACAAAAAACTTGATACAAGCACCCTTAGGCTATGAACACCACACACAAAAAAGAGCAAAAAAACAAAAAAATAACTCTCACAAATCACAAGTCTCAAACCAAAAATAACCCTTAGGATATGGAGCGAACAATCGGACTAGGAGCTGCGATTTCTAAGTCTGCCATGGGCACACCAGTTTCTGTCCTCAAATGTGATTTATGGGATAAAACATGAGAAACAATTTCGTCGCATACAGTACATTGTCAAAATTATTGATAATATTAAAATTTCTGGAAAAGAATTAAAACTAATCAAAGGAAAGGTAATTGAATTGGAATTAACTTGATTGAATTAATACCTAAAGACCAGACACAAGTGAAGCGCAACAATCCATGAACCACTCTGAGATGAATAATTCAGACTCTTGACCCATAATAAGAACAAAATAAACTTGCATTATTGATCTGCCCCTTTATATGAAAAACAAATTTCCTTTTTATTATGTCATGCCCTCTCAACAAAATTCATCACACCTCCCTCCCTCTCCAAAGAACAACAATCAGTAAACAGGAAGCAAAAAAGCCTAGGTGTCTTGAGATAAAAATTGAAATATGGCAAAAAAATAGTAAACAAGCAACACAAATTCTTCAAAAATGTTAGATTCTGAGCTCAAGCAACGAAGATAACCACGAAGATCAATGATCAAGTAGCAGACAAAAAAAAAAAAAGAATAGAAAATCATACCAAGAACTTCAACATTCGAAGAGAAAAGCCTTTTGTGTTTGACAAATGATCCATTAACCGACCTGGTGTTGCAACCTAAAAGAACATAAAAACATATAATATCATTAATCAAAGAAAGGAATCACAATAACTTTTGGAATTCATGGTGCACCATGTTCATTTGTTTATTATTGTAGTTATCCTTTAATCAAGTTAGGAACTTTCAAAGTTATTTGAGACACAAAATACATTAAGAAACAAAGTATATGACTTTGAGAGACAAGGCGTTAAAAAGGAACGGCTTTTTTTTTTAGGCGCACTCAACAAAATATATATAAAAATTATATATTTCACAAAATATTATCTAAAATTTTTATATTCTAATAAAATATAATCAAATAAAATATAACAATTATAAAAATAAAATAATTTTAATATTTTTTAACAATATAAATATTCAAAGTTCAAAATAAAATAATAAAATTTTGATAATTCAATATATACATATATATATATATATATATATACATGTGTGTGTGTAGATATATTTATATATGTATATATATACATATGAATATAAATATATACATACGTATATATAGATGTACATAAGCATGCATATATATGTGCATATACATATAGTAGACACATGCACATAGCTATACACACGCGCGTGCACGCGTATATATATATATATATATGCTAGAGGTGTCAAATGGGCCGGGATGGGCAAGCCCGACCCAATTTAATCAGGCCCAACCATGCTAGAGTGTAGTGCATGTAGAGGTGTCGACCAAGTTGGGCCAGGTCGTCCGGCACAAGGCACTGCATGATTCAGGATTTCCTGGACCGGCCCAGCACAAAATTTCCTGTGCCTGAGCCCGTGTCATGTCTGACCACAGCACCAATCATGTCGTGCCAAGCCCAAGCGGGCCTCGTGCAATACCTGGCACGACATGGTTCCGTAGCCGGTTAGCACGGCACGCCCGCACTACCCGAGACACCGCAACAATGCCATACGAAAACCACGTGGGCACAGGTCCAAATCCACTCCAACCCGACCCGTGAGCTCGCCCGATCCCCCACAATGGTAAAAAAAACATAAAAATTACTTATGATTAAGAATCAACGGTAAAAATCAGCACAATGTATATTATATATATATATATATATATATATATATATATATACACACACACACACACGCACGCACACGAGTGTGTGCGAGAATGAATACCTAAAACGATGCAAATCAATGCACTAAAAAATATGATTAATTAGATCTGAAACATACTCAACTTAACAATGAATTCTTTAAAGTTAGATCTAGTTTAACTTTGTTGGCCCCCTTCATATACCATAATGATATTAGGAGGAAAGACATAGTCAAACTGATTATCTTTATGGATCACCCGATTAGATTTTAAAGAATCCTATGATAATCAATATTATACACACCTACTTTCAACTTATTTATCGTTAAATTCTTAGATTCATATGTAGGACTGTCATAATAAAATTTTATTAAAAAAAAAAATAATTAATAATTAATGAAATTAGAAAATTAGTTTAGTGGTATTCGTAATATCCAATATAATAACTAGTCATGATAATGTATCATTTTCATGTCTCACCCTCATCGTCCACTACATAAACTCTAAATAAAAACTTAATAAATAGATATTAAAATTTTTTGATATTCTTCATTCACAGAATGACCCTACCAAATATGAGTGTATCACAAGAATCTTTAAAAAATAACACATTCAAAATATAATATTTAGTATAATTTTCAATAATACTTCTATTAACGAAATAAATATTGATATGTTTGTTAGAAATATTAAAGATTGATATTAGATACAATATTTCATGTTAAGTGCATGTATCACATGATTAGCTTGATAGTATATAAAAATAAAATTATTCCTCACACAGTAAAAATAATAAGAAATTCACTAAAATATCTTATAATATCTATCAGACAACAGGAATTCAACAAATTATATTTATCAGCATAACTTGAAAAAAAAAAAGAAATTTCAAATGAATATGAAACACTATTAAAATTATACCTATATGATATAGAATCATATGTTGGCTATCAATACATCATATCCGATAATATCAATAATAAGAGTGACAAGCTTATTTTTATTGATTTTACCTACATTAAAAAAAATTTATTTCTGAAATTCCAAGAGATTTTTAATGACATGACGAACATATATTCATCTAGGTATACTCCCACTATTTACACCGCACTTAGATGCATATGCAATATTGTAGCATGTTTAGCAAGTATAGAGATCATCCTATATTTACTGTCAAAGCTATTGAGATGAAAACCAAGTATTTTAAATATTAATCTTCAATTCCAATTTTTTATTATTTGGCTGCCTGCAATAATTCTAGGATTACGATATATAAAATTAAAAATATTTTGACATATATATTCACGTGCATGAACCAAGTTTACCAAGTTGAAGAGTCCATACAATAAATATTAATTGACTTATTTTTAAATTACAACACAAAATATGATAGTTATAGTCAGACTTACAAAATAAACATTGACACCGTATTCAGAGATAATTTTTTTCATTCAATTAGTCAATGACAAACGACGAGATTGTCCATCAAATAAGAAGAAATTATCTCAGTACTTAGATACTAATTAATATTTTATCCTATCATATAATAAAAACAATAACTTGAACATCTTATTATAATGAAAAGTATATGAATTCACATATTTCATCCTATCTAAGAGTAATTTACTGACTCATTCGACATCTAGCATATCATCAAAGTTTGATTTTTCTATGGGAGCCAATATCATTTTAGATATAAGATCAAGATTATAATTAGATATCGTGGAGACACTTGCATGCTTTAAGGACTAGAGAGATTTGAATTTGAGAATTAAGAAAAAATACAAAAGATAATGACAAATAATAATTCATATAACATGGAAACCAAGATTATTGAAAGCACTAATGACAAATTCGGACGCATTCAAAATGATGATGCTGATGATTTGCATCTGTATTCCAAGTACCATAAAGCTGATACAAATTTATTATTATTCATTAATGATTCTTGATTAATTATCCATATCATATATATAATGTGCTACAGTACAATGTTATTGCTTATTTATGTTTCTATTTTATTTTTCATTATGATTTATGCACTTTTATGTATTATGTTGTGATTTCTCTATTCATGACTTATATAAGATATATAATATATGCAGTATGTATTGTATCGGCTATTGGATTGGACTAAATTGCAATCTGGACTTCACAATTTTTCTCAATTTAAATATTAATATGTTTTTTATTTAATTTAAGCATTCATCTTTTTAATTAAATGAAATTAAATGTACAATAGTCATGAATAGTCTCGCTATTAGGCAATATTAGATTTAATATCTATTATAAAATAGAATGACAAGAGAGCGAGAGATATATGAGAAACAGAGAAAAGATTTTTTATTCTTTCAAGTACATATTAATTCATACAAAGGCTCTCTATTTATAGGATTTTATACATGAATACATTAATGTGAATATAAATATGCCAATAAATATATACATCAATACACAAATAAATATACCAATAAATACATATTAATCAATATTAATTTATACACATTAATATATAAATAATAAAAGTCACAATAATATCAATAGTCAAGAGATTAATAGAGAGTTTATGGACATACATAATATTATTTATAATACTCCCTCTTGAATGTCCATGGTACTACCTGATTAAAACCCTTACCAGGAAAACCTTGTGGGACAAAATCATATTGAAGAAAAAAAATGCAGTATAAAACATAACTTTAAATCTCTGAGCACACACATTCCAATACTATGAACTAGCATTTCAAATATTACAATAGATAGAGCCTTAGTGAATAAATCTACTAGATTATTAGGTGAACGAATTAATTAAACATTAACATCACCCTTCTTTTATAGATTATGAGTGAAAGAATTTTGAAGATATATGGCTTATTTTATTCCCTTTAATGTACTCATTTTTTAATGGAACAATGCATGTAGCATTATCTTCACACAAGATCATCGGGACCTCCTTGCTAAAAGACAAACCACGTGACCCTCAAATATGATGTATTACTGATCTTAACTAAAAACATTCTCGTCTTACTTCATGAATTGCTAAGATCTCTGCTGATTTGACAATGTGGCGGTAATTGATTATTTCGTAGAACGTCATGAAATGATTGTATCACCACATATGAACAAATAGTCCATTTGTGATCGAGCATTATGAGTGTCAAACATATATCTTGCATCTACATAACCAATTAATTCTGAATTGGGTACATTAGAATAATATAGGCTCATATCCATCATACCTCAAAAATAACTCACTGTGTGTTTAACTTCATTACAATGTCTTCTTGGAGGACAAGAATTATATATTGCTAACAAATTTACAAAAAAACGATATATCACGCCATGTATGACTTACAAGATACATTAATACTCTAATAGCACTAAGATATGATACTTCAGGACCAAGAAATTCTCTATCATCCATCTGAGATCGAAAAAAATATTTATTCACATCTAATGACTTTACAACCATTAGAGTGCTCAATGGATGCGCATAATACATATAGAATTATTTTAATGTCTTTGATATATAAGTTGATTGATGAACAAAAATTTCATTCTCTAAGTGTTCAATCTGCAAAC
This sequence comes from Sapria himalayana, assembly GCA_029783825.1. Lineage (NCBI taxonomy): Eukaryota > Viridiplantae > Streptophyta > Magnoliopsida > Malpighiales > Rafflesiaceae > Sapria > Sapria himalayana. Next base: position 492,527 of record JAREIK010001345.1, read on the forward strand.
CATAGCAAAATTTTGGTTTTACTAGATTTTTCTTCTCCAATATTTTATTCAAATTGCCTACTGCTTATGAAAGCTCATTCTTAGTTCCAATAATATTTAGGTCATCAACATAAAATGTAATTATTCTTAATAAATACACATGAGCAATGGGAATCATTCTTATACCCTTTTCGTAATAAATATTTACTAAGATGATTATACTACATGCGTCCAGATCATTTCAACCCATATAGAAATCTGTATAATTTTATTAAATAAAATTCTCGAAGACCTAAATTATGTGTTGCATACAATTTTAATCCTTCTGGGATTTCATGTAATTGTCAATGTCAAGTGGTCCATATAAATAAGTCATAATTACATCCATTAAACACATACCATATTTTTTATGTATTGCTAGGCTAATTAAATATCAAAAAGGTGTTGCCTCCAATATATGAGAATACGTCACTTCATAATCAATGTCAGGTATTTGAGAAAATCCTTGTACAACTAATCACGCCTTAAATTTGACAACTTTATTTGTCGCGTCTCATTTTCGCACAAATACTCATTTGTATCCTATAGGTTTGACACCATTAGGTGTGCGTACAATTAGACCAAAAATTATGTTTTGAAATAGAATTCAATTATATTTCAATTGTATCTTTTTTTTGGTCAATCATCTCTCTGTCTACATTTCTCGACAGACTTTGGCTCAAAGTCTTTATTATCATTAACCATATTGAGTGTCACATTATAAACAAATATTTCATCGACGTCGATTTTATTTTGATTCTATATTTGGCCTGTTATGACATCGTTTATCGAGATCTCTTAATTGTCACAAGTTTCAAATACATGTATTTCATCTGGAATTATAACTAGGAACTCTTCTAGAGCCATCAATTCCTCAACTTTATCCTTTGATCTTTTTCTTTTCCGAGAATTTTTATCTTTAGAACCAACTGGCTGACTACTTTTTACTAATGTTTTAGGTTCATTAGCAACAGATTATCCTACAACGACATCAATTCTAACTGGAACATTAGCAGCTGGTATGCAAGATATGGTTACTCTCTTTGGATTAATAAATAAATCTGACAATTGATTTGCTTAATTTTTCAAATCAATAATCTTTAGAATTTCTAATTCACATTTATTTGTGCAAGGGTCAAGATGAAACAATGACAATTGATTCCCCCTAATAGCTTTTTCCAACTATTTATTTTTTTTCTTTTAAGTTGAAAAATCTAATTCATCAAAATGACAATCAACAAAACAAACCATAAATAAATCTCCAATTGCAGGCTCTAAATATTTGATTTTTGATTGAGATTCATATCCAACATTTATTACTAATCTTCTTTTAAGACCCAACTTAGTGTGTTGTGGCGAAATAATCGAAATATTATTGCACACAAAAAAATCCTTAGATGAGAAATATTTAGTTTTAGATCATAAATCAATTGTAAAAGAAAGAACTCGTGATAATTTGTTGGTCTAATAGAATCAGTGTTGCTGCATGCAAAATAGCATGACCTTGAGCAGAAGTTAGGAGCTTCGTCCTCAATAGTAATGGTCTTGCAATGAATTGAAGGCGTTTAATTAATAATACTGCCAGACTATTTTATGCATAAACATATGTTATAGGATGTTCATTAATAAATGAGTAAAAAATTAAAACACGAATACGAATCGTTTAATAAACGAGTAACACGACACAACTCATTTAACACGTCTAATTTTAACGGGTTGGGTTGCGTTGGGTCGGGTTAACATGATAAACTACTCATTTGACTCATTTACCTGTTTACCACACGTTTGACCTATTTAACACGATAAACTACCCGTTTAACCATTTACTCGTTTATTTAAACGGGTTATAAACATGTTATCATGTCTCACCCGAACATGACCCATTTATTAAACATGTTAAACGAGTTGACCCGTTTATCACCCAAACCCGATTAGGTCTCACCCAAATTCTTTCAATCAACAATTAATCATGTTGGTTAATCATGTCGTGTTGAATTTAGATGGCCTACTTAAAATGATATACAACCCTGTCAAAAGAACTAAATATTTTCTACTTCAACGAGACTTGAAAGCCAACACCCCAACTTATTAGAAAGTTGTTTATTTGATACGAGTGAAAATTCACTATGAAAACTAATTCACATGAAGCAAATCACTCATAGGAAAGATTTGTTGTTAGATTGTTCAATTGAATATTTATAGTGGATTACCAATAAACATTTCCTCTAATAACCAAGATGACCGTGTGATAAATTCTCATATCACTAATAGCATCTCACAAATTGAGGATGCACACATTAAACATGGAGATCATCTTTCATCATGATGACCATATAAAAAAGATCATTGAATTAGTCACTTGAATTTAGAACAATATGGTTAAACTTTAAATATTGATTACATATGACTTGAAGCAATAATAGAGTTTCATTTATGAGATATATATACATGTGATTACCTATTTCAAATAGCAAAAGCATGTTATAAATTTGTGTTTATTTTTCGAAAGAGCCGTGATAACAAATCAATCATAATAATTATAAACGTGAATGATATCTTTATTTAAAGAATTCAATGAATTGAAAACTCATTAAATACATTCAAATATAGTTCTAGACAAATAATCTTGAAATATTCATATATATTAATGAAAAAAAGATTACATACTCAAATAGAGGTGTCGAACAAACAAAGTCATGCTTGAACGACCTAGAAATGATAAACCAATCAAACTACCATGTCATGTCGTAAACAATACATAAGGCTGCTCATGTCGTTCCAGACACAACATTAAAGGCTGCCTTTGTTGTGCCGGACACAACATGAAAGGCTGCCCGTGTCGTACCATACCAATAGAGCACAAATTTTATGACAGCCTGACATGACCCAGAGGCACAAATTTATGATTCAAGCATGCCAATCATGCTGGGTCAGACTGGGTCATGCCGAGTCAAGCTGGTATTGGCACAGCACTATCATGGCAGACCAGACCAGATGAGATTGACCAGGCTATGGCGCCTGGCCACCCTAGCTAGGCCGGCTTGCCCCAAGCCAACCCCTACGACCTGGCCTGTACCATAGCTGGCCAAGCCCAACTTGGCTTGGTTTGGCATTGCATTGGGCATTGGCAATGGCCAATGCCCAATCATCAATGGCAAGATGGCATTGTCATTAAGCCATTGGGGTGAGATGAGACATTGGGCAGTGGCCAAGCCTGCAAGGGCCCGAGGCCCATGAGAAAGACCTAGTGGGCTCGTTGGATGTGAGATGTGAAAACTAGGGCCTGGCAATGCACCATTTCCGTGGAGCATGTCCCATGGCTGTGGACTATCACTAGTCAATAGTAAAAACTCAATTACCAAATAAAAAAATTGAAGCAAATTTTATATATCAATTAAAAAAAATGATTTAAAAAAAATAAATCAATGAAATTGAAAATAAACACACAAATGATAAAATATAAGACATAACAAATAGGATAATTTATATTCACTATACAATATGTGTTAGTATTCTGGTTAGAATCTTCAAGCTTGCTTCTTATGCTAGTGTTAGCATCGATATCCTCGATGTCATCATATGAGTCATCATACTCCACATTTTTACTCAATCCTAAATACTCATTAAATTTTACCAATTCTTCAAATATGAAAGTGTCTCAACACTATATAATTGTAGTTTCGATCTCCTATCAAAAATAACATTCAAAGACAAAAAAAAAATAAACTTCAATTATATATCAAACACATGAGAAGTCAATAAATCACGCATCATCATAAATAACACGAATAAAATTAATTAGTATAATTTCTACCAACTCAATTTATTCAAATTCTTATTATCATCATACAATTGAATTGATCGATAATATATATCTAAGAACCAAGACAACTTACTACTATTCGACGAATCACCTCATTATTTGCCTCTAGCTAACTAAATAAAAATATTATTTTTAATTTGATATTCATGTAAATACTCAAAGTCTCACTACAACTAACATACACAGTTTCGTAATAAATAATATATTGGTTAATTTTTCATGAGTAAAATCTTCAAGTTTGTCTGCTTGATTCATGCAAGTAGATATGTATCTTAATATATTTTGTATCACTTTTAACTTAACCTTATAATTCATACAATAAGTCTAGCAAAAGAAAGTTGAAATGAAATACCAATATTTAAAATATTAGATTTCAATCTCAATATCCATGATACTAAAATCAAGATGTCCTCTTACATACTTTACATACAATTAATATTGTATATGTACTGAAGTGCAATACAAGTAATTAGAATATATACAGACTTGTACATATTCGTCAAATCATAACAAATATTTAAAAATTTCAAAAATAAAATTTTTATCTCTCAATCTGAATCATAGATAATAAATTTGCTAGTCTTATTATTAACGTGGTCAAATAATATTTATTGATAGCCAAAACATAAATCTAACATCGTATAAATACAATTCTAACAGTGTCTCATATCTATTTAATTTTTTCTTTTCTAGACTCACTAATAAATATAGAATGTTAAACTCATACTTTCTGCTAGGCATTATAAAGATATTTTTATAAATTTCTTATTTATTCTAATATGAGAAAATCAACTTCCAAATTTAATTGTGTTGTTTGATTAATTAAGTGACACATACACCTAACATACAAAAATATCAACTAAAAGTATATCTTTAATAATTCTAATAATTATATTAATGACACTATTATTTAAAATATTAACAAATATGATACTAAAATATTATTTGAGATATCATATTCCTCAAAGATCTTCATCAAAAACTCATATATGATGACATTATCATGAGGATAGAAATAAATCATTGAAACGAATGAAGAGTGAGGCAGATAAATGATAAATTATCATGACTAGTCCAAATATCTAATATCACGAACATCATTCTATTATATTTTTTATGTTCATTAAATATTAATTATTTTTTATTTTAAAATATTTTATTATGTCATTCATATTTTTGAACATAAAAATTCTAAAATAAACCGACTAAAAAAAGTCTATATAATATAAATTATTCTAGGATCCTCCAAAAATTTAATTAGAAGACTAACATAACAATAAATTTAACTATATCTTCTCTCTCAAACTTATTATAATAAATGAAGAGGTTTAACAAACATAAAATTAAATCTAACTTTAAAAACAACACTGCTAAGTTGGATTTGTATAGGATCCATTACATTATATTTTTTAATACATTGATTAGAAAACCTCTTTAGGCGTTCATTCCATCAGTACTCTTACGTATATATATTTTTTATAAATATATACATTATATCAAATCTTTTTCGATGCCGCTAATATTTTATTTTTAATTATATTAAAAAATGTTCAGACTACGATAATTTATTTATTTTTTGATTTTTTTAGACAACTAAGTCGAGCCCATAAAAGAGCCATATTTCAATCTTAATCTCAGACCTTTTAATCAAATTATCATTATTATCAACCGTGAAGTATGGATACGACAGTCGAAAGGTGTGTCAAATTGTCAAACACGTTGATATGGGCAAGACACGCGTCAGATACGTGGCCGATACATCACATGGCGTATCGTTGACCAATCCGTGTCTGATACACTACATGGCGTATTGGACAGACACGTTGGATACATATCTGAAGCATAATAAAACCTACGTGCTATGGCTTGTCGGCTTCGACAACTCAGACAACGCCGAGTGGCCGACGATGTCGACAATTTTTTAGCCTAAAACTCAACGAAGATGTAATGGCAGGGGAGGAGAGTGATTGTCTTCGAGATTTCAAAGCAGTAACATAGGGGGGAGGATTTAAATGCATTATTTTAATTTTTAAATATTATTTTTTATTAAATATACAATATATAATAAATAAAAAAATTATATAAAATTACAAAGCTAGAGCAGTGGAGGAGATGGAGGGGTAGGGGGCGGTTTAAATGGATGATTTTAATTTTTAAATATGCAATAAATGAATATTCAATAGGTAAGTATAATTATTTTTTAAGGATAATATTTATATATTTTTTATCCTATTATGCCGTGTCCTGGCCGTATCCCCATCCTAATTTTTTAAAATTTATCGTGTCCACATATCCTGTCGTGTCGTATCCCCGTGTTTGTATCCATGCTTCTTAGATTATCAATGTCTAGATTAATTTCATTTTCATTAAATTTATTAAATATTATTTAAGTATTTAATATTTTATACATTTACTAAATTTTTTTATTAATTTATTAACCTAAGATTCTAAATAAAATAAGAATAATAAATTAATGTGTACCTTATTTTTTTTTTTGTGCATCAGACAATTTGAATGATGCACTTACATTGTGTACCTCATATCCTCATGCTTAGATACTTCTCATCACAAAACACTAAAATATTATTAGCACTTTGCTCCATAAAATAAAAATTATAATTAATAACTAATTTACAAAAAAAATACCTTTTAAAGAAAGCACAAGATTATTTTTACATCATTGAAATAAAAAGGCAGCAGAGAGTTTACAAACTAACTATAAATAAATTAAAATATAAATTTAGGTATTTATAAAAAATATATTTGAATATACAATTATTTTTTTTTTCAATTAAAAATATGACATAAATCCAACAAACATCAAACTTTTGCCCAAGAGTCATTGCAAGGAATGCAATGGCTCGTATTAATTTGTTTTTTTTTTTGTTTTTTCTAACAGAACAACGATCATTGTTATGTCATTGTCTTTGTCGGGCCTTTGGGAGAGGCTCAAAGAGCCAAAAAATAACTTAGTGACAGAGCATACCATCATTTCTAATTGATTAATTTATTAAAAATCAACCATGTGCATAGATGTGTCATGCCATATATCATGCCTCGTGTCATGGCACGCATGTCGTGTCAAGCACGATATGAGCCATGCCATAAGCCAGCACAATCATAATCCAAGCACAATTCTAGATCATGCAATGTTGGGCCTGACACTGCTATTTTGGGCTATCATGGCATGCCCTGGCTACTCAACTAGAGATGTCAAACAGGCCGGGCAATCCGAGCACGGCTCGTGGCCTAGCCCAGTTCAGCAGTGTCCGACCCTACACATCATGGTCCAAAACTATGTCTCAGGCAGAGTCAGGTTGCCCCATGGCACGGATCACGTCGTGCTGGGCTGACATGAATCATGCCTCGTGCAGGGCCAGGCATGACTCATGTGCATGGCCCAACGATGGTATTTTATAGTCGCGGTATTTTATAGCCTCTTCTCATACTTTTCTCAATTATAATAATCAAACTATAAAACATAGTTTATGATCTAATATTTTATTTGAAAACAAAATACATAAAATTAAATTAGTCTTTAATATAAAAATATATGATAAAACCATTGTTATAACACATATTTCTACCACAAATTAGCTAGCTGATATATTTACAAAAACCTTTAAAATTTGTATTCTAAATATTTACATATTATCTTGAAGATTATTATTGCACTTTACGTTATTGTTTAATTTTATATTATGAATGTGAGTACTGAGTATGTGAGATGTTTCAATTCCAGTAGCACAGTGTTAACTAGGAGTTTTCATTTTTATATTATTCTTTTTAGTTATTGAGTGTTTTATTTTTATTTTGTAGGAGATATTTTATCATATATGTATATAGACACACGCACACAGGAGCATATGTCAACGAATGAATAAAAAAAATATACTTTCTATGCAATTCTACATGACTTACAATTATATGTGGTCGTTTTGCAAGCTCTATTGCCTGTTGCTGCATATCAATTCCTCCAACAAGCTACGTAAAAAAAAAGGCTACAAATTTGTGATGTTCAACATGAGATGCTAAATACATAGAATTTAATGTCAATTACTGTGCATAAACTAAATTAAATCATGTTTATCATGGTTTCTCACCACTGCACGCTTCAACCCAATCCCAGAACCTAAAGCATCAAATTGTTCTCCAATCTGAAGTGCAAGTTCTCTAAAATATTACAAAGAAGCCAATGAAAAATATAATATTGAATAACGGGAATTTGTAGGCACTACAAAATTTTCAATAGATCAATAATAAATTTCAAAACCTTGTAGGAGACAGCACCAAAGCAAAGAAAATTGGCACAGATTTTTGAGAGCAATTTAAAAGCTCGTGCAATATAGGAAGTGCAAATGCTGCCGTTTTACCAGAACCTGTTTGTGCAAGACATATCAAGTCTTTTCCTAAAGCAGATCAAGAAGATGTTATTGAACCATTCAATATAAGAAACTGAAAATAAACAAGCAAATATCACATCAAATAAACAAAATTTCTAACCTTGCAGAGCATTGGGAATTGCTTCGGCTTGGATTTTGGTTGGAAATTTCCACTTCAACTTGTCACATGCTTCAACCAGTTGCACATTGAGTCCCAAATCCTTAAAAGATTTAATTTCCTCAGTACCCGAATCCATGTTATCCCTATTCAAATAAACGATGCTCGGTTGAAAATAAACCACAAAACACAAACAATAAGTCTTTCACCTAATTGACATTTGAAAATGAAATAAGAATATGAACTACACCACTAATAGCAAATCACGGACAAATATCCCAAGTGATGCTTAGATTTTACAAATACATTAAAAACATATAGAAACATTCACAAATATGTTAAAACAAAAAATCATGGAATCAAAAATAACTCAACATTCATGAGAATACTTAAAACAATATTAAATAAATATTATAGAAATACATATATAAAAGTACTTTAGTTGTTATGTGTATAATCATGGAGAATATTTATCAAGTTTTTTTTTTTAAATATCTTAAATAGCTTTAGTATTTATTCATTCTATTTAAAAATTATAATAATTTTTATTAAAATATATTCTATTGCATTTTATATAAAATTAAATTTTGCATAAAATATATTCTATGCCGCAATCTCAGCCAAGATGCCGATCCTAAGGCATCCCAGCCTGCTCTTCTCGAGATCGAGTTTCATTTTCTTTTCTAGTTGCGGATCAGGACCCAGCATCAAATCCACAAAAGAAACTATTGGAATTATGTTTTTGATATTGAATACAAGTAGCATATATTAACACAGGTTTTCAAACTCCTTTCACTGCATATTGTTGAGTTCGACTTCGAACTCAAATGACAGTTAAAAAAATAAAAAATGGCTTTGATAACAAAGTTAGCATTTTATTTAAATGACATGACATGAGCAATTATTGACCACATGTAAATTTAGTATTTCAGCCCACAAAATCATGAACTTTTCCAAAAAAACATTAAAAAAAAAACATCAGAATTTGATAATAACATTCATATTCTAACCAATTTTCACCTTGAAAACATATTTGAAGAGCATAATATCAAGCTTCATCAATAAAATAACCACAAAAATTTTGATGAAAAAGCATTGAAATTTCACAACATTTAATCCTTAAATTCAAGGACATCGATACCAATATCACAATACATTCAGCTTAAGATTTGGAGGCTGATTTTTTCTCCATTGATGATAATAAAAATAAAGACTTCAATTTTTTAGAAAATTATAACATGCTAATTAGAGATTATGCATTAATATGATTGTCATTTATCTTCATATGAGAACAATAAATTTCAAGTTCGACATCCTTTCAACATAGTATATCTGATTTATCAAGGATAAAACTGCTGAGATTTACCTTTCGCACACTCTGATTTATTCTTTTCACTCAATAACAAGATGTTCTACGTAATAGAATATTACATTGTTTGTGTTTTTTTTTTTACTTTTTGTATGGACAAACTGTGATTACAGTATATTCTAATATAATTTTAATTTCTTCAATTTTTTGATTATCTATAATTGGGAACTATAGAGAATGTTTAAAAAATAATCATAGTTAATTTCCTATAATTGTTTTTAAAAAAACAACAACAAAAACAAAAACAAAAAAAAATTAGTCAATGGGGATCAACCCCCAACAACAACATTTAAGGTGTTGAAGACTAGCCCCAACTGCTATGTAGTTGCTGGCCGATTTGTTGTTGCCTCACCCTTGTCTATAACATGCTACGTTGGAATAAAGTTGAGGTAATACCTCTATAAAAGGCAAGCATTTGTTAAGTGTGGGCACTAGCACAATGAGAAGCATGCCTGAGAGCATTGTATGCCTTTGGGTGAGATATTTTCACAAAAACATGCTTTTCTAATGTCTCGGGTGAGATCCAGCAGTCTTGTAATTATTATTAGAATAACAAGAGCAGAACATGATGTTTCAAACTTATCCATGTATATAAGTTCCATACACCATCAAAAGCATTTCGATGGTTTGGATTTGGAGCCATTGGCTGAGATGGGGGTTGAAATCCATCACACCTAAGATATTTAAATACAGATTGAAATTGTTAATAAAGAAACTTAATAAAGAAATTATCAAGTTTTGATGCATTGAAAATTTTCAACCTGATTTTATCCACCAAAAATTTCAAAAAAAAATTAAATCTCACTTTTGAAATTTACAAAATATTGTTTGAAATTCAGAAACTACTATTTCAGATTCAAAAACCATATTTTATCAATGAATAATTTTTAAAATTGTACATACTCATCCACCATGGAGATATGAGAATTCAAACCCATGACCTCCACAGAGAATAAAATGCATGCCACCAACCCATCACAAACATCAAATTAAATATTGAACAAAAACATGCATATATATACACATAAAAATAGTAATATATATATATATATATAATTACAAATATATATATATGCATATCTACACACACACACACACATATATATATATATATTTATATGAATATATAATAATTACATATAAATTAATGTAGATATGCATATTTATATATGTATATATATAAATATATATAATTTTATATAATTATTACATATGTGTGTTTAATGTTTATAGATTTGTATATGTGTTTATTAATCTACATATATTTATATATAAATATACATACATATATATATATATACTATATTTATTTATAATAAACATATATTCTCGCACATATATAAACACATTATTATATATATTTATGTGTTTACATAGATATATATATATATATATATATATATATATATATATATATATATATCTACATATATTTATATATAATTATATATATTTATATTAATATGTGTGTGTGTGTGTGTATTTTTTGTTTAATATTTGATTTGATGGTTGGGCTGGTTGGTGGCATACATTCTATTCTTCGTGTAGGTCATAGGGTATAAGCCTCTTTATTCCATATTGGATGAATATAAAAAATTTTAAAAATCATTTCTATGTTTGATAAATCAAAATACAAATCTAACTAGTTCATATATATTGGTATGATTTCTCTCCATTAAATATATTTAATTAATAATTATTCTGATACAACATAAAATACCAGAAAATCAAAGATCAATAGACATAATAAACATCAGATAGGCCAAGCCGTCCAGGCCCAGAGACCAATAATCTCAGCTGAAATTGCAGGAACATAGACGAAAATTAAAAAATAAAATGGAAACCACTAAATCTCTGCACAGAAGCCCTTGCTGAAAATATTAAATGAATGCAAAAACCTAAAATTTCGATCTATTGGTCCTGGAACCCACTAATATGACATGGTAGGTGGTATTATCAAGAAACTAGTTTCATTCGATGAATCTCAAAAAAAAAAAGTAAATTTGATGACAAACATAAAGCAGGTTTTTGAGAAAAGGATAAAGTACAATCCGGGATTTTGGTGTCAGACTAGCAGGATTACAATGAGAGAGAAGATAAGGATGACAGTGGTATTACCGGCCAGTCCAGCGTCCAGGAGATGAGGAAAAGTAAGACCAGGGAAATATCATTCTTACTAGTTACTTCATCTGAATTCTAATTCGAGAACGAGTATTTATCTTTATATCCCATGTCAATATATTTAAAAGCATGTGTTTTTTATCTTTATATCACATACATGCAATATATACTAGACATATACTAATATATATATATATATATATATGTATATGTATATGTATATATCTTATTAAATACACACACACACACACACACACACATATATATATATATATATATTATTAAATATATGATTTATATACTTATTTTTGTTACAATTTAATCCTAATTTTGAATCTCTCCTTTTTTATTTAAATTGAAAATGATTTTGGTCAAATTTATTATTATTTTTCGTTGATTTTTAATAATTTATTTTGTCGCAAACAATCTTGATTAATATATAATATGAAGAAAGTCAATAGTTTTGATTGTCATTTATTATTGGTTTCAAATATTTTTATAATTATTTGATTATGCTCAATCATTAGCAATGTGTATTTAATAACACATGTTATATGTAGATGATATTATGATTTATTTTTAGATATGCATCTATTTTTTTCATCAAATAATCCAAAAATTGATGATAATGGATATTTAAATGTTTTCACTCAAAATAATTTTAATACAAAAAAAAATTGATAATCATCAATTTTTTTTCATTAACCAAAATGACAATGTGGTTATTTTGCAATTACTATTATGTTTCAAATATATATTTTTATTATACAACATTAAATATCTTAAAAACAAAAGATGATGTGATAATAAATATATTAATATTTTCAATTTCATAAGAATCACATTCATTATATTTAACATATGTCTTTCAGTAAATCCCACCTATATAAATCATACAAAAGAAATTGAATCATAGCAATGTCATCATCATATCAATTAACTCATCTTTCATGTACCTCATAATTTACATATCATCATCTATTAATATTAATATAAAATCTCATACAACAGTAAAACTCCTATATATTACATTCTGCCAATTAATCATTGTTATCACTAATTAGAGATGTATTATATACTCATACCATATGCTATTATTTTATACAAAAGTACACATAACACTTATGCACATAATTTGGTATCAATAAAAGGAAGTGAAGTACTCACTTTCTCTTTTCGCAATTCTCTCAAACTTAAGCATATCATTATATTTTAAATTAACATCATATACTTTAACTACTTAATTTCATAATTCGGTATCAAAGCTAAATAAAATTATTTTAAAATCCTAAGTCTTTCTTTAGTTTGATGTTCCAAAAATTTATTAAAAGAATTCAATTATAATTTAACATGCATTTTATAAGTAAAGGGCATATCTCAAAAATAAGTTATAGTCTACTTATTATATATATATATATATATAATACTATTTTTATTGGGTTTCATTGTATCACATATTTGCTACTACTAGTAAACCAAAAAAAAAAAAAATCAACAAATTGAATTAAAATAATAACAAATATAAAGAGATAAAGAGACTCCCCTCAAATTTGTTTATCCTTATCTTCATACATGTTGAACGCTGTGACTTTTATATTCATTAGCTTCTACTTCTAAAAAAAAAAATCTTCTTAACTCAGTGAAAATAACCACTACTTGTAGCCGTTTAGGGATCCAATTTTCATTATTCTTTAATCAACCTAAAATATTTTTAACAAAACAAAAGAACTATAATCTAATATATATATATATATATATATATATATATATATATATATTATTTATTTATGTATATTTACTAATATAATCTAATACTCAATGCTTGATAATAGTCATCGGCTTGACTTCTACCTCATTGTCATAATTTCTTTAATGAAATATATGTATTCTCACTCCACTTCTTGGCCAAAATAGTATTTAACTAGTTGTCCATTTATTATAAACATTCTCATTGATTGATCATTTTGTAGTTATTTTGTTTCAATGTGGATGAACATCTAAGATGGTGAGAGAACAAGATCATCTAGATTTTAATTCATCAAGAAACCTTCAACATTGAATTGAATAGTAATATTTTCTACCATGATTAAAATTCACTCTTTTAAAGTTGTTTATTATACTATTTTTTGGTTTTATCCTCATAAATTTAATATTTTTTTATCATGTACGTTCTATCATCTCATTCAACTATACTTTTCAATTTTAATCCACAACTTTGTACATCAAAATCTTTTTCAAAGCATAACTCATTTTATGTTCAAACTAAGGATAGTTGACACATTTTTCCAAAAGCCAGCCTATAGGGATGTATTCTCTGTGAAGTTTTGAAAGTTATTCAATAAGCCCACAAAGCATCATCAAGTCTCAAAGATCAATCACTCATGCTTGGATACTAGCCTTTAGTCTAAGGGTGGTATGATGTAGCAATAATATCATGCACACCATACTAGACTAAAAATTAAAACTCTTTCAAGTAACTCATTATTGAAATGTGCTCCCTCACCACTAGTGATTTCTAAGAGATATACTATTTGACACTGCAATTATTGAGTTTTTATGGTTATTTTTAATAATTTTTATGATATGATTATACTAAAAATGAGCCTTAAATACACGTATTTCACTGAATAACAATAATAATGAATTTAAATAAATAATAGTGAAACTGAATATAATTTAAGTATAAATAATATACTTAATAAAAAGCTAAGATGGAGAACATAATAATAAGGAACAAATCATAATGTTTTCAGTGTTATAATATTTTTACACTAGTATGTGCCTTTTGAAAAGTCACGAAAGTCTTTCTTGGCTACAACTCTACCACGACTTTCACAATACCCTAGTGTGCAATTTGTTCATTGTGGCCTTGACATTATCTAGAAGCAGATATGTCAATTAGGCCAACAAGCCTAGGCATGGCCGTGGCACGGCATGGTTCAGTCGCACCTTGAAGTATAATGGATCAGCACGCAGTATGATTTATACTATATCGGGTCAATCTTTTTGGGACGGATGGCTCATGATGGCATAATCATGCATGATGACTTGTGCGGGCTAGTTTTGGTTAGTTAGGAGAAACTGATCAACCTAGTCCTAACCTAGGCTAGCTTAGTCCGAACCTCAGCTATCCTAGCCTAAACAGAGTTAGGTTAGCTAATCTTAACCCTGCTTGGCATGACCCGCCCAAAAGTCGTGCCTACGTATAGTGCATGTCTTCCCCTTTTTTTAACCATGCTGACACAGCATAGCCCATAATAAACATTATGTCATGTCGAGCACGACATTGTGGCCCATACTAGCCAAAAAAAAAAGGTCATGATGATGCAACATGGCCCATTTGACAATTTCATCTTGAAATCACGATCACATCAATTCTGAATATAAATTTGACCACGATATTAATTCTATGGCAATACAACCAGGAGCCAAATTATTACAAGATATCGTAGAATTTTATAGTACCATGACATATTTTTTATAGAACAAAGATCAACAACACCAAACCAAGAGATTTTTAGTCACGGTATTCTTTGTGATCATAATTTTGTATTCCAAAAAGGATTTTCCTTAGTCCTGCCATCATTATTATTGCAACTTAGTGATCCAGAAAAAATTTTCCTCGGTTACAACAATTTGGACATGACTATGTGCTCCAAAGAAAGCTTTCTCAATCACAAATGTCTTTATTATAGTTAATTTGTATTCTATAAAATAAAATTCTCAGTCATAACAATTTGGCCACCACAACTATTTGCTCTAGAGAAGAATTATCTCAGTTTCGATAATATTTGCAATCCCAACCATGTGTTATAGAGAAAAACTTCCTCAATCACGATATGTTATGCCATTATGACTTTATTCTCCTGAGAAGATTTAGAAAACATCCAATGCTATGACCTTGGTATAGAGTTGCAAATTTCAATTTGATGATCAACTACAATATATGACGGGATCCCAATGAATTAAAAAGTAGATTTAAATTATCATTGTAAGCTGTGAGAGATTTGATTTTCAAGATCAAGAATGCACTACAAACAAAAGCATACAAACTCCAACTCCTAATTAGCAACAAATCAATTTGAACACAATCAAGAATATAATGAAAATTGGATTTAAAACCTAGATCATCATACTAGTTATCATTATGAATCCTCGATTTAACAAAATGATATTTCATTCCTTCCGCACTAAATCATTCCTAATGTCAAATTAATTATAAATCTAGAATTGATTTATGTATATGTGTATAATAATTATGAATTTATAATGATTAATTATAAAATTTCTACATTTTAACCATTGATAAATAATGATATTAATTAGAAAAAAAAAATTAGAATTGTACTACCAAATAGGTTTATACATGTTAGTCATGATGTAAGGTGACAGATAAGTTCTTCACAAAACTATAGAAGAATATTGATTGTCAATATTAATGCACAACTACTCTAGGATCCAAATATATCTGATACAAATAATTCAAACCATTTGAGTTAAAGTCTAATCTCATAGTCATGGTACAACAACATTAGTATAGTTGACAATGTTTATAATACGCAATCAGTCATGTCTTTATTTTCTTAAAATTATGTAACACTATCAAGATGAATAATGTTAACTCGAATATGATAAAGTTATACTTTTTTTTTCATTTTCTTTAAAAGACTAAACAAAAAGTTAGTTCTAATATTTATCTAAAAAATTCATTGAGAGTTGTGATAAACTCGTGCAAATTTTTCTAACAAATTATTCTCACATCAAACCATGTCACAACTTAGGGAGGAGATACGGCAATTTAGACAAAAGAAGTAGAAGGCTTTGTTTGATATTTGGGATCGATTCAAAGACCTACTGAGTAGATGCCAATAATATGAATTCGGATTATGATTCCAAATTCACACATTCTATAATAATTTGAACTAAATACCGTGATTCACAATTAATGTAGTCTTAGATGGTTCGATCATGAACAATTCACCCAAACAGACTAATTATCAATAAATGAATTTTCAGTAAGATTGAAGCCCAATATAACAAAAAGCAAGTGTGAAATAAATGAAAATTCTGCAATAGCAAAAAATTATCAATTTTAATAAAATTTATCTAGTTGAGAAAGATAATATTCAACAGAAAAGATTGTAAGTATTCAAACCCAACAATTATATCACTACACATTATAATTGTGCCATGAGAAATCATACAAATTTATTATGTAAGAGCCAAGAAAATGTATTGTGAAACATGAAATAATATCAAAAAAAAAATTTAGAAGCAACTTAAACGAATACCAAATGCTAGGAATATCATGATTTAATTACAACTAATTGTTGGAACAGAAAAGTCACCATTTTAATAGGTTATCCTTACACAACTAACGAAGAGAAATAGAAAGAATGATAGGCAAGAAAATCAAAAAAAAAATAAATATAAATAAGGCTAAATTACAAGGTTGCGACGATTAAAATTATTGAGAATCAAACTAAAAAACTAAGCCTAATTATGAAAAAGAAAATGATTAATGAATCACAAAACTATATCGAGACAAATTCATAGAGATGTATGTCGGTGACACTCAAAAATAATAAAAAATTAAAAGAGCAAAAAACAAAAAGAGAAAGATGATGTAGAAAATAAAGTTGTGACTAATAAAGAAATAACATTCAATTTTACGCCACCCAACAAAAAGAGTAGAAGATTTTGAATGATACTTGAGACCAATTTAAATATCTATTGAGTATGTGCCAATAATAACAATTCAAATATTAATTTCAAATCCAAACATATGTAATAATTTAAACTACATGACAATATGCATTGTTAATACAGTCCCAAGTAGTTCTATCATGAACAAATCACCCAATAATACTTTTTTTTGAAGAAGTAACCAAAAATAATTTATAAACTCAAAATAAAAGAGCGAGCAGAAGAAAGCATGTTGGTGCATTAGAGTTGGATAAATTAATAAAAATTGAGGTGAAGCTAAATGTGTTTTCATCAAGTTTGAAGCCCATCATAACAAAAGGCCTAGTATAAAAGAAATAGGGGTTCTACCATACCAATTTTGATTTAATTTATCACATGAATAAAGCCAATAGTTTGTAAAATAGAAAATATGTATTTAGATTCAACAACAATGTCTTTATATATTATCATTCTAACATAAGAAATAATGAGAATTTTTAATATAGGAACCAAGAAAATTTATAATAGAATATGAGATAATACCAAAATAAATTTGAAAGCAACTTAAAGGGAAGTCAATAAAAATGAGAAAAAATCATCATTTGACAAACTTAAAGTTCTAATTACAAATAAATGAAGAGAACAAAAAAATCATCATTTGAAAAAAAAAATATCATTGTACTACTAATAAAGAAAATTAAGAAAAAAAAATGTGCCAAGAAATCGAATAAAACAAATAAGAATAAGACTAAATTAAATGAATACGATGAATAGAATCAAATTGAGCAACTTGATTTAATGTTGAAGAGAAAAAACATCAATGAATTATTAAGTAATATCAAGACTAATTCATAGAGATGCGTGTTTATAACACTCAGAAACAATAAAAAATTTAAAGGACAAAAAATAAAAGAGAGATTCAAAGGAAAATCTAATGCAAAAAATTAGGTTATGATTAACAAAGCCATGACATCCAATGTCGTACCGCCCAACGAATGGATATCCAATGTCATACTGCCCAACGATGGGGCATCCAATGTCGTACCGCCCAGCGAAGGGGAGTCCAATGTCATGTCATTTTCCAAAATTGTGATACCTGCCAGAACCCACTACCCAACTTATGTCAGCAACAATTACACACAAAAAAGTAAAATTAGATGAGAAAATATAGATAAACCAAAACAACAACAAAAAATATATCATACAAAAAAATGATAATGTAGACATTAAATAAATTTCTCGACCCAATATTTTTTTTCATAGTTATTGAGAAAAGGGAAACTGAATGAGACATTTGATTGATTCCTCTATATATTCAAAAAGTTTTAAGTTATACCATTCACTGATATTTTATCATGGATGACCCGCTATACCAAATTTATGAAGTATATCATTAGTAGGAAGAAAATTATTGAGAACATGAAATAGTGAACATGACCAAGAAATATAATATAATTATTCAAAGTAAGCTCCCGAGACAACTTAAAGATACAAAGAATTTTAATATTCTATGCATTTTTGGGTAGAAGACCTTCCGAAAGAAATTAAGAAACTTTAGAGAAAATATCAATTTATGTCATTGTCGATAATACGGAAGTTGAATCTTAATAACATATTTCCAACTTCTATTTTGGTACAAATGATAGACTAATAAATCAAGTTTGCAAAAAAATTATCAAGAATATGCTAATTAAGATTGGCAAGTTTATTTTTCTTACTGACATTATGATGCTGAAGATGTAACAAAAAGCATATACATTTTTAATCATGAGATGTCCATTCTTGATAACTGAACATACATTAATTGACATGAAGATTGAAAAAATTATATTAATTACTCAATTTTTTAAGTTTTATTTTACTCATGTATTTTTTTTACTTGTATTAATGATATAGAATAATCAAATTTTTATTAGATATATTATTTTATTCAGAAATGTGCTAAATTATGATAATTATCTTCCATTATAACAAGACTGGAAACTAGCCTCTTGATCTTTAGGGTTTATTGTTGGTTGTATGTTGCTGTTTGTGGTAAAGATATTCAAATAAGAATGTAGATCATGTCAAGGTGCAATTTGTAGTGAATGGGTTCATTTAAATGCTTGATATAGATTGCTAGAATATTTTTTTGTGGCCAAAGTAAAATCTTTATTGATATGTAGAATGTATTTTTTCCTGGTGACCTTGAGGAAAAGATACATGTGAAACAACTACTTGGATTTTGAGTCACATATTCAGATTTGCATTATAATTTTTTGTATAAATTAATTTTTTGTTTGATTTATAGATGTGTGTTATAATTTTTTTAGATGAGTTTTGATTATATGATAATAATGTTTATTATGTATGTTGATGACATATTGACTTTAGGAGATAATGAGTTTAAAAATCACAACTTAAAAAGTAAAATTTCAGTCTCAATTTTATATGAAGGATATTGGGAGATTCAAAGATTTTCTTCAGATAGAGATGATCTATTCCATGAGAGGCATCATGTTTTTATAGAGGTGGTATAAAATAGATACACTCATAAATATTAGTTTATTGGGTTATGCTCAGTCGATATTATGATTAATTTTATAATTGATTTTTTATTTGATTTTGACAATTATAATTAATTATATTATTTTTAGGAGAATAATAGAAAAATCTGACTATTTGACTATTATCATAGCAAATATATCCAGTTAGTAATTTTAGCCATTTCTTAAATTCTCATTGACAGATTCTTTCAAATGAAACTATTCACATGTTGATTATGGATACTTATGTCTTATAGTTTTTAAGTTATATAGATTTGAGTTGGGCATCAATTTATACAAAGATGTTATCTACTATGAGGTTATGTATGTTTTTTTTATAGGTAATTTTATTTTATAAAAAAGTAAGAGACTGATAATTATATTGAGATTTATTGTAACTATAAAGGTTAGGGCAAAGACCATGATTACAAATGTAAAGTTTAGGGTGATGAGCATGGTTACATGTCATTCTTTGGATTTATTGTACTTTTGATCGGAGAATTTTATGTGTGAGTTTTCATGATTATTTTTATTCATTATGTTTATCATATTTGATATATGATTTTCATTATATTATTATTTATATATATTTTTAGTATTGATTTATAATATGATATTAGAGCTAACTTAGGAAAAATTAAATCCTAGGTTTGGTATGTACTTGTAGATTGGTAGTGTATAGTATGTGGTGGTGGCTGCAGGCATGTGTGGTGGTGGTGTCAAAGGCATGTATGGTGGTGGCAGAAAATGCACACATGGTTTTTACAATAGATGCGAGCGGTTGAGGAATAGTCAATGTGCGCAACAATAGGTGTGTGGTGCCAGCTTAATGCTATTTTGGGTAGAAATTCTAATTTTTTATAATGATGATGCTTAAAAGTGTTAAATGGGCTAGACACGACATGAGTCGTGTCACAGCATGGCATGACCAAGGTCCATGCACAGTTTTGGACTGTGCTGTGCCAAACTTAGCATGACTATTTTGTGTCGTGCTTGGGCTGTACTGCCCACTTGACATCTCTAGTGATGCTTGGTGATGATGAGCAGTGGTGCATGGTGGTATTTTGGGTAGAAACTCTAATTATGATTTTGATAGAATTATAAAAAATTAAATAAAAATATGGTATGCAGAATAATTTAATTGGGTATATTTCTTTTTTGTTATGCAATATTAAGAGAAATTATCATATAAAATATTGATTGAGAAAAATTTTAGTTTAGTGTATCCACTGCAAGACAATGAGTCATATCAGAGATACATGCACTTAATTTATCTACCTTGAGCCGTGCTGAGAGCCAGCCCAGCACAAGTCTAGGCATGGTTCTGGATCATGCCGGGCTAGGCACGGCCGAGTCGGGCCGTGCCTTGGGCCAGGCTAGGGCTGTCTGCCCTTTTTAACACTTTTAGGTTATGATAATAATTTTATATTTTTCCTCCATCTGTAATTTAAAAATAATGCCTTTCTCAGATGTTTTGATAATTGAAATTATTATTATTATTATTATTATTATTATTTATATTATCATTATTAATCAAGTCTTATTCTAACAAATTGAGGTTTGTTATATAAATTTAGTTTTTTCAATTATCTTTGTTAAAACCTCTACCTTGTAGTTAAATTTTTATATATAATTTCTATTTAATTTTGTTTCACAATTATTTTTATTATACAGCTACTAGAATAGTATTATATTTCTTGAATAGTACACTAAGAAGTTTGTGTTGAACATGATCAAACAATATCACAGGATTCTTTTGTATTCTATTATTGGTATAATTTTTTTTTAATTTTTAATAATTTTTTTAATTCTATCATTCATCTTTGTCGTATAATATTCATTTTTATACAACATGATTTGTCGTATTCATGTTCTATAATTTTTTAATCGATTTGGTACTGATCTATCATAAATAATTTTTAAATTAATTTTATATTTGGTATATCAAATTTTATTCTTATCAAATTTATTTTTGTTAATCTTTGTTTTTACTTAAATAGATCCGACACATATGAATTGATTAATATTTGTTATTTCATATTTTTTTGTTCACAAAGTTATTATTATATTCAACATGATTAAATTTATATTTTAATTATTTTGTCATTTTATAATTAATCTTAAACTTAAAGGTGTCGACGACGTAACCTAATTTTTTATAGTACAATCAGGCCACCATGTCTTGCTTGGCACAATATGAGATGAGTTTTTATGTTGTACCTTCTCAACATGACGTTATTTTTGGTAATATTGGGCACAATATGAGATGAGTTTTTGTGTTGTACCTTCTCAGCATGACTTTATTTATGGTCATATTGGCACGACTTGATTGACCTGCCATGTGCTACTTTTGTGTCGGGTCATGTTAGTTTGGTTTTGGGTCTTGCTTGTTATGGGTTGTTGAAAGGCTTAATTAAAAATTTTTGAAATATTAAATTAACTTTTGTTAGAAAAATAAATATCAAAATAATAAAAAAATACACTGCACTATAAATGTAAATGAATTTAATTAATTATAAAATAATATGTTATATTAGGATTAATTTATCATATGAAAAGAATTATACAAACCGAAATTATGAATGATACCTTTTAAACAATATCAAAATTTTAAACAATAAGAAATTATTTATGAAAATCAAATCATAATTATGATGATCTCAATATTTTGAATATTTCATGAGTCATAATCTATCAAAAACTCTTTTAATTTATATTAAATATTTAATCTCGAATCTTTAGTCATCCAAGCATGTAATTATATTTTTGATATCTGGTTGTAGTTTGTATCTTTTATTTGAAATAATATTGACAGTTACAATAAATTAGATTCAAATCAGATGTCATGCTAGTAACTAGATAAGTCAGTAAAATTCGTGTCATCTTAAATCGTATCAAATAGATGGATTCATTTAATTTTTACTAATTCATAATGTTTAAATTCTTATTATTATCATGTGATATGATAAATTAGTAATTAATATTTATGTACTGAAATAATTAGCTTTTATTTGATAGACCACCTCATCGTTTGTCACTAGCTAATTAAATTAAAATGTCATTATTCTTGAATATGATATTCATGTTCGTATTTGTAGTTTTCCTATTATTATCACACCTGATATCATAATTCATAATATATAAATATGTTATTCAATTTTTCCTATATTCAATCATTATGTTCTTGTTTTTTTGTTTGGTTCATGCATGTTGATATACATGTTAAAATATTTTCTACTTTATTTTATTTTTATCATTAAATTAATACAGATAGTCAAATAATTAAAAGTTGGAATATAAGATTAAAATTTTAATTAATTAGTTACCAAATTAGTATCATGTAGTAAATGTAGAATGTTCACTATACTTATTAAATATATTATTAATATTGCAAATACACCTAAGTGGAATATAAGTAGTAAGAGTATATACAGACAAATACATTTTCATTGTATCTTAAAAAATTTTCATGATTTTTTTTTTTAAATTTGTTTTTAACTTTGAATCGTTTATAATAAGTATCACTTTGTTTTGGTAGCTAACACATGAATTAAACATTAGATATATATAATTTCAATGGTATTTCCCGTTTGTTTGAAATCTTTTTCAAGCTTGTTGATTTAGATTATTAAATTTTTTGTTGTATGTTATGCATTTTAAGTTTTTAGTGAATTTCTTAATGTTTCTAATACAAAGAAATAATTTAAATTTTTATACTATTAGGTTAATTATGTGACACATATACATAACATTAAAAATGTTACCGAATCACACGTCTTTTATAGGTTTGATAAAAATATTAGTGGTTATGCTATTATATGAAGCTTTATCGAATATAATGCTAATAATTTTATTTTAAATATTTTATTCACTAAAGATCTTCAGCATATACTCTTATATGACATAATCATCTTGAGAAATCAAGATCTCATAAATTTTTAAAATTATTTTATCAAGTTTTTACTTAGAATTGAAATAGTTGACGGTGAAACATACAAATGATACATTATCACGATTAATTTAAGTTTTATACATCACAGATAACACTTAAATATAATTTTTAAATTTGTTTATTATTAATCATTTTTTAAATTTATAATATTTTATTATGTCATTCATACTAGTTAACCCTTAAATTTTTTGATAATTTGTAGTTTGGTTGAAAGTAGGTTTTCATAATATTGATTATATTAAAATCCTTAGCAATTCTTTTTAGAAGACTTGTGATAATAATTAAGTTGATCATGTTTTCTCTTACAATGTCACTATGGTAAATGAAATAAATCAATGTAGTTGAAGTTGGTTTAACTTTTAAGATCTCACTGCTCAATTGAATTTGTCCGAGATCTAATATATTATATTTTTTATTTATTGATCGACATAATTCTTAAGATATCTAATGTCACCAGTATGTTTACATCTATATATTTTTTATAATATAAATATTCCATGTCAATTCTTCTTCTATATTTTTAAATTTTTATTTTTTTGATTATATTAAAGCGAGTCTAAATTATTAATATTTGCTTAGTTTTATATTTTTTTTTGGCACATGAGTTTGGATTAATTTGAGAAGTTTTGGCCTTAGGCTTTTGACTAAGTTATTATTATTATTATTATCAATATATAAATTAAAATTATTATCATTAAAATTATTATTTATAATTTATTATAGTTTATTTATTATTCTAATTAAAAAAATTATAATTTTAAATATTTATAAATTATAATATAAATGAATAAATGGAAATTAAATATGTAAATTATCTTTGTTTGTGTAGCAATCAATCTTTTTTTTTTGAATTAGCATCAGAACAGACAGTAAAAAACTAGAGAATGAACAAAAAACCAAAAACGAAAGGAAATGAGAATAAATAAAATTGAGTGAATCTTGAAAAAAGTTTATTCTAACTTTAACATTTTTTTTTCATTAGAAAATTATATATTTTTTACTTTTTCAATATATATATATATATATATAGTTTTTGGAAGCAAATTAATTTTTTTACTACTTTCAATTGAGTGAATATAATTCATTAGAAAATTATTTTTTTTAATTCATTAGAAGAAATTATATATACATATATATATATATTAAAACCCAAGAGTTAAATTTCAACAGTTATCAAATTTCCACCCAATAGTTTTTGGAAGCAATTTAGACAGCTAAAAAATAATTTATTTTTTTAATTTTTTAATTAATGACATTGACATGATTGTGGTGTCGTTGTTGGGACAATGATTTTTACTCATTACACTTAGTGTAATGGGTGAGGGGAGGGTATTATTTATAAAAACTCTTGTTATTGTAGATCATTTCAACTCGTTGAGCATTCATGTCATTTATGGTCCGACATGAAACACAATTGTACTCAATCTAGCATGATAAGAGCAATGCCACTGCTCGACATAAATGATCTAGGCATGATTTTATATAGTGCCTCGTTGTTTTCAGGCTGTCCAGCCCACTTGAAACCTCAATATAAACCATTTTGATTCAAGTGTTAATTTCAAAATTTTTAGTTTCCTACTTAGATTTTCTTCAATCTCATCTATAAATAATATGTTATCTACAAATTTTTATAGTCTCGTGTCTATTGAAAATTCTTGAGTAATACATTGAATTTAATTACTTTTGTATATAATTTTTAATACATATTTTTGATTAGTAAAATATATTATAAATTTATTTATTTTTTGTGAAAAATAAAGTTAAATTCTGATTATATATTTGGTGAATGGGATAGTATATAGGTGATGTTACTTTGAAAAACAAGAATATTTGAGGTGATGATAATGATGTTTAGGAAATAACATAAACTAATAATTCAACAATAATAGTAATGAAAAATTGTACTTATTTATGTATTTTACATACATGCAATTATTTTAAAGTTAATTAAAAATAGATGAGAAAAATTATGTGTGTTAATTGGGCTGTGCCGTGGCTGACTGTTTCCGGGTCGTGATTCTCTTGACCGGCCAAAGGTCTAATTAAATTCTTAAAAAAATTTTAAAAAAATCTTTATAATAAACCTTAAATATCAAAATAATAAAATTATACTGCATTATGAATTATTAAATTTAAATGAATTATTTTAATAATTTAAAAAATAGTTTTACATTTGGCTCTAAATATCCTATGAAAAAAAATGTATAACCTAACATTCTGAATTATAAATTAAAAAAAACTAAAAAATATAAACAATAAGTATTTACTCAAAAACATGAAATCATAACTATAATATATACTTAGAAGCAAAAATAAAAAATATGCATCACATTGTGCATGCGAGTTCTAATAATTGTTATTAGTCGGTCTGTTGTATGAGAATGTGGTTGTAGATTATGTTTGTCATGTATGATTATAAAGTCAGTGCTAGTGATGATTTCAATAACCTTGATGTCAAATGAGTCATCATCTCTCAATAATTCTTTTGTTTTATTTTGAATACTAAATCTTGAATCTTTTCAATCATTCAAGCATCGAGGCGCAAAAGTCCCTTGGGGCCTTAAGCCGCAAGGTGCACTTGAGGCACACACTTTTTTATTTGTGGCCTAGGCTTTTTTATTTGAGGCACATCCAATTTAATACAAATAAAAATTATATATTTTACTAAATATTATCTTTAATTTTTATCTAATAATATAATAGAATAAAGTAAAGAGCATGAAATATAAAAATCATACATTAATAATATTTCTATCGTCACAAAAATTTAAAATTCAAAAACAAAATAAATACACATGTTAAATCATCATGAATATCATTCTCATCATCAATCTTTTATTCTATGTCTTCTTTCTTTCCTGATGAATAGTTCATTTCTTCATTTTTCTCAAACAAAACAAGAGTATAAATATATTTAGAGCTAGATGGTCTTGACTTTGATTTTGGTGTTGGTATCGATATTGGTGTTTTGTTTGGTTTAGCTCTTGTATAAACTCTAAGCTCCTCAATTCCACTAGTTCTTGCAACATTACCCCATGTTAAATCATCACATTCAAATACTAAATCTTTTGTAGTGTTTTTATCTTTTATTCTTCTCATTAACTATTCATTACTATTATCTATTTCTTTCAAGATAATGGGATCAATGATATAATGCTCAGTGTATTTTTTCATTAAGGTTCGATTGAAAGACATGACCAAACTTAAAAAAATAAAAATAATTAAGAAATTTATGATAAATAGTAGAATGGTTTCCATGACGTAGATATCTAGACTAGTTATAATGATGCATCTTATGCATGTCTCATCGCACACTATATAGATTCAAAATAAACACTAAATAAAAAAATATTAGAATTCTCAGATATTCTTCATCCTCATAATGGGCTAATCATTTATGAGTGCATAATAAAAATCATTAAAAAATATAATATTTAAAATAAAATAAATAGTATCATATTCGATAATGCATCTAAAATAAAATAACCATTAATATGTTGGTTATGACTATTAAAGATGGGTCATGAGAAAAAAAATTTTATGTATGATACATGTGTCACGTTATTAAACTGATAATACAAGCGAAGATGAATGTTATTTCCCAACTTTAAAAAATATAGGTAACTCACTAAAATTTCTTCATATATCTCGCTAATAATAGGAGTGTGGTAGTCTATATTTATCTGCGGGTCTAATGAAAAAAATTTTAATCAAATATACGATGCCATTAGAATCACACATACTTTATGTTGAATTCATGTAATAGATATGAACACGTGAAATCCGACTACGTCAATAATATAAGTAATGAAATTATTATTGACGACGCTGACTGTGCTACATGAATTTTATTTATAAAATTTCTAAAGTTTTTTTATAACATATCGAATATGTGTTCATCAATTTATACTTTCATCACTTGCATTGGACTTAGGTGTATGTGCAATAATAGTAGCATGTTTATAAAATTTAGAGATAATCTAACATTTAGCCATATGATTGTAGAGTTGAAAACAAAATACTTAATGTACTAGTCCACCATTTTATCTCATTATTGTCTGGTTATCTACATAAACCTTAGGTTAAGGTGGAAGGGATAGAGAATATTTTGAAATATATATCGTCATGCATGAACCAGGAATTCCAACCTGAAGTGGTCATTCACAAGAAGCTGACTAAGATATATAAATATTACGATACTAAGTATAGTGGTTATTATAGTGAGTTGTCTCGGTACGTGGATACTAATTATTATTATTACTATCACATAAGGATAATAAAAATCTTAATATTTTACTGTAGTTGAAATCATATGAATCCACCTATTATATGTTGTCTAATATGACATGTGATCTACTGACTCTTTCATTATCAAGCATAACATCGAACATGGATATCATATACGGAGAAGATGACTTCTCTATTTAGTTAGCGAGAAAAAAAATAATAAGGTAGACCATCGAATAGGAGCGATCTGTCTCTGTATTTAGATACTAATTATTGTTCAATCCTATCACATAATAATAATAAGAATATTGATATTTTCTAATAGTTGAAATTATATGAATCCAACTATCTCATATAGTCTAATATGACATGGGATCTACTGACTGTTTCGGTGTCGAACATAGCATTGCAGTCTACTTTTTCTATTATAGTAAATATGATTTCAAATTGGAGATCAAAATAATTGCTCGATCTTGTTGAGGCAATAACATGCGTGTAGAATTGATAGGATCCGAGCTTGTATAATTAGGATCGTGCTGTACCTACAACAAGAGTGGAAGAGTTGGGTACTAATAATGATTCTTGAAACTTGGATTATGATTGACAACTGAGATGAGATTAAGCTATTGAGCTTAGCCTACTATACTGCTTAAGGTCTACCTCTAATGATACTGATACCATCATATACTGACGAGATTTATCATTTTTGGATTATCTTATTTTATTTAATTTTGTCATTTGAATGAGGCTTAAGCTTATTAAATTTTTTATTATTATGTTCTTTATTTATTCAGATACTTAAGTGATTCGTGTTTTATGTTTAATTGTTTGAGTTTATCTTTGATTTATTACTTTTTATTTTTTAATAATTTAATCTTAGTCTTGATTTATTATTTTATAATTTATACGTGTATTTAGCTGGTAGTTGTTAGTTGTAACTTGTTATCGTAATTTTATTTTTATTTTATTAATTTATTTAATTAATAAATTAATTAATTTTATTTAATTTTAGTATTAAAATTTTACATTTATAATAATTTGAAATTTTTGGATGACCTACTTCCTAACAGGCCTATAACGTCCCAACCTGGCAAGTCGAAGGACGACCCATCCCGAAACGGGTACAAGGCTGGCCGGTGCGCCATGCCAAGCCAGCAATTCTTAACTCTTGTCGTGTTAGGTACGGCACGATTACTACACCGTGGCAAAAAAGTTTTCTAGGGTCGAGCAGATCAAAATCATCACCCAAATGCTCTTGATGTTGGACCTACCCGATCCACAAGACAAGTAGATGCGATAATTGCTTCATCAAAAGAAGAATAACCTACGTCATCAAGGCTTATAACAAATCAACCTTCATTCCTTCTTCAAGAAATTGTAGAAATCACTCCCCCATATAATCCATAATTTTGGAGACCATATGAGTTATGCCTTTATGCGTTGGTGCTGCTCATAATGCTTGTTCCACAAATTTTTATGTGTTTCAAGGAGATATGCGTTGCGAGGGAATGCATTAGGAAGGGTATGATTGTATTATGCTATTTACCATATTATTATCAAGCTAATGGATACATTTTTTTTATTTGAGTTTTTTTTTTTTTTTGGATTTGATCTGAATTATAAACAATTTTTTTTATTAGTTTTATTTTAATTTAATTAATTGTATAATACAGTGTAGATATATTATTTTGATATATAAATATAATATTTTGATTTTACATAAATTAATTAGCACATTCAATTCAAACTAGAAGTATCAAAAAAATAATGGCATGTTATCACGGCCCATTTTTAAGTAATCCAATCGGGCCATTATGTCATGCCGAGCATAGCCCAGAAAGGAAGTGATGTCGTGCCAAGCACGACCCATTAAGAAAGTCATTGCGTGCCGGGCACATCCCAATAATAAAGTCATTTCGTGTTAAGCACAGCCCAATAATAAAGTCATTACGTGCCGAGCACAACCTAACAAGAAAGTCATGTCGTGCCGGGTACAACCCAATAAAAAGTCATGTCGTGTCGAACACAACCCAGTAAAGAAGTCGTGTCGTGCCCGCCACGACACAATTGTATTCTGCCCAGCCCGGCAGAGCATGACCGACACAAGTATGGGCATAATCTTGCCTGGTCATGTCGGCATTTCCGGTAATGCTAGGATCCGAGTCATGTTGAATTTTGATTTTAAGTATACAAATCACAATGCAATAATATGAAAAAAATATACTTGTATCTTATATTTGTATGAAATGAAAAAAAAATAATTCATCATCCGAATAAAAAAAATAATAAACAAAAATAATAATAAAAATAATATAAATAAAATTAACAATATAAAATTTATTATTCAAATAAAAGGAATATAATCATCAACCTCAATATCAATCAGTGTCTGTATGCAAATTATTATCATCATTGTGTTAGCATCTCATGGTAACACTAACGGTGACCTCAACATCCTTCAAGTCTCATAAGTCATGACCCATCAGTAACTCATGTACTCTCATTCCAGCCCTATCCTGAATTCCCAACCAAATCATCTCAATCCTTCATTCAAGCAAATGCTTAAATTATATCTGACCACGATTTTAATCTCCTATTTGAACTCAAATACATAAGTTATACGTAAACGATGACTAAAATCCAAATTAATTTTTTTTTCAAAGAATTATGGATCACCTAACCAATGCTCCTCACAACAACAAGACAATAGAGGCCTTGTTATAGATTTATTCTCAATTATTTGTTGTCAAGTGATAACCTATAGGTATAGTTAAATTTTATTTTTCTTATCTTACTCAACATATACAATATTATGGAAGTTATCAATATCATTGTATTCATCCTA
The DNA here is from genome assembly GCA_029783825.1 of Sapria himalayana. Lineage (NCBI taxonomy): Eukaryota > Viridiplantae > Streptophyta > Magnoliopsida > Malpighiales > Rafflesiaceae > Sapria > Sapria himalayana. The sequence goes on from JAREIK010001345.1 coordinate 523,592, forward strand.
GACTAAGTAGATATATATATATATATATATATATATATATATATATATATTTATATATGCACATATAAAATATCATTTCACAGCTTATACAATTGAGAATACAAAAGCCTAGTGAGATGGAGCATGTCACCGCTCACTTTATTCACTTCACACAACTAACTAAACATCTATTAGAAGCATTTTTTACTAAAGATTCACATGCCTTAAAGAGCGACAAATATAACTACTTTTTGGTATGAAATTCTTATACTACTCATTGACCAATATTTTTTCAATATTCCACAATTAAATTCATGATGATAAAGAATTTCCATCCAAACTAAAATTCACCCCCAAACAGTTGAGCAAATAGGAGACTGAGATCAACTAGATAAAAATATCATTCTACATGTATAAGTAACAGGAGTGCCAAAGTCATCAAGAAGTCTAAATATAGTACACACATTACAAGATAAATGGCTACACCAAAAAGAATTATTCAGAGGTATTTCTAGAGATGTGGTTAAGATCATTGTCAGTTATTGAGGATGATAGGCCAACTACTGAAATCATCAAGAAGTCCTAATGTGATTTTCTATGTCACCCTTTCTAGATAGTAATAAGAATAATTACTCACTAGTAAGACAACATTAAAGACGTTTTGCTTCTCAAGTACTATAATGTTTGCAACTAGACTCACTATTTCAAAGTTCAAACTCGTGAGTTATGTATGCATAAGCCAACAATCATATTACAGCTAATTGCTAATTATTTACTACCTATTTTTCTTATATGTTGAACATTGTTATTGACAATGACAATTCATCACAAACTCTGGGTCGTGAGCACTAATAAAATGACGATTCAATTCGTCATTTTATTTCACCTGGATGTTCTTTTTAATCTTAATTGTGTTATTAATCTTCTTTTTATGAGTGCTCTTATAAAGAATCTCAACTCTAATTTTTTTATTCTTCTAATAATACTACTTTATAGAATCAAGATTTTTAATTTTTTTATGAGTGATCTTAATTATTTCACCAAGATGTTCGTGGGGATATATAATTCATTACTTGTTTATTCTCATTTTGGATGCATATTACTAATCAAATTAAGAATATTAGATCATTAATATTAGAGATATCGCTTCACTAAAATATAAAATATGTCAATTAAAAAAATAAAATGTAGCTTCTTATATTTCCCAAAAATCTTGTGTGAGCATTGACTTATTCATTTAATATATTAGGTTGTATGTTAACCTAGTAGAGATGAGATCCAAAATAAAGTTAGAAATTTATCATATTTATTTATGACTATACATATTTTAAATGATTAGTCCTTTTTCTATTGTAGGTCACACATCATATTTATTTTATAATTATTTCATAGATAAATAAAAAAGTAATTTAATATAATATAAAAATAATTAGGTAGAAAAAAAAATTAAAAGTTAAGTCTAATAGTATCAGCACTTGTGCATTGATAGAAAGATCGTATTTTATAATATTTGTATTAGTGCACCCTAACAGAATGAAATTACTTTTAGATAAAACTGATATTTAGTTAAGATGACTCGGACAACCTATTCACATGAATATTCTAAAATATATTAGAAAAAGAGATTATATATTTATAAACTATCTCATCACTTAGAGTCTTCTTCCATCCTTAGTCATTATTTGCATTTTGCCCTTTCAAATCATGTACCTTTTAAAAAGATTATTCATCTTATATCCAATCTTTTCAGAAATACTTATGTTGTTTCTCTCTTAAGAATACGACAAAACAATACATATGGTGGCAATGTAGTTCCCACTTAGTAACTCCAACACTCACATTAAAAATAAGTATTATTCTCCTGAAACTTATAGAATATTAATGAATATTAAAATCATATTTTTGTTAGCAGGATTATATCTTTATCAAGTCCTAGGAAGAGAAAGCATTTAAAAGATACATTTAAATCTTATAGAAACACCACATGTGATAACCAATACAAAACAAACTAATTTTTGGTGATAATCAATCCCTTCACAAAGAAATCCCCTATGGGCCCGGAGAATCTAGCTCAAAGCATGTCCATGTCCTAACTCATGATAAGTTGGGGGGTCCAGAGACATGCCCACCTAGTGCTTAGAGAGAGTGCCAATAAAAGGAATCATATGCATCTAGTTCAAAGTATGGGATAGTCTCCAAAGAAGCCAAATGACTTTACCACTAATTCATTTAATCTTGATTTTTTAACTGCTATCTAAAAGAAGCATATCTAGGTTGTATTCAACACAATACTTCAAGAGTGACACCGTGCTCATTCTTTCCCGATGGGTGGCCCTCTTTTCTTGCTTATCTAGGTTGTACTAGGATAATCAAGTCTTTTATCTTATCCAAAATAATGACATACTATGTTCAAATGGATAAGTACCCTCAACTCCATTGAGAGATTGGTAATTAGTACTTAGATCTATGGAAATGTTTATTTTAAATTGGAGTGTGGTTCATTATGAAGACAATCCAAAAAAAAAAAAAATACATTTAGCATGTATTACCATGATATCATCTCCAATAGTGAACATGATATCCTATTGGATTCTCATATCACTGGCAATATCTCAAAGATACATAATAAATTTGCTTGACAAAAAAATATTAGGAGAGTGTGCATGAAGTAGTGACTTAGGTATTAAGCAATAAAGTCTTAATTTGCAGATTAAAGAAATATTGCAAAACATGAAAATAGACATCAAAGGTTTGGTTGCATAGTTTCAATGATAATCATTGAAAGCTTGATTTCCATGGTTTCTTTGATAGTCACATCTTTTGATATACTCATGTATATTGTAAATTACTCTTTATTTTTATAGAGAATTGAAATGATAGGTTTATATATTGATAGTGTACATGGATGACATCATTATAATGTGAGTTAGTAAGTATTAACTAGCACACAACACTAAAAACTTAG